>CAXITT010000973.1:159193-219453 GCA_964033795.1 Lymnaea stagnalis
AGGGCGAGCTCGGCTAAGAGTTTAGGCAATAGCAAAAGACATGTATAGAAGGGCGAGCTCGGCTAAGAATTTAGGCAATAGCACGAGACATGTATAGAAGGGCAAGCTCGACTCAGAGTTTAGGCAATAGAAAGAGACATGTATAGAAGGGCGAGCTCGACTCAGAGTTTAGGCAATAGCAAAAGACATGTATAGAAGGGAGAGCTCGGCTAAGAGTTTAGGCAATAGCAAGAGACATGTATAGAAGGGCGAGCTCGGCTAAGAGTTTAGGCAATAGCAAGAGACATGTATAGAAGGGCGAGCTCGACTAAGAGTTTAGGCAATAGCAAGAGACATGTATAGAAGGGCGAGCTGGGCTAAGAGTTTAGGCAATAGCAAGAGACATGTATAGAAGGGCGAGCTCGGCTAAGAGTTTAGGCACTAGCAAGAGACATGTATAGAAGGGCGAGCTCGGCTAAGAGTTTAGGCAATAGCAAGAGACATGTATAGAAGGGCGAGCTCGGCTAAGAGTTTAGGCAATAGCAAGAGACATGTATAGAAGGGCGAGCTCGGCTAAGAGTTTAGGCAATAGCAAGAGACATGTATAGAAGGGCGAGCTCGGCTAAGAGTTTAGGCAATAGCAAGAGACATGTATAGAAGGGCGAGCTCGGCTAAGAGTTTAGGCAATAGCAAGAGACATGTATAGAAGGGCGAGCTCGGCTAAGAGTTTAGGCAATAGCAAGAGACATGTATAGAAGGGCGAGCTCGGCTAAGAGTTTAGGCAATAGCAAGAGACATGTATAGAAGGGCGAGCTCGGCTAAGAGTTTAGGCAATAGCAAGAGACATGTATAGAAGGGCGAGCTCGGCTAAGAGTTTAGGCAATAGCAAGAGACATGTATAGAAGGGCGAGCTCGGCTAAGAGTTTAGGCAATAGCAAGAGACATGTATAGAAGGGCGAGCTCGGCTAAGAGTTTAGGCAATAGCAAGAGACATGTATAGAAGGGCGAGCTCGGCTAAGAGTTTAGGCAATAGCAAGAGACATGTATAGAAGGGCGAGCTCGGCTAAGAGTTTAGGCAATAGCAAGAGACATGTATAGAAGGGCGAGCTCGGCTAAGAGTTTAGGCAATAGCAAGAGACATGTATAGAAGGGCGAGCTCGGCTAAGAGTTTAGGCAATAGCAAGAGACATGTATAGAAGGGCGAGCTCGGCTAAGAGTTTAGGCAATAGCAAGAGACATGTATAGAAGGGCGAGCTCGGCTAAGAGTTTAGGCAATAGCAAGAGACATGTATAGAAGGGCGAGCTCGGCTAAGAGTTTAGGCAATAGCAAGAGACATGTATAGAAGGGCGAGCTCGGCTAAGAGTTTAGGCAATAGCAAGAGACATGTATAGAAGGGCGAGCTCGGCTAAGAGTTTAGGCAATAGCAAGAGACATGTATAGAAGGGCGAGCTCGGCTAAGAGTTTAGGCAATAGCAAGAGACATGTATAGAAGGGCGAGCTCGGCTAAGAGTTTAGGCAATAGCAAGAGACATGTATAGAAGGGCGAGCTCGGCTAAGAGTTTAGGCAATAGCAAGAGACATGTATAGAAGGGCGAGCTCGGCTAAGAGTTTAGGCAATAGCAAGAGACATGTATAGAAGGGCGAGCTCGGCTAAGAGTTTAGGCAATAGCAAGAGACATGTATAGAAGGGCGAGCTCGGCTAAGAGTTTAGGCAATAGCAAGAGACATGTATAGAAGGGCGAGCTCGGCTAAGAGTTTAGGCAATAGCAAGAGACATGTATAGAAGGGCGAGCTCGGCTAAGAGTTTAGGCAATAGCAAGAGACATGTATAGAAGGGCGAGCTCGGCTAAGAGTTTAGGCAATAGCAAGAGACATGTATAGAAGGGCGAGCTCGGCTAAGAGTTTAGGCAATAGCAAGAGACATGTATAGAAGGGCGAGCTCGGCTAAGAGTTTAGGCAATAGCAAGAGACATGTATAGAAGGGCGAGCTCGGCTAAGAGTTTAGGCAATAGCAAGAGACATGTATAGAAGGGCGAGCTCGGCTAAGAGTTTAGGCAATAGCAAGAGACATGTATAGAAGGGCGAGCTCGGCTAAGAGTTTAGGCAATAGCAAGAGACATGTATAGAAGGGCGAGCTCGGCTAAGAGTTTAGGCAATAGCAAGAGACATGTATAGAAGGGCGAGCTCGGCTAAGAGTTTAGGCAATAGCAAGAGACATGTATAGAAGGGCGAGCTCGGCTAAGAGTTTAGGCAATAGCAAGAGACATGTATAGAAGGGCGAGCTCGGCTAAGAGTTTAGGCAATAGCAAGAGACATGTATAGAAGGGCGAGCTCGGCTAAGAGTTTAGGCAATAGCAAGAGACATGTATAGAAGGGCGAGCTCGGCTAAGAGTTTAGGCAATAGCAAGAGACATGTATAGAAGGGCGAGCTCGGCTAAGAGTTTAGGCAATAGCAAGAGACATGTATAGAAGGGCGAGCTCGGCTAAGAGTTTAGGCAATAGCAAGAGACATGTATAGAAGGGCGAGCTCGGCTAAGAGTTTAGGCAATAGCAAGAGACATGTATAGAAGGGCGAGCTCGGCTAAGAGTTTAGGCAATAGCAAGAGACATGTATAGAAGGGCGAGCTCGGCTAAGAGTTTAGGCAATAGCAAGAGACATGTATAGAAGGGCGAGCTCGGCTAAGAGTTTAGGCAATAGCAAGAGACATGTATAGAAGGGCGAGCTCGGCTAAGAGTTTAGGCAATAGCAAGAGACATGTATAGAAGGGCGAGCTCGGGTAAGAGTTTAGGAAATAGCAAGAGACATGTATAGAAGGGTGAGCTCGACTAAGAGTTTAGGCAATAGCAAGAGACATGTATAGAAGGGCGAGCTTGACTAAGAGTTTAGGCAATAGCAAGAGACATGTATAGAAGGGCGAGCTCGGCTAAGAGTTTAGGCAATAGCAAGAGACATGTATAGAAGGGCGAGCTCGGCTAAGAATTTAGGCAATAGCAAGAGACATGTATAGAAGGGCGAGCTCGGCTAAGAGTTTAGGAAATAGCAAGAGACATGTATAGAAGGGTGAGCTCGACAAAGAGTTTAGGCAATAGCAAGAGACATGTATAGAAGGGCGAGCTCGACTAAGAGTTTAGGCAATAGCAAGAGACATGTATAGAAGGGAGAGCTCGGCTAAGAGTTTAGGCAATAGCAAGAGACATGTATAGAAGGGCGAGCTCGGCTAAGAGTTTAGGCAATAGCAAGAGACATGTATAGAAGGGCGAGCTCGGCTAAGAGTTTAGGCAATAGCAAGAGACATGTATAGAAGGGCGAGCTCGGCTAAGAGTTTAGGCAATAGCAAGAGACATGTATAGAAGGGCGAGCTCGGCTAAGAGTTTAGGCAATAGCAAGAGACATGTATAGAAGGGCGAGCTCGGCTAAGAGTTTAGGCAATAGCAAGAGACATGTATAGAAGGGCGAGCTCGGCTAAGAGTTTAGGCAATAGCAAGAGACATGTATAGAAGGGCGAGCTCGGCTAAGAGTTTAGGCAATAGCAAGAGACATGTATAGAAGGGCGAGCTCGGCTAAGAGTTTAGGCAATAGCAAGAGACATGTATAGAAGGGCGAGCTCGGCTAAGAGTTTAGGCAATAGCAAGAGACATGTATAGAAGGGCGAGCTCGGCTAAGAGTTTAGGCAATAGCAAGAGACATGTATAGAAGGGCGAGCTCGGCTAAGAGTTTAGGCAATAGCAAGAGACATGTATAGAAGGGCGAGCTCGGCTAAGAGTTTAGGCAATAGCAAGAGACATGTATAGAAGGGCGAGCTCGGCTAAGAGTTTAGGCAATAGCAAGAGACATGTATAGAAGGGCGAGCTCGGCTAAGAGTTTAGGCAATAGCAAGAGACATGTATAGAAGGGCGAGCTCGACTAAGAGTTTAGGCAATAGCAAGAGACATGTATAGAAGGGCGAGCTCGGCTAAGAGTTTAGGCAATAGCAAGAGACATGTATAGAAGGGCGAGCTCGGCTAAGAGTTTAGGCAATAGCAAGAGACATGTATAGAAGGGCGAGCTGGGCTAAGAGTTTAGGCAATAGCAAGAGACATGTATAGAAGGGCGAGCTCGGCTAAGAGTTTAGGAAATAGCAAGAGACATGTATAGAAGGGCGAGCTCGGCTAAGAGTTTAGGCAATAGCAAGAGATATATATAGAAGGGCGAGCTCGACTAAGAAATTAGGCAATAGCAAGAGATATGTATAGAAGGGCGAGCTCGAATAAGAGTTTAGGAAATAGCAAGAGACATGCATAGAAGGGCGAGCTCGACTAAGAGTTTAGGAAATAGCAAGAGACATGTATAGAAGGGCGAGCTCGACTAAGAGTTTAGGAAATAGCAAGAGACATGTATAGAAGGGCGAGCTCGACTAAGAGTTTAGGAAATAGCAAGAGACATGTATAGAAGGGCGAGCTCGACTAAGAGTTTAGGAAATAGCAAGAGACATGTATAGAAGGGCGAGCTCGACTAAGAGTTTAGGAAATAGCAAGAGACATGTATAGAAGGGCGAGCTCGACTAAGAGTTTAGGAAATAGCAAGAGACATGTATAGAAGGGCGAGCTCGACTAAGAGTTTAGGAAATAGCAAGAGACATGTATAGAAGGGCGAGCTCGACTAAGAGTTTAGGAAATAGCAAGAGA
Organism: Lymnaea stagnalis; assembly: GCA_964033795.1. Taxonomy (NCBI): domain Eukaryota; kingdom Metazoa; phylum Mollusca; class Gastropoda; family Lymnaeidae; genus Lymnaea; species Lymnaea stagnalis. The sequence goes on from CAXITT010000973.1 coordinate 163,839, forward strand.
CATGTATAGAAGGGCGAGCTCGACTAAGAGTTTAGGAAATAGCAAGAGACATGTATAGAAGGGCGAGCTCGACTAAGAGTTTAGGAAATAGCAAGAGACATGTATAGAAGGGCGAGCTCGACTAAGAGTTTAGGAAATAGCAAGAGACATGTATAGAAGGGCGAGCTCGACTAAGAGTTTAGGAAATAGCAAGAGACATGTATAGAAGGGCGAGCTCGACTAAGAGTTTAGGAAATAGCAAGAGACATGTATAGAAGGGCGAGCTCGACTAAGAGTTTAGGAAATAGCAAGAGACATGTATAGAAGGGCGAGCTCGACTAAGAGTTTAGGAAATAGCAAGAGACATGTATAGAAGGGCGAGCTCGACTAAGAGTTTAGGAAATAGCAAGAGACATGTATAGAAGGGCGAGCTCGACTAAGAGTTTAGGAAATAGCAAGAGACATGTATAGAAGGGCGAGCTCGACTAAGAGTTTAGGAAATAGCAAGAGACATGTATAGAAGGGCGAGCTCGACTAAGAGTTTAGGAAATAGCAAGAGACATGTATAGAAGGGCGAGCTCGACTAAGAGTTTAGGAAATAGCAAGAGACATGTATAGAAGGGCGAGCTCGACTAAGAGTTTAGGAAATAGCAAGAGACATGTATAGAAGGGCGAGCTCGACTAAGAGTTTAGGAAATAGCAAGAGACATGTATAGAAGGGCGAGCTCGACTAAGAGTTTAGGAAATAGCAAGAGACATGTATAGAAGGGCGAGCTCGACTAAGAGTTTAGGAAATAGCAAGAGACATGTATAGAAGGGCGAGCTCGACTAAGAGTTTAGGAAATAGCAAGAGACATGTATAGAAGGGCGAGCTCGACTAAGAGTTTAGGAAATAGCAAGAGACATGTATAGAAGGGCGAGCTCGACTAAGAGTTTAGGAAATAGCAAGAGACATGTATAGAAGGGCGAGCTCGACTAAGAGTTTAGGCAATAGCAAGAGACATGTATAGAAGGGCGAGCTCGACTAAGAGTTTAGGAAATAGCAAGAGACATGTATAGAAGGGCGAGCTCGACTAAGAGTTTAGGAAATAGCAAAAGACATGTATGGAAGGGCGAGCTCGACTAAGAATTTAGGAAATAGCAAGAGACATGTATGGAAGGGCGAGGTCGACTAAGAGTTTAGGCAATAGCAAGACACATGTATAGAAGGGCGAGCTCGACTAAGAGTTTAGGCAATAGAAGGAGACCTGTATAGAAGGGCGAGCTCGACTAAGAGTTTAGGAAATAGAACGAGACATGTATTGAAGGGCGAGCTCGACTAAGAGTTTAGGAAAAAGCAAGAGACATGTATAGAAGGGCGAGCTCGACTAAGAGTTTAGGAAATAGCAAGAGACATGTATAGAAGGGCGAGCTCGAGTAAGAGTTTAGGCAATAGAAGGAGACATGTATAGAAGGGCGAGCTCGACTAAGAGTTTAGGAAATAGCAAGAGACATGTATAGAAGGGCGAGCTCGACTAAGAGTTTAGGAAATAGCAAGAGACATGTATAGAAGGGCGAGCTCGAGTAAGAGTTTAGGAAATAGCAAGAGACATGTATAGAAGGGCGAGCTCGACTAAGAGTTTAGGAAATAGCAAGAGACATGTATAGAAGGGCGAGCTCGACTAAGAGTTTAGGAAATAGCAAGAGACATGTATAGAAGGGCGAGCTCGACTAAGAGTTTAGGAAATAGCAAGAGACATGTATAGAAGGGCGAGCTCGACTAAGAGTTTAGGAAATAGCAAGAGACATGTATAGAAGGGCGAGCTCGACTAAGAGTTTAGGAAATAGCAAGAGACATGTATAGAAGGGCGAGCTCGACTAAGAGTTTAGGAAATAGCAAGAGACATGTATAGAAGGGCGAGCTCGACTAAGAGTTTAGGAAATAGCAAGAGACATGTATAGAAGGGCGAGCTCGACTAAGAGTTTAGGAAATAGCAAGAGACATGTATAGAAGGGCGAGCTCGACTAAGAGTTTAGGAAATAGCAAGAGACATGTATAGAAGGGCGAGCTCGACTAAGAGTTTAGGAAATAGCAAGAGACATGTATAGAAGGGCGAGCTCGACTAAGAGTTTAGGAAATAGCAAGAGACATGTATAGAAGGGCGAGCTCGACTAAGAGTTTAGGAAATAGCAAGAGACATGTATAGAAGGGCGAGCTCGACTAAGAGTTTAGGAAATAGCAAGAGACATGTATAGAAGGGCGAGCTCGACTAAGAGTTTAGGAAATAGCAAGAGACATGTATAGAAGGGCGAGCTCGACTAAGAGTTTAGGAAATAGCAAGAGACATGTATAGAAGGGCGAGCTCGACTAAGAGTTTAGGAAATAGCAAGAGACATGTATAGAAGGGCGAGCTCGACTAAGAGTTTAGGAAATAGCAAGAGACATGTATAGAAGGGCGAGCTCGACTAAGAGTTTAGGAAATAGCAAGAGACATGTATAGAAGGGCGAGCTCGACTAAGAGTTTAGGAAATAGCAAGAGACATGTATAGAAGGGCGAGCTCGACTAAGAGTTTAGGAAATAGCAAGAGACATGTATAGAAGGGCGAGCTCGACTAAGAGTTTAGGAAATAGCAAGAGACATGTATAGAAGGGCGAGCTCGACTAAGAGTTTAGGAAATAGCAAGAGACATGTATAGAAGGGCGAGCTCGACTAAGAGTTTAGGAAATAGCAAGAGACATGTATAGAAGGGCGAGCTCGACTAAGAGTTTAGGAAATAGCAAGAGACATGTATAGAAGGGCGAGCTCGACTAAGAGTTTAGGAAATAGCAAGAGACATGTATAGAAGGGCGAGCTCGACTAAGAGTTTAGGAAATAGCAAGAGACATGTATAGAAGGGCGAGCTCGGCTAAGAGTTTAGGCAATAGCAAGAGACATGTATAGCAGGGCGAGCTTGGCTAAGAGTTTAGGCAATAGCAAGAGACATGTATAGAAGGGCGAGCTCGAATAAGAGTTTAGGCAATAGCAAAAGACATGTATAGAAGGGCGTGCTCGAGTAAGAGTTTAGGCAATAGCAAGAGACATGTATAGAATGGCGAGCTCGACTAAGAGTTTAGGCAATAGCAAGAGACATGTATAGAAGGGCGAGCTCGACTAAGAGTTTAGGCAATAGCAAGAGACATGTATAGAAGGGCGAGCTCGACTAAGAGTTTAGGCAATAGCAAGAGACATGTATAGAAGGGCGAGCTCGACTAAGAGTTTAGGAAATAGCAAGAGACATGTATAGAAGGGCGAGCTCGTTTAAGAGTTTAGGAAATAGCAAGAGACATGTATAGAAGGGCGAGCTCGACTAAGAGTTTAGGAAATAGCAAGAGACATGTATAGAAGGGCGAGCTCGACTAAGAGTTTAGGAAATAGCAAGAGACATGTATAGAAGTGCGAGCTGGACTAAGAGTTTAGGAAATAGCAAGAGACATGTATAGAAGGGCGAGCTCGACTAAGAGTTTAGGCAATAGCAAGAGACATGTATAGAAGGGCGAGCTCGGCTAAGAGTTTAGGCAATAGCAAGAGACATGTATAGAAGGGCGAGCTCGGCTAAGAGTTTAGGCAATAGCAAGAGACATGTATAGAAGGGCGAGCTCGGCTAAGAGTTTAGGCAATAGCAAGAGACATGTATAGAAGGGCGAGCTCGGCTAAGAGTTTAGGCAATAGCAAGAGACATGTATAGAAGGGCGAGCTCGGCTAAGAGTTTAGGCAATAGCAAGAGACATGTATAGAAGGGCGAGCTCGGCTAAGAGTTTAGGCAATAGCAAGAGACATGTATAGAAGGGCGAGCTCGGCTAAGAGTTTAGGCAATAGCAAGAGACATGTATAGAAGGGCGAGCTCGGCTAAGAGTTTAGGCAATAGCAAGAGACATGTATAGAAGGGCGAGCTCGGCTAAGAGTTTAGGCAATAGCAAGAGACATGTATAGAAGGGCGAGCTCGGCTAAGAGTTTAGGCAATAGCAAGAGACATGTATAGAAGGGCGAGCTCGGCTAAGAGTTTAGGCAATAGCAAGAGACATGTATAGAAGGGCGAGCTCGGCTAAGAGTTTAGGCAATAGCAAGAGACATGTATAGAAGGGCGAGCTCGGCTAAGAGTTTAGGCAATAGCAAGAGACATGTATAGAAGGGCGAGCTCGACTAAGAGTTTAGGCAATAGCAAGAGACATGTATAGAAGGGCGAGCTCGACTAAGAGTTTAGGAAATAGCAAGAGACATGTATAGAAGGGCGAGCTCGACTAAGAGTTTAGGAAATAGCAAGAGACATGTATAGAAGGGCGAGCTCGACTAAGAGTTTAGGAAATAGCAAGAGACATGTATAGAAGGGCGAGCTCGACTAAGAGTTTAGGAAATAGCAAGAGACATGTATAGAAGGGCGAGCTCGACTAAGAGTTTAGGAAATAGCAAGAGACATGTATAGAAGGGCGAGCTCGACTAAGAGTTTAGGAAATAGCAAGAGACATGTATAGAAGGGCGAGCTCGACTAAGAGTTTAGGAAATAGCAAGAGACATGTATAGAAGGGCGAGCTCGACTAAGAGTTTAGGAAATAGCAAGAGACATGTATAGAAGGGCGAGCTCGACTAAGAGTTTAGGAAATAGCAAGAGACATGTATAGAAGGGCGAGCTCGACTAAGAGTTTAGGAAATAGCAAGAGACATGTATAGAAGGGCGAGCTCGACTAAGAGTTTAGGAAATAGCAAGAGACATGTATAGAAGGGCGAGCTCGACTAAGAGTTTAGGAAATAGCAAGAGACATGTATAGAAGGGCGAGCTCGACTAAGAGTTTAGGCAATAGCAAGAGACATGTATAGAAGGGCGAGCTCGGCTAAGAGTTTAGGCAATAGCAAGAGACATGTATAGAAGGGAGAGCTCGACTAAGAGTTTAGGAAATAGCAAGAGACATGTATAGAAGGGCAAGCTCGACTAAGAGTTTAGGCAATAGCAAGAGACATGTATAGAAGGGCGTGCTCGACTAAGAGTTTAGGAAATAGCAAGAGACATGTATAGAAGGGCGAGCTCGACTAAGAGTTTAGGAAATAGCAAGAGACATGTATAGAAGGGCGAGATCGACTAAGAGTTTAGGAAATAGCAAGAGACATGTATAGAAGGGCGAGCTCGACTAAGAGTTTAGGAAATAGCAAGAGACATGTATAGAAGGGCGAGCTCGACTAAGAGTTTAGGAAATAGCAAGAGACATGTATGGAAGGGCGAGCTCGACTAAGAGTTTAGGAAATAGCAAGAGACATGTATGGAAGGGCGAGCTCGACTAAGAGTTTAGGCAATAGCAAGACACATGTATAGAAGGGCGAGCTCGACTAAGAGTTTAGGAAATAGCAAGAGACCTGTATAGAAGGGCGAGCTCGAATAAGAGTTTAGGAAATTGCAAGAGACATGTATAGAAGGGCGAGCTCGACTAAGAGTTTAGGAAATAGCAAGAGACATTTATAGAAGGGCGAGCTCGGCTAAGAGTTTAGGAAATAGCAAAAGACATGTATAGAAGGGCGAGCTCAGCTAAGAGTTTAGGAAATAGTAAGAGACATATATAGAAGGGCGAGCTCGACTAAGAGTTTAGGAAATAGCAAGAGACATGTATAGAAGGGCGAGCTCGGCTAAGAGTTAAGGAAATAGCAAGAGACATGTATAGAAGGGCGAGCTCGACTAAGAGTTTAGGCAATAGCTAGAGACATGTATAGAAGGGCGAGCTCGGCTAAGAGTTTAGGAAATAGCAAGAGACATGTATAGAAGGGCGAGCTCGACTAAGAGTTTAGGAAATAGCAAGAGACATGTATAGAAGGGCGAGCTCGACTAAGAGTTTAGGAAATAGCAAGAGACATGTATAGAAGGGCGAGCTCGACTAAGAGTTTAGGAAATAGCAAGAGACATGTATAGAAGGGCGAGCTCGACTAAGAGTTTAGGAAATAGCAAGAGACATGTATAGAAGGGCGAGCTCGACTAAGAGTTTAGGAAATAGCAAGAGACATGTATAGAAGGGCGAGCTCGACTAAGAGTTTAGGAAATAGCAAGAGACATGTATAGAAGGGCGAGCTCGACTAAGAGTTTAGGAAATAGCAAGAGACATGTATAGAAGGGCGAGCTCGACTAAGAGTTTAGGAAATAGCAAGAGACATGTATAGAAGGGCGAGCTCGACTAAGAGTTTAGGAAATAGCAAGAGACATGTATAGAAGGGCGAGCTCGACTAAGAGTTTAGGAAATAGCAAGAGACATGTATAGAAGGGCGAGCTCGACTAAGAGTTTAGGAAATAGCAAGAGACATGTATAGAAGGGCGAGCTCGACTAAGAGTTTAGGAAATAGCAAGAGACATGTATAGAAGGGCGAGCTCGACTAAGAGTTTAGGAAATAGCAAGAGACATGTATAGAAGGGCGAGCTCGACTAAGAGTTTAGGAAATAGCAAGAGACATGTATAGAAGGGCGAGCTCGACTAAGAGTTTAGGAAATAGCAAGAGACATGTATAGAAGGGCGAGCTCGACTAAGAGTTTAGGAAATAGCAAGAGACATGTATAGAAGGGCGAGCTCGACTAAGAGTTTAGGAAATAGCAAGAGACATGTATAGAAGGGCGAGCTCGACTAAGAGTTTAGGAAATAGCAAGAGACATGTATAGAAGGGCGAGCTCGACTAAGAGTTTAGGAAATAGCAAGAGACATGTATAGAAGGGCGAGCTCGACTAAGAGTTTAGGAAATAGCAAGAGACATGTATAGAAGGGCGAGCTCGACTAAGAGTTTAGGAAATAGCAAGAGACATGTATAGAAGGGCGAGCTCGACTAAGAGTTTAGGAAATAGCAAGAGACATGTATAGAAGGGCGAGCTCGACTAAGAGTTTAGGAAATAGCAAGAGACATGTATAGAAGGGCGAGCTCGACTAAGAGTTTAGGAAATAGCAAGAGACATGTATAGAAGGGCGAGCTCGACTAAGAGTTTAGGAAATAGCAAGAGACATGTATAGAAGGGCGAGCTCGACTAAGAGTTTAGGAAATAGCAAGAGACATGTATAGAAGGGCGAGCTCGACTAAGAGTTTAGGAAATAGCAAGAGACATGTATAGAAGGGCGAGCTCGACTAAGAGTTTAGGAAATAGCAAGAGACATGTATAGAAGGGCGAGCTCGACTAAGAGTTTAGGAAATAGCAAGAGACATGTATAGAAGGGCGAGCTCGACTAAGAGTTTAGGAAATAGCAAGAGACATGTATAGAAGGGCGAGCTCGACTAAGAGTTTAGGAAATAGCAAGAGACATGTATAGAAGGGCGAGCTCGACTAAGAGTTTAGGAAATAGCAAGAGACATGTATAGAAGGGCGAGCTCGACTAAGAGTTTAGGAAATAGCAAGAGACATGTATAGAAGGGCGAGCTCGACTAAGAGTTTAGGAAATAGCAAGAGACATGTATAGAAGGGCGAGCTCGACTAAGAGTTTAGGAAATAGCAAGAGACATGTATAGAAGGGCGAGCTCGACTAAGAGTTTAGGAAATAGCAAGAGACATGTATAGAAGGGCGAGCTCGACTAAGAGTTTAGGAAATAGCAAGAGACATGTATAGAAGGGCGAGCTCGACTAAGAGTTTAGGAAATAGCAAGAGACATGTATAGAAGGGCGAGCTCGACTAAGAGTTTAGGAAATAGCAAGAGACATGTATAGAAGGGCGAGCTCGACTAAGAGTTTAGGAAATAGCAAGAGACATGTATAGAAGGGCGAGCTCGACTAAGAGTTTAGGAAATAGCAAGAGACATGTATAGAAGGGCGAGCTCGACTAAGAGTTTAGGAAATAGCAAGAGACATGTATAGAAGGGCGAGCTCGACTAAGAGTTTAGGAAATAGCAAGAGACATGTATAGAAGGGCGAGCTCGACTAAGAGTTTAGGAAATAGCAAGAGACATGTATAGAAGGGCGAGCTCGACTAAGAGTTTAGGAAATAGCAAGAGACATGTATAGAAGGGCGAGCTCGACTAAGAGTTTAGGAAATAGCAAGAGACATGTATAGAAGGGCGAGCTCGACTAAGAGTTTAGGAAATAGCAAGAGACATGTATAGAAGGGCGAGCTCGACTAAGAGTTTAGGAAATAGCAAGAGACATGTATAGAAGGGCGAGCTCGACTAAGAGTTTAGGAAATAGCAAGAGACATGTATAGAAGGGCGAGCTCGACTAAGAGTTTAGGAAATAGCAAGAGACATGTATAGAAGGGCGAGCTCGACTAAGAGTTTAGGAAATAGCAAGAGACATGTATAGAAGGGCGAGCTCGGCTAAGAGTTTAGGCAATAGCAAGAGACATGTATAGAAGTGCGAGCTCAGCTAAGAGTTTAGGAAATAGCAAGAGACATGTATAGAAGGGCGAGCTCGACTAAGACTTTAGGAAATAGCAAGAGACATGTATAGAAGGGCGAGCTCGGCTAAGAGTTTAGGAAATAGCAAAAGACATTTATAGAAGGGCGAGCTCGGCTAAGAGTTTAGGAAATAGCAAGAGACATGTATAGAAGGGCGAGCTCGGCTAAGAGTTTAGGCAATAGCAAGAGACATGTATAGAAGGGCGAGCTCGGCTAAGAGTTTAGGCAATAGCAAGAGACATGTATAGAAGGGCGAGCTCGACTAAGAGTTTAGGAAATAGCAAGAGACATGTATAGAAGGGCGTGTTCGAGTAAGAGTTTAGGCAATAGCAAGAGACATGTATAGAAGGGCGAGCTCGACTAAGAGTTTAGGCAATAGCAAGAGACATGTATAGAAGGGCGAGCTCGACTAAGAGTTTAGGCAATAGCTAGAGACATGTATAGAAGGGCGAGCTCGACTAAGATTTTAGGCAATAGAAAGAGACATGTATAGAAGGGCGAGCTCGACTATGAGTTTAGGAAATAGCAAGAGACATGTATAGAAGGGCGAGCTCGACTAAGAGTTTAGGAAATAGCAAGAGACATGTATAGAAGGGCGAGCTCGGCTAAGAGTTTAGGCAATAGCAAGAGACATGTATAGAAGGGCGAGCTCGGCTAAGAGTTTAGGCAATAGCAAGAGACATGTATAGAAGGGCGAGCTCGGCTAAGAGTTTAGGCAATAGCAAGAGACATGTATAGAAGGGCGAGCTCGGCTAAGAGTTTAGGCAATAGCAAGAGACATGTATAGAAGGGCGAGCTCGGCTAAGAGTTTAGGCAATAGCAAGAGACATGTATAGAAGGGCGAGCTCGGCTAAGAGTTTAGGCAATAGCAAGAGACATGTATAGAAGGGCGAGCTCGGCTAAGAGTTTAGGCAATAGCAAGAGACATGTATAGAAGGGCGAGCTCGGCTAAGAGTTTAGGCAATAGCAAGAGACATGTATAGAAGGGCGAGCTCGGCTAAGAGTTTAGGCAATAGCAAGAGACATGTATAGAAGGGCGAGCTCGGCTAAGAGTTTAGGCAATAGCAAGAGACATGTATAGAAGGGCGAGCTCGGCTAAGAGTTTAGGCAATAGCAAGAGACATGTATAGAAGGGCGAGCTCGGCTAAGAGTTTAGGCAATAGCAAGAGACATGTATAGAAGGGCGAGCTCGGCTAAGAGTTTAGGCAATAGCAAGAGACATGTATAGAAGGGCGAGCTCGGCTAAGAGTTTAGGCAATAGCAAGAGACATGTATAGAAGGGCGAGCTCGGCTAAGAGTTTAGGCAATAGCAAGAGACATGTATAGAAGGGCGAGCTCGGCTAAGAGTTTAGGCAATAGCAAGAGACATGTATAGAAGGGCGAGCTCGGCTAAGAGTTTAGGCAATAGCAAGAGACATGTATAGAAGGGCGAGCTCGGCTAAGAGTTTAGGCAATAGCAAGAGACATGTATAGAAGGGCGAGCTCGGCTAAGAGTTTAGGCAATAGCAAGAGACATGTATAGAAGGGCGAGCTCGGCTAAGAGTTTAGGCAATAGCAAGAGACATGTATAGAAGGGCGAGCTCGGCTAAGAGTTTAGGCAATAGCAAGAGACATGTATAGAAGGGCGAGCTCGGCTAAGAGTTTAGGCAATAGCAAGAGACATGTATAGAAGGGCGAGCTCGGCTAAGAGTTTAGGCAATAGCAAGAGACATGTATAGAAGGGCGAGCTCGGCTAAGAGTTTAGGCAATAGCAAGAGACATGTATAGAAGGGCGAGCTCGGCTAAGAGTTTAGGCAATAGCAAGAGACATGTATAGAAGGGCGAGCTCGGCTAAGAGTTTAGGCAATAGCAAGATACATGTATAGAAGGGCGAGCTCGGCTAAGAGTTTAATCAATAGCAAGAGACATGTATAGAAGTGCGAGCTCAGCTAAGCGTTTAGGAAATAGCAAGAGACATGTATAGAAGGGCGAGCTCGGCTAAGAGTTTAATCAATAGCAAGAGACATGTATAGAAGGGCGAGCTTGGCTAAGAGTTTAGGAAATAGCAAGAGACATTTATAGAAGGGCGAGCTCAGCTAAGAGTTTAGGAAATAGCAAGAGACATGTATAGAAGGGCGAGCTCGGCTAAGAGTTTAGGCAACAGCAAGAGACATGTATAGAAGGGCGAGCTCGGCTAAGAGTTTAGGCAATAGCAAGAGACATGTATAGAAGGGCGAGCTCGGCTAAGAGTTTAGGCAATAGCAAGAGACATGTATAGAAGGGCGAGCTCGGCTAAGAGTTTAGGCAATAGCAAGAGACATGTATAGAAGGGCGAGCTCGGCTAAGAGTTTAGGCAATAGCAAGAGACATGTATAGAAGGGCGAGCTCGGCTAAGAGTTTAGGCAATAGCAAGAGACATGTATAGAAGGGCGAGCTCGGCTAAGAGTTTAGGCAATAGCAAGAGACATGTATAGAAGGGCGAGCTCGGCTAAGAGTTTAGGCAATAGCAAGAGACATGTATAGAAGGGCGAGCTCGGCTAAGAGTTTAGGCAATAGCAAGAGACATGTATAGAAGGGCGAGCTCGGCTAAGAGTTTAGGCAATAGCAAGAGACATGTATAGAAGGGCGAGCTCGGCTAAGAGTTTAGGCAATAGCAAGAGACATGTATAGAAGGGCGAGCTCGGCTAAGAGTTTAGGCAATAGCAAGAGACATGTATAGAAGGGCGAGCTCGGCTAAGAGTTTAGGCAATAGCAAGAGACATGTATAGAAGGGCGAGCTCGGCTAAGAGTTTAGGCAATAGCAAGAGACATGTATAGAAGGGCGAGCTCGGCTAAGAGTTTAGGCAATAGCAAGAGACATGTATAGAAGGGCGAGCTCGGCTAAGAGTTTAGGCAATAGCAAGAGACATGTATAGAAGGGCGAGCTCGGCTAAGAGTTTAGGCAATAGCAAGAGACATGTATAGAAGGGCGAGCTCGGCTAAGAGTTTAGGCAATAGCAAGAGACATGTATAGAAGGGCGAGCTCGGCTAAGAGTTTAGGCAATAGCAAGAGACATGTATAGAAGGGCGAGCTCGACTAAGAGTTTAGGAAATAGCAAGAGACATGTATAGAAGGGCGAGCTCGACTAAGAGTTTAGGAAATAGCAAGAGACATGTATAGAAGGGCGAGCTCGGCTAAGAGTTTAGGAAATAGCAAGAGACATGTATAGAAGGGCGAGCTCGACTAAGAGTTTAGGCAATAGCAAGAGACATGTATAGAAGGGCGAGCTCGGCTAAGAGTTTAGGAAATAGCAAGAGACATGTATAGAAGGGCGAGCTCGGCTAAGAGTTTAGGAAATAGCAAGAGACACGTATAGAAGGGCGAGCTCGGCTAAGAGTTTAGGAAATAGCAAGAGACATGTATAGAAGGGCGAGCTTGACTAAGAGTTTAGGAAATAGCAAGAGACAAGTATAGAAGGGCGAGCTCGGCTAAGAGTTTAGGAAATAGCAAGAGACCTGTATAGAAGGGCGAGCTCGACTAAGAGTTTAGGAAATAGCAAGAGACATGTATAGAAGGGCGAGCTCGACTAAGAGTTTAGAAAATAGCAAGAGACATGTATAGAAGGGCGAGCTCGGCTAAGAGTTAAGGAAATAGCAAGAGACATGTATAGAAGGGCGAGCTCGACTAAGAGTTTAGGAAATTGCAAGAGACATACTAAGAGTTTAGAAAATAGCAAGAGACATGTATAGAAGGGCGAGCTCGGCTAAGAGTTAAGGAAATAGCAAGAGACATGTATAGAAGGGCGAGCTCGACTAAGAGTTTAGGAAATTGCAAGAGACATGTATAGAAGGGCGAGCTCGGCTAAGAGTTTAGGAAATAGCAAAAGACATGTATAGAAGGGCGAGCTCGGCTAAGAGTTTAGGAAATAGCAAGAGACATATATAGAACGGCGAGCTCGACTTAGAGTTTAGGAAATAGCAAGAGACATGTATAGAAGGTCGAGCTCGGCTAAGAGTTAAGGAAATAGCAAGATACATGTATAAAAGGGCGAGCTCGACTAAGAGTTTAGGCAATAACAAGAGACATGTATAGAAGGGCGAGCTCGGCTAAGAGTTTAGGAAATAGCAAGAGACATGTATAGAAGGGCGAGCTCGGCTAAGAGTTTAGGCAATAGCAAGAGACATGTATAGAAGGGCGAGCTCGACTAAGAGTTTAAACAATAGCAAGAGACATGTATAGAAGGGCGAGCTCGGCTAAAAGTTTAGGCAATAGCAAGAGACATGTATAGAAGGGCGAGCTCGACTAAGAGTTTAGGAAATAGCAAGACACATGTATAGAAGGGCGAGCTCGGCTAAGAGTTTAGGAAATAGCAAGAGACATGTATAGAAGGGCGAGCTCGGCTAAGAGTTTAGGAAATAGCAAAAGACATGTATAGAAGGGCGAGCTCGGCTAAGAGTTAAGGAAATAGCAAGAGACATATATAGAAGGGCGAGCTCGACTAAGAGTTTAGAAAATAGCAAGAGACATGTATAGAAGGGCGAGCTCGGCTAAGAGTTAAGGAAATAGCAAGAGACATGTATAGACAGGCAAGCTCGACTAAGAGTTTAGGCAATAGCAAGAGACATGTATAGAAGGGCGAGCTCGGCTAAGAGTTTAGGAAATAGCAAGAGACATGTATAGAATGGCGAGCTCGGCTAAGAGTTTATGAAATAGCAAGAGACATGTATAGAAGGGCGAGCTCGGCTAAGAGTTTAGGAAATAGCAAGAGACATGTATAGAAGGGCGAGCTTGACTAAGAGTTTAGGAAATAGCAAGAGACATGTATAGAAGGGCGAGCTCGACTAAGAGATTAGGAAATAGCAAGAGACATGTATAGAAGGGCGAGCTCGGCTAAGAGTTTAGAAAATAGCAAGAGACATGTATAGAAGGGCGAGCTCGGCTAAGAGTTAAGGAAATAGCAAGAGACATGTATAGAAGGGCGAGCTCGACTAAGAGTTTAGGAAATTGCAAGAGACATGTATAGAAGGGCGAGCTCGGCTAAGAGTTTAGGAAATAGCAAGAGACATGTATAGAAGGGCGAGCTCGGCTAAGAGTTTAGGAAATAGCAAGAGACATGTATAGAAGGGCGAGCTCGGCTAAGAGTTTAGGAAATAGCAAGAGACATGTATAGAAGGGCAAGCTCGACTAAGATTTTAGGCAATAGCAAGAGACATGTATAGAAGGGCGAGCTCGGCTAAGAGTTTAGGAAATAGCAAGAGACATGTATAGAAGGGCGAGCTCGGCTAAGAGTTTAGGAAATAACAAGAGACATGTATAGAAGGGCGAGCTCGGCTTAGAGTTTAGGAAATAGCAAGAGACATTTATAGAAGGGCGAGCTCGGCTAAGAGTTAAGGAAATAGCAAGAGACATGTATAGAATGGCGAGCTCGACTAAGAGTTTAGGTAATAGCAAGAGGCATGTATAGAAGGGCGAGCTCGGCTAAGAGTGACAATTATCTCAGGAATGACTCGACGACGCTTCCTTTCACTTCACGTCGTGTGTCTATTAGATGGTGTTGATATGGGCTTTTTAAAATACCATTTCCTAGGGTAGGCGTTAGGGCTTTGGGGGTATCTATTGTTCTCACCTAGAAATTAAACATTTATGCAATATAATGTGGATTGTTGTTGTTGTTTTGTGGTTGTTTTCTGAAAAATAATTTTAGCCGACAAGTTCTTTGTTTGAGTTAGGTCTATATTCAAGCAGCAACATACCTTGTACTTATTATATCAAGTGGGGGGGGGGATTGTAACATGTAAGCAAATGGTGTCAGGATTAGGGGTGCTCTACAGGTGGAAGAAAGATGAGGGGGGGGGACAACATTTGTAGAAAAAGCCATTTAAAGTTAAACATAAAACGCTAACAAAATTATTTTTCTTCAGATTCGTGGAGAGTTACTTAGGATAGCGACCTTGATTAGAGCTGCATCGCCCGCCGCTATGATCTCTCCCTCTGGACAAAATATAATACATAAAGTAGTATTAAAAATAAATATAAACATTTAGATACGATAAAAAAAGAATGGAAAGGAGGTTATTTGAACTAAAGTGTAAAAAACCAAACAGGAAAAAGACATTGCAGCTACGTAAAATTGTGGATTTGGTTTATCCCATATCGAGTCAATGTACCAAATCTTGTTATTAATGTATTCTCCATATTAGATCCTATCCGGTGTATATCCTATTCAGTAACTGCGATGTCTAAAATTCCATCATGGTTAGGGCTATTGAAATGTTTGGAGACCGGACAGAGATTTTGTTTATTTATGTTATGGAGGTGTTCTATAAACCGGTCTCCAAGGCGACGACCTGTCTCTCGTACGTATGATTTACTGCACATTTTACAAAGGGAGGTGTATATTACGTGGCTGTGTAACAATATGGATGTGTAGGTGTGGCTGTGTAGCAGTAAGGATAAACGACACACGTTTCACGTCTTTCCACTGTGCTAATGCTATTCTTTATACGTTGATAACAATTATGAAGTAAAAAAAAAAATGAAATGTTACCTCATCAATTGACCTTCAGTTAGATCCATTCCTTCCGCAGAACTCAGGATCTTTTTTAATGCCAGATTAACAAATTGGTTTTTCAGATATACCGGAGAAGATCATCTAGAACAGCGGTTCTTAACCTGTGGGTCGCGACGCCTTAGGGCACATCTGGCCCGCTGTACAATTATATCAGGCCAGCGAGGTCTTCACCGGCGTACAATTATATCCAAGTCAACGCTATGGTGTTTCCTATTGCACACTTTGCTGAAAAACTTAGCTTACTTCGGGCCGAGTTCGCACGGCGGTTTAGTGACTTTGAAGCAGAGAAATGTAATTTCGAGCTGTTTCGTAACCCATTTGTACTTGTAACTGCACTTGTAAATTTGCAGATGGAGCTAATATAGCTGCAGTGTAATGGGACACCAAAGGCAAAGGACGACACTGTGGGACCTACAAAGTTCACTCGTTTCATTCCTGAAGAGATGCCCCAGCTTCGTCTACATACGACTCGAATCTTTGGCATTTTGGGTAGCACCTATATGTGTGGGCAGCTGTTTTCTGTGATGAAGATTATCAAAAATGTATACAGAAGTCGTCTCACTGATGAACACTTGCAGTCCATCATGAGAATCTGAAGACACATTACGTTACTCCCAACATAAACGAACTTGCTTGTTTTTGTAGCCAAGAAAATGTGCCAAACATCCAGCTCTGACAAATTGACATAAGAACGAAAATGGGTATGCCAATGATTTTTAATTATTTCAACTTTTTTGTTTTCATTTATATACTTTTTTTTAACATTAATTTTCCGCTTATTGAATGTTTATCCTGTTCAGCCCGCAACCTTACACGTGATTTGAGTTTTGGCCCGCCGAGCGATTGAGTTTGACACCCCCGCCCTAAGGCAAACGAACCTTACACGGGCGTCGCCTATTTTCCATATTTATAAAGTAGCAACGAAAATAATGTTATGGTTGTGGGTTACCACAAATGAGGATCTGTATCAAAGAGCCGCGGCATTAAGAAGGTTGAGAACCACTGATCTAGAATCTTCTATCGCTTACTTGTTCAAGGATCCACATCATTCTGACCACAATATTAAATTTAATCGGGAGCCATGGGGGGAGAATTGAAAAGAATGGAGTCGTGAGCCACGCCCTGGGTGGAGAATTGAAAAGAATGGAATCGTGATGCACACCCTAGGTGGAGAATTTAAAAGAATGGAGTCGTGAAAAAATAAATAGCAGTTGTGTCCGCCAAGTTGACGGTCAAATTTAGAATTGAGCTAATCTTAAAATTTCGGCCATTGAAAGACTCTATGCACTTTAAGATGGACAAATAGTGCTTTTGTTAATTGTGTTTTTTAATTGGTGCTAGAAAGGTGGCGAGTTTGATAGAAACACAATGCAGAGTATTAAAAACATAGAGACAAGAAAAGGGGGACGAAGGACGCTGGTGTTAATTAAAAGTTGGAAGAGAGAGAAAGGTAATCGATGAAATAGTATACAAGAACAAAAGAAAAGGAATGATAAAATAGAAGAGATAGGACGACGGAGAAATTGATAAGGAGAGACAACCAAAAATGTGCAAGAACGGGAATGAAATGATATAATGGCCTAGACCATTAGGTCCTGAAGCACATTAGATCCACAGGAGATATGTTCTGTGCGAATGTCTCAGTGTTAACATATCCACATTTAAACCACCACTGTCTGTTCCACAATATTTTCACATGCCTCACTCCATTTCATTACACTACATTCAATCCATCAGTCTCAAGACATTTAATACACCCCATTCATCTCTACCACTGACTTACTAAACTCATGACTTTGTTTAACAATAGACCGGCAACATTGTTAAAATTGTGTCGTTCATATATAAATATGTTATTTAACAAGTGAAATGTCCCTTTACCATATATGCTTAGGGTCCTAAAATATCCTCTCCTGCCTGAATACAACTCACTCTGATCTCTTCAATGAATACAATTAATCAACTCAACATTAAAAAAAAAAAAGGTTAGCTTATTTCACTTAGGCCAGGGGTTCTTACTCTGAGGTCCACACTGCCCTTGGGGGTCAGGGAAATGTTGTCAGGTGTCCGTGCACTGCATTTCCAGGTCAATGTAATTTGTAAAATTTTAAAAAATCATTCTAGGTGGTTTTCCATGACCTTCGACCTGTCACAATCAAATAAGTATGTGGTAGAAAAGGTTAAGAACCCCCTGGTTTATCATGTTTAAATAAGCTTATGGTTTGTAAGACTGAGGTCAATGAACCCAAGGTTTCGTCACACCCCACTGTCCCTATAACTTACCCATCAACAATTTCTAATTTAAGGATCCCGGTGACATAAGAGCTCACATATCTCCACTATTGGGACACCCGCCTTCCCCCCCCCCGCCCCCACACTTAGCTACCAGCCGAGTTGATCAGAAAGTGCAGTGCGTCGATGCAAATGTTCATGAAATACGATTCTATCTCGTCATGTTCTCCATTGTCGGAGGGATTAGAGTACCCCCTTAAACACATCATTGACCCTTTAACACATCTTTGCTCTATGGGCCATCGCCCTGAGGCACAGGAACATCAAAAACCATCAATTCTTCTCAGTCACGTGTCGTCCAGCTATGAAATATGAGCACCATTTCAACCTTAGTTCAACCTTAGTTCAGCGCTATTTGTATTATTTCACTTTTGTTTTACAAGTTATGCACTTCCAACACACATTTTTATTGTTTAAACATAAACCATTCAAAGTCCACAAAGTACTCTAAATAAACATTTTTTTCTTCTAAATCACAAGGTTTGTCATTTATTGCTGTAAATCTATTTATAGAACCTCTGAGTATTCAAATCTCATTAAATGGTCAAAGATTAATAAAACATCCGGGTATTCCGTTTGGTCAATCGCATAAGAGCTGTTGAGCTCACGTTAATGTGAGCCAACGTGTCGATCTTGTTAAAAACTTTATTTTACGAAAGATTTACAAACTTATGATTACTGTTACATACATATATGCTCAAATACATTGTTAGCCGCCATATTTTAAGGAAACCTTATCTATATATATATGAATGATCTATCCTGACGTAACTCCAAAGAACCGATACGATTTAAGTACGTTCGGATTTCTAAAATCAATCATAGTTATTTTCTATTATTTTAAGGAAATCAAATAAATTTAAATGTGCAAAAAATATTTAAAATCCGCTTTTATTTTAGCAAAAGTTTAAGTATTACCATTATAAATTACAAATACATTTAAAGTATCAACTAAGGAACTATTTTAAGCATTTATATGTGTTTTAAAGTTATGAAAAAATATTAAAAAATCATGTTCAAAGAATTACACCGCAATCACATTTATCGGGAAAACCCAAGCATTAGTAGTTTTTAGTGCATCTTTTAGTTCGTTGTTAATATTGCGAAATGAAATTAAAATTAATTTGTTCTATATAATCACGCAAATGACGTCATAGCGCGAATAGCCTATTTCGCCAAAAACTTTTAGGTTTCTTTAAATTTAATAACCGCATAGGACGAAACTGATAATATTTTTCACTTCTTAAAAGTAAAATTAATCAATACAATTGATTCATTTTTTAAATTGTTAATAAAACATACGCATATTTTAGCTTTCTATATTTTAACATTTTAAAAGTTGTTCTTTTTTTATTCCAAAAATATACTTTTATTAAATTTATAACGTAATAAAAACTAACTTTGAAATATAATTCTAATAAGAAAAGGCCGTTTAAGTCATTCAGTGCAGCGAAACTCCATATCCAAATAACATTCACTAATCCACTTATAACTCATAATAATAATAATAATTAGTGGTCTTTTATAGCGCGGTACCCCAGCCTAGGGATGGGCTCACCGCGCTGGACATAAAAATATTATCAAAAGAGACATAATCATGACATTAAAATCAAATACAATTATGAAATAAAGAGCAGCGTGACCCCCAAGACTTTTACAAGGCAAACCAAGGACGGCAGCCAACAGGATCATTTATCAGTCAGGGTAGTATAATTTAAAAAGATATGTTTTGAGTGCAGTTTTGAAGGCCTGGGTGGTTGGTATATTTGCGGATGTGTAGTGGCAAGGAATTCCATTGTTTGGGGGCGCAGAAAGAGAAAGATCGTTCACCATATAATTTAGTGTGTGTCTTGGGAATAGACGGAATACGTGTGTCTGCGAAGGTGTCGAAAGGGTGAATAAACAGAAAGAAGTTCGGTTAGATAGGAAGGGCAGGAATCCGAGGTAAAGTTGTGACAGAGAACAGACAACTTGTAGTCAATGCGTGCCAGTATAGGTAGCCAATGAAGGGAATGGAGTAGTGGAGTGACGTGATCCCGTTTTTTTGCCTTTAAAACTAGCCTTGCAGCTGAGTTTTGAACTTTCTGCAGTTTTTCTATGCAGTGTTTTTGGTGAACCTGACAGAAGAGAGTTGCAATAGTCAAGACGAGAGAGAACAAGAGCACAGACTAGAATTTTTGTAGCGCTAACTGTGAGGTATTGGCGGATGGAACTGATCTGACGGATAGCGGTGAATGCCGAACGACAAATGTGAGAGATATGTTGTTGTTTTTTTGAGAGACTGTTGTTAGAAAGAATATCAGAGGGTGTAAACAGTATGTCGGAATTACCTACTTGAAATGAGGTGGGAAGAGTTGAGTTAGAGGATGATGTGTGATTGTGAATCCAATTAAGAACAACCATGTGAAGTGCAAATTTAGTGGAAGATTGTATTAATTTTAATAAAATTGAGGGGTTGTGGTTATTTTTCCCCAGGCAGCACAAGATAATAATTAATAATAATTAACCTCATTGGGTACATTACATATGAGGGGCCCACGATCAATTTGTTGATCATTCTGGCTGTACTTTGTGGACTTTGAATGGTTTATGTTTAAACAATAAAAATGTGTGTTGGAAGTGCATAACTTGTATAAACAAAGTTGAAATAATACAAATAACGCTGAACTAAGGTTGAAATGGTGCTCATATTTCATAGCTGGACGACACTTATAAGTGCCTTCACTTATATGAGTTGCCGTCCAGGGCTAGCGAGTCCCATCCACCCGGAGTGCTTGAGATGTTGGCTTTGGTGGGGATTGAACTCAAGACCACAAGCTATTTGGTTTGAGACAGTTTAGACCGCTCGGCCACCCAGCACCCAGCAGTAAATAGGATGTGTACATTTTTACATGGGTGACAATATATTTAAATCCTATGGTATTACCTTTGTGATAAAAGATATGTTACATTCTCTTTTTACTAATAAACATATGTCTAAACAATTAAGAAAACCAATGGCGTTAACAAAACGTGGGTACATGTATATAAGTATACGCAATCATTTTACACACTTGAAAATTTAATTTTGAAAAATGGTGATGAGTTAATATTTTCTTTTTTAAAAAATGAAAATAAATTTTTGTTTTTACACTGCAAAAATTATAGTGTTATAATGAGATTAATTTTTTTTTTAAAGACACGAAAGTCTGTTATAGACGTGAAAAAAGGGTTGAGGGATTCTTCTTTAGATAAAAGAATTCTTTGTTTTACGATTTCTGATAATGTGTAATTTTAAAAAAAAAGGCAAAAGTGTCTTCAAATTGTTGATGAAGATATCAATATATATTGAATTCCTGTAATATAACATACATTTTTATCATATAGAGAGAGAGTTTTTGTTGTGAATTTAAGATTAGGTTTTGTAACAATTTTTAGAGAAAAAAATTTGGAATTCAAGGGCACGAAAGGGGGCAAGTCGAATGTATTTCTCTAGCGTAGTAATTCTCTCTCAAGTAACTTCTTTAGTGAAAAAATTGATATAATTAGTGATAATTTAGATGGGGTAATTTAAGGTCAGGCTTAGATGGGGGGAAAGTAGTTTAGGAGCGTGAAAAGGAGTAGTATAATATATAGCAGATAAATACTTCTCAAAACTTAATGATGTTAGAAACGTAAATATCATTACATTTTTAAAGTTTTGAATTTTGATAATTTTTTGCAATAGCAGATATAAATTATCGCAAAGGACCTACCATTATTATCCCGATAACATCGGGTCATTTGTTCTAGTAACAAATAGTAGCATTACGCAATGTGATATGACGTTGTCCTGTCTTAGAAAGGACAAAACTTATCGAGTTATATTAGTTACATGCTTCACGCACTTTAAATATAACATTTTCTGTTTAACACTAGTCAGCCCCCCCCCCCTTCCACGGTTCCCCTTTGCAGTAATTAAATTAAACTAATATTGTTTCTATGTAACAATGAAATGCATCTTAACTGAGGACAAGCATTTTGTTTACAGAATTACAACTAACTAACACACATATTCTGGTGAAGGTCTGAGATTACTCTCTTATGACCCCGGCTAGTAAATTGGCTATCAACTCCATCTGTTGAGCTGAGCCATACAACATGTCCCTCACAAAGGATCCTCCAACCGCCCTGGCTTCCCCCGGGAGATCTAGTGCGGGACACTCCGTCAACAGATGTTCTAAAGTCTCCGGGGCCAGGCTGCAGTGCCGGCAGGTAGGATCTCTGTTGTTGTCCAACCTCCAGAAATATGTGCGCAGGGGGCAGTGCTCGGTGCGCATCTGCGTTACTAGACTCTGCACTCTACGACCTAACCCCCACCACCATGGGTCTTGTTTGCTAGGAGTAGGCAAGTTCGAATAGACGCCTCTGGCGGTCGTGTTGTCAGCCCATTGCCTGTACCACTTCTGCCTGAAGTGGTCCGCCAGCCAGTTTTTGACTCCCAAGAAAGTCATTGGTACTTCTGGCTGAGGCTGGGCTGCCCCGGTTTTCGCCAGAGTGTCAGCTATCTCATTGCCACTGATGTTGACGTGCCCTGGTATCCATTGCATTTCAACCTTGCACCCTATTTCACCAAGTCTGCATATGTCGTTGTGAATGACGTCGACCAAGCTTGTGGTACCCTGCCTCTTCTCCAAGATCTCAAGAGCAGATCTTGAGTCTGAGAAGACAACAATATCGAGCCCCGCATGTTCCGTCCCTTCCAGAGTGACATGGACTCTCTCCAAGGCCTTGTGCATAGCTATAAGCTCCGCGTCAAAATTTGACGCTGTAGTCCCACAAGGCCCGGAGAGTTTTTCACTAGGTGGTCCACCTACTGGGTACTGAATAAGCGCACCGTACCCAGCAGTTTTTTTCCTAAAGTCAGCAGAGCCGTCCGTGAGCAAGAGCTTTGCCTCTACGCGGCGCAAAAGACTAGTAGGGTAGACCTGACTACCTGAAGCCAAAAAACTCACGCCTTTGCGTCTATCTCCCAAGGCGAAGGGGGGAGGTTACTTGTAACTTTCACCCGGGAGAAGGTAAGAGAAAACAGCCTAGTTATTATTCTTTAATATGGCTAGTAATTTACAGAATTACAACTAAATAATTCGTTCCAAATATGGTCATTAATGATTTCTTCTCTGATAAGCCGATTGTATTGATTGAGTTGTGTTACCAGGTCTCCATGGATAGTTCTTTGAATATAAAAAGTATGTTCAACCAATATCATGTTTTGTCCCCTGGGCATCAAATACCGTTCAATGGGTCTCAAATGCCTTCCTCTGGTGATCACTTGATGCCCACTGGATCTTTATACAACTAATTCGATTTTGAGTTTCTTGGTCTCAACTTAAAGTAAAAGAGAATCATGACCATCTCATGCAGATCATGCAAAGTAGAATCCTAATAACAAGCAGAACAAGAGGCCGACCACTTGACGATAGGATATAGACATCCCCCACCACCACCACCACCAAAAACTGATGGTGAGAACTCGAAAGATGCTAATTGCGCTCGTGTTAGCAACGAGTTGAATCAGATGGTGATGGTGATGGAACATTTTTCAACAATAGTGGAAGACCGGCGTTAGTTTAATGGTTTGATCAACGGAAAAGAGAGATTAAGGCAGAAAAAATATCAAGACACACTACAGTTATAGACAGCATGAGAACCAAGGGAAAACCTCGCTGAAAACAACAAATTGATAAGGAGAAACAACTAAAAATGTGCTAGAACAAGAGTGAAGACAAAAAATCGTGTTGTAGTTGTTAACCCTTCAACTAAATATCGACGGTTCTAAGAGTGTTAAACTAGGGTGCAACCATCGATCACTCCAAAGCTATTTCACCAACAATGTCACACTCATTCATCACAGTTCTATGTTAGTTTGAGGACTGTGTCGAGAACTCTGCTCATGTTGCGCAAATGAACTGAGCTCTTTTTTTTAAATACTTTCCGCTATACACCCTTAGTGAAATTTAAAGCAACACCAGACCTAACACCGTAGTCCATAGACCTAATCACCGTAGTCTATGGACCTAACACCGTAGTCTATCGGGAAACATTACAGGCCTCTAGCTACGTCACAAACAATCGGGTTTAAACCACAGCTGACCTCCCAACTATTCAGCCAACATCACACTCTACCGGGAACCACATGAGAACTTGGGATCGCGGATTAAGCTATCAATTACACAGGGATGTGGTTATCGCACCCATGAAAATGTTAATCCCTACAACTCCCTACAGTTCCCTGGTCTGATTCATGCCTAACAAACCCACGAAAAGAAAGAAAGAACTCAGCCTTACTTGTCCACGCCAGACTCAACCAATTCATTAGAAGCGCCATTTCATGTCCATATTAAACTTAAGTTCTTGATTGGTGATTGCTTGGTGCTTTGGAGCACGTCAGCAAGCCTCAAGTTTACGACCAGCTGCGTTTAAAGACAAAATAAAATATTTTTAAAAAGTTTCTGAACTTTTCTCCAATTTTACACTATCTCTTGTGTGGTTTATGGTGATCAACTCCAATTTGATCTTCAAGTCCAGGCAAACCGTTGGACACTTTGAACGATTTTTGGGAGACAGTTTTCTTTGTTTTTGTTTTGTTTTTAAAGACGGGGACAAATGTTCCTATTGCGCCCCCCGCCTCCCCCCCTCCCCCCCCGCGCCTGTAAAGACGACACAATGTGTTCAGGTATTATATGTTTCAGATCACACAAGTAACAATGTTTATGTTTGTCAACTGTTGCTCTCACGATGATAACGATTCGTTAGCGAACCTAGCACATATTATCCCCTTCTTACACAAAGTTTTACAAATCCTTGATACACGCCTGGTCGCTATAACCTGGTTGGCTAGCAGCAACAGATATGATCCCTGATGCAGGCCTGGTCGCTATAACCTGGTTGGCTAGCAGCAACAGATATGATCCCTGATGCAGGCCTGGTCGCTATAACCTACTTGGCTAGCAGCAACAGATATGATCCCTGATGCACGCCTGGTCGCTATAACCTACTTGGCTAGCAGCAACAGATATGATCCCTGATGCAGGCCTGGTCGCTATAATCTACTTGGCTAGCAGCAACAGATATGATCCCTGATGCAGGCCTGGTCGCTATAAGCTACTTGGCTAGCAGCAACAGATATGATCCCTGATGCAGGCCTGGTCGCTATAAGCTACTTGGCTAGCAGCAACAGATATGATCCCTGATGCAGGCCTGGTCGCTATAAGCTACTGGGCTAGCAGCAACAGATACGATCCCTGATGCAGGCCTGGTCGCTATAACCAGGGGTGGACTGGGGAGTTCAATCGGCCCGGGAAAAAAACAAAAAAGCGGCCATATCTTCATGACTTTTATTTTTATTATATCACCGGTCCTAGCGGCCCATCGAGGAAACTTCCCGGTGTCCCGGCGGCCCAGTCCACCCCTGAGTATAACTTACTTGGCTAGCTGGGACAGATATGATCCCTGTTGCACGCCTGGTCAGTATAACCTACTTGGCTAGCAGGGACAGATATGATCCCTGATGCACGCCTGGCCAGTATAACCTACTTGGCTAGCAGGGACAGATATGATCCCTGATGCACGCCTGGTCAGTATAACCTACTTGGCTAGCAGGGACAGATATGATCCCTGATGCACGCCTGGTCAGTATAACCTACTTGGCTAGCAGGGACAGATATGATCCCTGATGCACGCCTGGTCAGTATAACCTACTTGGCTAGCAGGGACAGATATGATCCCTGATGCACGCCTGGTCAGTATAACCTACTTGGCTAGCAGGGACAGATATGATCCCTGATGCACGCCTGGTCAGTATAACCTACTTGGCTAGCAGGGACAGATATGATCCCTGATGCACGCCTGGTCAGTATAACCTACTTGGCTAGCAGGGACAGATATGATCCCTGATGCACGCCTGGTCAGTAT
Organism: Lymnaea stagnalis; assembly: GCA_964033795.1. Classification (NCBI taxonomy): domain Eukaryota; kingdom Metazoa; phylum Mollusca; class Gastropoda; family Lymnaeidae; genus Lymnaea; species Lymnaea stagnalis. Next base: position 188,929 of record CAXITT010000973.1, read on the forward strand.
AACCTACTTGGCTAGCAGGGACAGATATGATCCCTGATGCACGCCTGGTCAGTATAACCTACTTGGCTAGCAGGGACAGATATGATCCCTGATGCACGCCTGGTCAGTATAACCTACTTGGCTAGCAGGGACAGATATGATCCCTGATGCACGCCTGGTCAGTATAACCTACTTGGCTAGCAGGGACAGATATGATCCCTGATGCACGCCTGGTCAGTATAACCTACTTGGCTAGCAGGGACAGATATGATCCCTGATGCACGCCTGGTCAGTATAACCTACTTGGCTAGCAGGGACAGATATGATCCCTGATGCACGCCTGGTCAGTATAACCTACTTGGCTAGCAGGGACAGATATGATCCCTGATGCACGCCTGGTCAGTATAACCTACTTGGCTAGCAGGGACAGATATGATCCCTGATGCACGCCTGGTCAGTATAACCTACATGGCTAGCAGGGACAGATATAATACCTGATGCACGCCTGGTCAGTATAACCTACTTGGCTAGCAGGGACAGATATGATCCCTGATGCACGCCTGGTCAGTATAACCTACTTGCCTAGCAGGGACAGATATGCTCCCTGATGCACGCCTAGTCAGTATAACCTACTTGGCTAGCAGGGACAGATATGATCCCTGATGCATTTTTGGTCAGTATAACCTACTTAGCTAGCAGGGACAGATATGATCCCTGATGCACGCCTGGTCAGTATAACCTACTTGGCTAGCAGGGACAGATATGATCCCTGATGCACGCCTGGTCAGTATAACCTACTTGGCTAGCAGGGACAGATATGATCCCTGATGCACGCCTGGTCAGTATAACCTACTTGGCTAGCAGGGACAGATATGATCCCTGATGCACGCCTGGTCAGTATAACCTACTTGGCTAGCAGGGACAGATATGATCCCTGATGCACGCCTGGTCAGTATAACCTACTTGGCTAGCAGGGACAGATATGATCCCTGATGCACGCCTGGTCAGTATAACCTACTTGGCTAGCAGGGACAGATATGATCCCTGATGCACGCCTGGTCAGTATAACCTACTTGGCTAGCAGGGACAGATATGATCCCTGATGCACGCCTGGTCAGTATAACCTACTTGGCTAGCAGGGACAGATATGATCCCTGATGCACGCCTGGTCAGTATAACCTACTTGGCTAGCAGGGACAGATATGATCCCTGATGCACGCCTGGTCAGTATAACCTACTTGGCTAGCAGGGACAGATATGATCCCTGATGCACGCCTGGTCAGTATAACCTACTTGGCTAGCAGGGACAGATATGATCCCTGATGCACGCCTGGTCAGTATAACCTACTTGGCTAGCAGGGACAGATATGATCCCTGATGCACGCCTGGTCAGTATAACCTACTTGGCTAGCAGGGACAGATATGATCCCTGATGCACGCCTGGTCAGTATAACCTACTTGGCTAGCAGGGACAGATATGATCCCTGATGCACGCCTGGTCAGTATAACCTACTTGGCTAGCAGGGACAGATATGATCCCTGATGCACGCCTGGTCAGTATAACCTACTTGGCTAGCAGGGACAGATATGATCCCTGATGCACGCCTGGTCAGTATAACCTACTTGGCTAGCAGGGACAGATATGATCCCTGATGCACGCCTGGTCAGTATAACCTACTTGGCTAGCAGGGACAGATATGATCCCTGATGCACGCCTGGTCAGTATAACCTACTTGGCTAGCAGGGACAGATATGATCCCTAATGCATGCCTGGTCAGTTTAACCTACTTGCCTAGCAGGGACAGATATGAACCCTGAAGCACGCCTGGTCAGTATAACTTCTTGGCTAGCAGGGACAGATATGATCCCTGATGCACGCCTGGTCAGTATAACCTACTTGGCTAGCAGGGACATATATGATCCCTGATGCACGCCTGGTCAGTATAAGCTACTTGACTAGCAGGGACAGATATGATCCCTGATGCACGCCCGGTCAGTATAACCTACTTGGCTAGCAGGGACAGATATGATCCCTGATGCACGCCTGGTCAGTATAACCTACTTGGCTAGCAGGGACAGATATGATCCCTGATGCATGCCTGGTCAGTATAACCTACTTGCGTAGCAGGGACATATATGATCCCTGATGCACGCCTGGTCAGTATAACCTACTTGGCTAGCAGGGACAGATATGATCCCTGATGCACGCCTGGTCAGTATAACCTACTTGGCTAGCAGGGACAGATATGATCCCTGATGCACGCCTTGTTAGTATAACCTTCTTGGCTAGCAGGGACAGATATGATCCCTGATGCACGCCTGGTCAGTATAACCTACTTGCCTAGCAGGGACAGATATGATCCCTGATGCACGCCTGGTCAGTATAACCTACTTGGCTAGCAGGGACAGATATGATCCCTGATGCACGCCTGGTCAGTATAACCTACTTGGCTAGCAGGGACAGATATGATCCCTGATGCACGCCTGGTCAGTATAACCTACTTGCCTAGCAGGGACAGATATGCTCCCTGATGCACGCCTGGTCAGTATAACCTACTTGGCTAGCAGGGACAGATATGATCCCTGATGCACGCCTGGTCAGTATAACCTACTTGGCTAGCAGGGACAGATATGATCCCTGATGCACGCCTGGTCAGTATAACCTACTTGGCTAGCAGGGACAGATATGATCCCTGATGCACGCCTGGTCAGTATAACCTACTTGGCTAGCAGGGACAGATATGATCCCTGATGCACGCCTGGTCAGTATAACCTACTTGGCTAGCAGGGACAGATATGATCCCTGATGCACGCCTGGTCAGTATAACCTACTTGGCTAGCAGGGACAGATATGATCCCTGATGCACGCCTGGTCAGTATAACCTACTTGGCTAGCAGGGACAGATATGATCCCTGATGCACGCCTGGTCAGTATAACCTACTTGGCTAGCAGGGACAGATATGATCCCTGATGCACGCCTGGTCAGTATAACCTACTTGGCTAGCAGGGACAGATATGATCCCTGATGCACGCCTGGTCAGTATAACCTACTTGGCTAGCAGGGACAGATATGATCCCTGATGCACGCCTGGTCAGTATAACCTACTTGGCTAGCAGGGACAGATATGATCCCTGATGCACGCCTGGTCAGTATAACCTACTTGGCTAGCAGGGACAGATATGATCCCTGATGCACGCCGGGTCAGTATAACCTACTTGGCTAGAAGCGACAGATATGATCCCTGATGCACGCCTGGTCAGTATAAGCTACTTGGCTAGCAGGGACAAATATGATCCCTGATGCACGCCTGGTCAGTATAACCTACTAGGCTAGCAGGGACAGATATGATCACTGATGCACGTCTGGTCAGTATAACCTACTTGGCTAGCAGGGACAGATATGATCCCTGATGCACGTCTGGTCAATATAACCTACTTAGCTAACAGGGACAGATATGATCCCTGATGTGCGCCTGGTCAGTATAACCTACTTGCCTAGCAGGGACAGATATGAAACCTGATGCAGGCCTGGTCAGTATAAGCTACTTGGCTAGAAGATACAGATATGATCCTTGATTCAAGCCTGATCAGTATAACCTACTTGGCTAGCAGGGACAGATATGATGCCTGATGCACGCCTGGTCAGTATAAACTACTTGGCTAGCAGGGACAGATATGATCCCTGATGCACGCCTGGTCAGTATAACTTACTTGGCTAGCAGCGACAGATATGATCCCTGATGCACGCCTGGTCAGTATAACCTACTAGGCTAGCAGGGACAGATATAATCCCTGATGCATGCCTGGTCAGTATAACCTACTTGCGTAGCAGGGACACTTATGATCCCTGATGCACGCCGGGTCAGTATAACCTACTTGGCTAGAAGCGACAGATATGATCCCTGATGCACGCCTGGTCAGTATAAGCTACTTGGCTAGCAGGGACAAATATGATCCCTGATGCACGCCTGGTCAGTATAACCTACTTGCCTAGCAGGGACAGATATGCTCCCTGATGCACGCCTGGTCAGTATAACCTACTTGGCTAGCAGGGACAGATATGATCCCTGATGCACGCCTGGTCAGTATAACCTACTTGGCTAGCAGGGACAGATACGATCCCTGATGCACGCCTGGTCAGTGTAAGCTACTTGGCTAGCAGCGACAGATATGATCCCTGATGCACGCCTGGTCAGTATAACCTACTTGCCTAGCAGGGACAGATATGATCCCTGATGCACGCCTTGTTAGTATAACCTACTTGGCTAGCAGGGACAGATATGATCCCTGATGCACGCCTAGTCAGTATAACCTACTTGGCTAGCAGGGACAGATATGATCCCTTATGCACGCCTGGTCAGTATAAGCTACTTGGCTAGCAGGGACAGATATGATCCCTGATGCACGCCTGGTAAGTATAACCTACTTGGCTAACAGGGACAGGTATGATCCCTGATGCACGCCTGGTCAGTATAACCTACTTGGCTAGCAGGGACAGATATGATCCCTGATGCACGCCTGGTCATATAACCTACTTGGCTAGCAGGGACAGATATGATCCCTGATGCACGCCTGGTCAGTATAACCTACTTGGCTAGCAGGGACAGATATGATCCCTGATGCACGCCTGGTCAGTATAACCTACTTGGCTAGCAGGGACAGATATGATCCCTGATGCACGCCTGGTCAGTATAACCTACTTGGCTAGCAGGGACAGATATGATCCCTGATGCACGCCTGGTCAGTATAACCTACTTGGCTAGCAGGGACAGATATGATCCCTGATGCACGCCGGGTCAGTATAACCTACTTGGCTAGCAGGGACAGATATGATCCCTGATGCACGCCGGGTCAGTATAACCTACTTGGCTAGCAGGGACAGATATGATCTTAAAAATTGAAGAAAGAAAGGTGTTCCTGCTTTTCTAAGAAAAGATGACGTACAGATGACGTACAGATGACGTAAAGATGAACCTCGCGATACAAACTTCCCGATTGCTTCATTATATGAGATTCTTTAAAAAAAAAGAAAAAAGAACATTGCCTGCAAGTGCGTTTGATGACGTAATGTTTTCTATTGTTTTGCTAATCTGTGGTGTAAAAGCTGGTGAGTCATTAGAATTTCAATAAAGTTCAGGGGCATGAAAAAAATCTGCAGTTGTGAACCTTGGGGTGGAAGCACTGTTTGGGATTCTTATAAAGCGTCTTACTTGGGTGCATCTTTTGTCCAATGTTCAGCCCCACCCCCATTGCTCGCTATGACATTTGATCAAGAAACGTTATCTTTAGGGGTTGTTTAGTTCCTTCATTGGAGACATTCTATTCTTGTTGTTTTTTCAAGTTGTTTTTTCCCCACTACTAATAAAATATATGCAATGTGCACATAATTAAGATATTTGCAGTGTGCATAGAATTGATTTATGTGCAGTGTGCATAGAATTGAGATATGTGCAGTGTGAATAGAATTGATTTATGTGCAGTGTGCATAGAATTGAATTATGTGCAGTGTGCATATAATTGATTTATGTGCAGTGTGCATAGAATTTAGATATGTGCAGTGTGAATAGAATTAGTTTATATTCTTTTCACACTACAGTCCGGCCGCCGTCAATGTCAAAGGGAAACGTATCCGGCCTCTTCCTTAAAAAAATGTAAGAACCCTTGATTAGGCACCAGTTACCCACTTGTCTCAAACCACAGCCATCAAACCATGCCCATATGGCAGTCTCACCAAAAACCGTGATCAATAAAGAGTGCAAACGTATTGTGGTTATTCCCCCATTACGATAGGTTGTTGTAAGTCCGCCTCATCTTTTGTCACATGTGGGGCGGCCACCCCTGCCGTCCCACCGTTACACCATAGAAACAAAAGGTGAACAGCACCAATATTCTCTTCTGGGACTATCGGACCTAAGGTTCTCGTGACTTTTGTAGCACGTGAACCCCATCCCCCGCACCCACCCCTCTCACACACCCTTTTTTTTTCTCCAACACCAGGAAGTCCCCCGAGCGTGACAACGTGACTGAACAAAAACGCCAGCGGAGCAGAACCATGAGACAATGTAAGGGGCCGCGTGGTTGAACCTTGGCTTTGGTATCGTGATCATAACAGCATTGCCCAGCGGCCTGTTGAGTTGGTCTTTGGTTTGTGTCCTTGGTGACATTGATAGACCTGCTGAGATTACTGCATTGTCTGATCGGGTCTGCACCTTAATCCTCCCAGGTATGTTACAACTCCACTTCTAAGCGACAAGTTATATAAAAACTACCAGAAGACACATAATCATAATAATCCGTTGTATCGAATATTTGGTTTTACGAAATCAGTTGAACCTAAAATATCATGATATAAATGATGTCACACAATTTTGGCCCCCAAAAAATGACACAAATTTGTAGCTCAAAATTTACACTTTTATGACGTGATATAATCATGAAATGTTGGACTCCACCCTCCCCAGATGTGTGACGTCGTTTATGGATGGTCTCTAAGACCCGCGGAGCTCCCGAGGCAATCTAAATCATGCATCTTCCTGTGGTACAATGTACTTTGAAGGGCGACTCTCCAAATTTCTATAACTTGTTAACTCTGCAGTTGTCCAAGATGCTCATCAGCACTCTGCATGAGGTAATTACCTGTGCGTCCAAGATGCTCATCAGCACTCTGCATGAGGTAATTAATTACCTGTGCGTCCAAGATGCTCATCAGCACTCTGCATGAGGTAATTACCTGTGCGTCAAGGATGCTCATCAGCACTCTGCATGAGGTAATTACCTGTGCGTCCAAGATGCTCCTCAGCACTCTGCATTAGGTAATTACATGTGCGTCCAAGATGCTCATTTTCACTCTGCATTAGGTAATTACCTGTGCGTCCAAGATGCTCATCAATCCCCCTAACACTCAGCCCTCACCCAATAAAAATGTGGACACCTGCTCGTGCGGCCTTTAATATGCTCCTTGACCCCTTGAAACGTGCCTCATTTACCCTGCGGTCATTCCGGCACTGTGCATAAACATTTCTACACATGCTCCCGACAAATTGATACACAGAACGCTATAAGGACCATCAGTTAGTCAGATGGCTTGGTTTGAACTGTCATGAGTGCATGAGTGTAGCTTACTTAGCTTTTATAGTTATCCTTCATCGTCTAGCACTACTATAAATAGGCGATATGCCAGTAACTGTAGCAATGCTTTTTTTTTTTAGTGTTGGAAGGGGGTGGGGGTTGGTATAGGCGACGGTTTAGTCCGACCTAAAACAGTCATGAGCGTAGAGACGGAGCACGGAAGTCACATAGTTGCAAGTGGTGCACGTATTAGCCTAAGTTATAAATTATTAATGAAATTTTTTTATGATTTTTATCCTGCGTTTGAAGGGGCGTGAGATGTATTCAAGTTTCACCCCGGTTGCCATACGCCCCAGCCAGCCCCGCCCACCCCAGCCCACTGCCCACTGAAAACAGGAGATCATCCGCGTATTTGGAAATTCGTGATCTGACATTTCCTGGGTTTCATAGGAACATCAAGTAGAAACGGCTTTGCTGACGTGGGTTTTAGCGATCACCTGTTTGTCTTGATCCACAACGAGAATACACGGAGTGATATTAACTGGAAAAAAACAAACTTTTGATTTTGTTAAGTTTACAAGAAATAAATAATAACACGTTTAAACCAGTGTCAAACAAAAGATACCTGGCCAACTGTTCTGACCTGGCCAACTGTTCTGACCTGGCCAACTGTTCTGACCTGGCCAACTGTTCTGACCTGGCCAACTGTTCTGACCTGGCCAACTGTTCTGACCTGGCCAACTGTTCTGACTTGTCCAACTAACTAGCTAAATCACTATTCCCAAAAGAACAATTTTGACTTTGATCATTTGAACATCATACCTTGCGTCTAACCCGCATACTAAAACCACCCCCCACACGCATACTTTCACCAACGTCCCACTCGTATACTTACAACCACATTACAACCACACAACCACGTCTCACCCACACAATAACGTCACACCCAAATCCTTACAATCACGTACCATCAACATCCACACAACGATGCCCCACCCTGCAGCCACGCCCCACCCTTCAACCACGCTTACCCACATCCTCACAACCATGTCCAACTCACATTCACACAACTCCTTGAAGACGTGACCATGAAAACGCTCCCCGCTCCGCCCAAGCCAAATCCCCCAATGAGGTGCGCATGTAGCAGGCTATTTGTCCATCAACGGACTCTTGCTTGGTTAGTCGAGTGGACAAGCGCATGAAATTTGGCAGACAACGCCTTGGCTGTGTTAAGCTGGCCGACAAAATGCTGTTAACGGCCCGGTGGTATCATTTTGTGTAATGACGCACCAAACTTTTAAGGATGGCGCACCAAAGTTTTAAGGATGGCGCTATAGCTTGTCCTGTGACTTCATATGAACCCAGTAACTTCCTCTGTTGCTATGTATATCATAATGCAAGACATCTTGAAAAAAACAACCACCCACACAAAATTGGATCGTGTAAGCCGTGCAGCGTAGCAAAACAATATTTCAGTGAGTGTGTGTGTGGGTGGGTGTTGTCAAAACACACGTTATAAAACTAGTATTTGGTCAAAAGGCCTACCTGAGAGGTTAGTGTCTATTTCAGAAGTCTGTTATAGTGGAGAGTACAATAAAATAGTCTACATTCATAGTGGCCGGTATTCATATGTAAAGCTAAATTCAAGGTTATGTACTTAAAACTTACATATGACAATAATTTTTATTTATTTTTTGGCATTTTTTTCAACTTTAATCTTGGTCACTCTTCCATAAGTCACACTTTGACTCCCATGAGTCACGACGTTTTGGCACTTCTGACCCTCTTGAGATTGGCCATTGAATAAATCCTGTCCACGTTTCATCCTGTCATTTCGCTTTTCTCTACTGGCGTCACGAATGAATGGATCAAATTTTGTTTGCAATGTGTTTGCATTACGTCACAGTCCACATTGCGTTGTGACGACATAAAACCTGTAAAATTCGAATCGGTTAATTATTCCTTTTCTTTTTTTTTTTTTTTTTTACAGAAAAAAATAAGATTTTTTTTTTTTGTCGCTGCTGAACTGGCTCAAGGGCTAGAAGAAGTCTGTTGGATAAGAAACTCTGTCCGTCTAATTAATTATTCCTTTTTTTTTTTTTTTTTTTTTTTTTTACAGAAAAAAATAAGATTTTTATTTTTTGTCGCTGCTGAACTGGCTCAAGGGCTAGAAGAAGTCTGTTGGATAAGAAACTCTGTCCGTCTAGCAGCTCCACAACGATAATGTCATTAGCCACGGGGCCTGACCGCAATCCTCATATTTTAAGTTCACGAAATTGAACTTCAAACACTAACAGGACAATTTGTCTACGTGTGGCTTCGGTGGAGTTTAAACCGGTCACCTGGAGACCGACCGAATTTCGGATTCGGTTTCAGCCCCGAAAGTTGCCATTAGATCACTTTTGGAGTGATTTCGGTTTCGACTGAAAAAGAAAAGTTAAGCTTCGGTTTATTTTCGGTTTCGGGCGAAAGTGAATGTGGCCTTCGGTCTTCTACCAGATGTCAGATTGTCACCTTGTCTGTCGCCCGGCAATCAGATATTCATTATTGCTCGAAATCCTGCTGTCATCGTATAACATATAACAAATCATCTGCGAACACTGTTCACAGCTGCATGAAGACTTACTTGTCCAATATTTATAAAAAGAAAAGTTCACTAAGGCAAAAGGAAAGTTAAATAGTTGTATTGGAAAAAACAACTAGAAGAATGGTAATATTTATATTAGTATTTTTGGTTTAAATTACAAAAAAAAAAGCTGGGAACCCTAGGCTTATTCAAATCAATTATTTGAGAAATACATTTTGATTGATCATTATCTTGCTCATAAATGTTTTCCATTGACAAAAGTCAATATTATTGTGAAATAAAAATCTGAAGGATTGGTAACATTTCCTTTATTACTTGTTAAAGTATTTTTTATCCTTTTAATTATGTACTTATTTTTACTAATAAAAATACTTACTATGATGTTGTTGAGTCTTATTTATTTATTTATTTGTTTAATGTCTTTTAACAAACATTTTATAGACTAATTTTATTAATATTACCCAATTTTAAACTAGTCATTGACTGTTAAGTCAATAAATTGACAAGTCATTGGATTAGAATTAGATCAAAAAAGGATTATAACCTAGGGTCTATATAATATTAAAAAATACTTGACCCTAAGACTCAAAGAAAGAGTCAGGACACACATTAAGTAGGCTGATTATTAAATATCAAAATAACTTAGCAATAAATTAAAATGTATTATTTATTAGATAAAAAAATTACCAACTTAAATTAGAGAGAGTTGTAGTAATACTAATATATTGGTATTAGTACTAGTTTATTAGGCTACTATAATTATTTTTTATATTGTAGGCCAAGGACTAGTCATAGTAGGTGGAGGCAAGCTTAAATTAAATATTTTGTATAGCATTGTTTTTTTTAAATTCTAAAATATGATTATATTTGTTCATATATTTAAATTTTACATGCAAAGTGTGTAATCCAGCAATTCTACAGAATGCCCAGTCAAAGTGTAAAATACATAAACAATGATAAGCCTAGACATTCTATAGAATGGCTGGTTTATACACTTAGACTGTAACATTAAGATTGCGTAATATTCAATCTCTCGTGCGGACTGTTCGCGTTGGCCGTTCCTGGTGAAGATACAAAATGATCACATGGATTTGTTCCGTCCGGTGATGTTTGGGTGGGTGTGTGTGGATGGTTAGGTGTGATGAGAGGGCTGACATTCAAGTGAAAACGGTCAATTGATTATTTCAAAGTTAATCCCGATCCAAGTTGGATGGTAAACAAAGATGTTTAGCTCCCAATAAGTTCGGTTGGGTAAAAAAAAATAATTACTTAAGACGTTTTAGCTTACCGATGCTCAAAGTGACACTGCAAATTTTTAATGTTTCGGCTTCGGTTTCGGACGAAAGTTTCGTTTAACTTTTGGTTTTGACTTCGGTATTGGCAGAAAGTCTCGAAAATCACTTTCGGTCGGTCTCTACAGTCACTTGACAGACTCAGCACTTCTCAATCGAATATATCCCCGGGGACCCAGACAATCAAGATTTTCTCAGGCCTGTTACTGCTAGGTATCATTACCTAAGAGTTTCTGTATTCCCCCCCCCCCCCCCCAGATCCTTTCTCTTGTTGGCTGTCTTAACTCGACTTTTTCTCCAGCATTATTTGCCATGCCTAATCGTCTCTTGTTTGGTTTAGCTTTCTTTTTTTTTTTAATACCGTATTGTGTTGGAGACTGCCTCCATGTTGACACTATGTTTCAACAAACGTTTTAGTTCACTTTACCGTACAACTAGATACTGAGGTCAGCGCTCGGAACATGAAATGTGCGTACAGTGGCGTAGGAAGGAGGGAGTAGCACTGTAGGGCCAACTGCCAAGATTTTTTGGTGAAAGTGGGCGGGAAAATCTCGTCCCACCCCCGGGTGGCACTAACCCTAGTTGCGCCACTGTCTGCCTGCTTGTGCTTATCGTCCTTTTGGAGATTATCCATCATATTTATAGAATAATCTTTTTGCGAACGGTAATTTTGTTCTGTTTCTATGTCCAGCCTGGTGTAAACACGTCATATCTTTGGTTCTCAGAATGCTACAACAAAGCAGAATACACTAACAAACACATTGACACACAAATTGACACACAAATTGACACACAAATTGACACACACATTGACACACACATTGACACACACATTGACACACACATTGACACCAATGTTCCCTCTAAGGTTTGTTGGTTTGTGTGGAAAATCATACAGTTGTTTGCAAAAAATCAAAACTGCTGCGCGGCGTCTGTGAGATAGCTGCGCAGCTTAAAGGGAACATTGATTGACACACACATTGACACTCATGTTAATCTTTCAAAATCGATGTTCGATCTATCTTTTCCGGACACTATAAATTGACCCGTGAAGGAGGAAGTGGGGTTGGGGGTGGTCCGCCCTAGACATCACTTTTTTCTTAACATAGAGACATTTCCGGCTTACAGCAAAGTTTCTTCCAAGGAATGGGGCGACAAAGCTCTTGAGACGCCCCGGGCGGCCCGAATCCTACGCCACTTTCAAACTTATTTAAATGAGGTAAATTGCGCTTTAACTTTCTAACCTAGAAACAAACTTGTTTAGTTTTAAGAATATAAAAGCAACTAAGATTGAACTGAGGTAGAAAAACAAAAAGTTTAAGGAAACACATTTCTTATCTCTTTTTTTTGGATATTAAAAATCTTCACCCAAAAAGCCATTTCCTTGTGAGCCGCCTTTGATACCATCAAGCCAATGAATTTTGTTCTATTGACACCCAACCAAACGTTAGATGTTTCTCCTCCCCATGGAATGGGACTAGATGTTTCTCCTCCCCATGGAATGGGACTTTTTCGCGCCCCTTTTTTAATCCCACGGTTTAATCTTCCCCCAAATCAGTTCTTCGGTGTGATAGATTCTATTTGATGACTGCGTTATTGGACGTAAATGACCCATCTCAACGTTCTTGGCGCCCCTAGGAATCATAGACGCAATACCAGCACTCAGAGACTCCTTAGTTCTCCCAAGGTTTTCCATCCTTCCTTAACTGTGTCCGTCTTCTGTCTTCAAACTCACCCTTAAATTAAAATGACTTCACTTTTTTTTTCTTTTTTTTTTTTAAATTTGTCAATGGTCCGTATCGCATATCAAAGGGAATCGCTGTTTGAGGTGAGGTTTGTGTGAAAGAGGGGCGGTTTAGACAGGCAAGGAATAGTCCACACAAAAGAAACGAAAATTGGGCTTTTGAATGGGTAGGCTTAAAATGGGTCAGGGCTTGTGAGCACTCGTGAAGACTGTATTTCCTCCAAATTAAAATATCTCTTTCTCCACCCATCTTAGTTATTTTTGACCCTCAAACCCACACCACCCCTTCCCTCTTTGTTGACCGTGAGTCTGATTAAAAATCCTCGTGGAAAGAGATCGGGTGAAATTGTTCTCGGGGAGGCCACCTTCCCAATCTAATTTAACATGTTGAGACTAAGTAACATGTTGGACCCTCAAGATGCCCCGGCTCATTGCTGGAGGGTAGGTAATCCATTTCTGAGGAGAAGAACATATTCTGTGGTAGAAAAATCTGACCGTTGAATTGTCATCTTGTTATGGTGGAGATAGGGTAGTGGAGGTTTAAATATCAGGGCTGGTGGGGGAGAGTGGGGGGAGTGGTTGCAATGAATGTCAGAGCTGGTAGGGATGAAGGGGGGGAAGGTGGCCGTAATGAATGTCTAGCTGGTAGGGATGAAGGGGGGGAAGGTGGCCGTAATGAATGTCTAGCTGGTAGGGATGAAGTGGGGAGTAAAGGCAATGAATGACAGGACTGGTAGGGATGAAGTGGGGAGTAGTGGCAATGAATGACAGGACTGGTAGGGATGAAGTGGGTAGTAGTGGCAATGAATGACAGGACTGGTAGGGATGAAGTGGGGAGTAGTGGCAATGAATGACAGGACTGGTAGGGATGAAGTGGGGAGTAGTGGCAATGAATGACAGGACTGGTAGGGATGAAGTGGGGAGTAGTGGCAATGAATGACAGGACTGGTAGGGATGAAGTGGGGAGTAGTGGCAATGAATGACATGACTGGTAGGGGTGAAGGGTGAGGGTGTGGGCCATGTATGTCAGGGCAGTTGAGAGGGGGGGAGGGGGAGAGGAAATGAATGTCAAGGCGGTTAGGAGGAGGGAGAATGTGGTGACATTGAATGTCAGGGCTTTTGAGGAGGGGTAGGGTGGGGGCAATGAACGTGAGGGCTATTAGGCCCTGGGATGATGGTCAAAGTTTGGGACGTTCATCAAGACTCATCTAGATTTAATAGCGATGAAAATATCCTATCTGCAAGGAATTGGATTTTCTGAGTGCGATATCGTTATATGATGTTGATTTTATAACGAAAACAATGATAAGATTTCTGTTTGCCCCAAATTGGAATTATGTCATTTAAATGTCATTGTTTTGTTCACACACATACTATTGTTTATGTTCACACACATACTATTGTTTATGTTCACACACATACTATTGTTTATGTTCACACAAAATACGCCACCTTATTTTCATTGACTCCTGCAAGCCTTCTTATAAAAGCTGACAAGATATAGTTTTGCTTATGTTTACATGTTCCCAGAGGACTCTTACATCGGACATTTATTACATCAGATATCTGTTATATCAGACATTTCTTACATCAGACATCTGTTAATCAGGAATTTGTTACAGCAGACATTTATTACATCAGACATCTGTTATATCAGGCATTTGTTACATCAGACATCTGTTACATCAGACATTTGTTACATCAGACATTTGTTACATCAGGCATCTGTTACATCAGACATCTGTTACATCAGACATCTGTTATATGAGACATTTGTTACATCAGACATCTGTTACATCAGACATCTGTTACATCAGACATCTGTTACATCAAACATCTGTTACATCAGACATTTGTTACATCAGACATCTGTTACATCAGACATCTGTTACATCAGAAATTTGACACAATTTTCCATTCTTTGCACAGCTACCTTTGGTCCCCTACAAAAAGATCAACACTAAATAAAGAGCACTTTAAGCCATGTCTTATAAAATATAGTGGATGTGGTTTGTTCATCTGCATTTCAAATTTAGTCTCCTCGTATTTTGGACAAAACAAAGCGATTTATTCGCTTAGCCAATTTCATAAAGGCACTTAATATTCTCCTTTACTTCTTTAAATTTAGTAAATGTCCATCAAAATTAATATAATAATCAAATGATAGAGATAAGGATCTCAGGAAAAAAACAGGTTACCATCTGACCCAGAGAAGTCACATGGGGCCTGCAACCAGTGGCGTAGCTATATGGTTAGTGTTAACGGGGAAGGTCAAACTTTTTTGCCGCCACCTCAACGAAAAAAACATCCTAGTTGACCCAAAATGATCCCCCTCCATATAAAGACCACCCCCTCTTCAAAACTTCATACCCTACTACCTTCAGCCCCTGCGACCCGGGGGGGGGGCGCCTCGGGTCCAAAGTTAAGATCTGGAAAATTGTTCAAATGAAGGGAGAACAACACCGAAAAAGAGGCACGGCACGGCTCTGAACTCTGACCTCTGAATTCTGACCTCGGTGAAAAGAGTTTGCTGTCCGTTGGTCGTGACAGGTCTAATGAACCTACTCTGAGATTACCTTTTGCTTACTACTGAAGCATGAAAGACACTCCCAATGGGGACGCACAAGCCTTGGGGTGGTCGATACCAGCTAGGATTCGTTTGATCAGGGCGATCCAAGCTTACTTCAATCGCACGCGCCAGAAAAGCTAGTGGCACATGGTACTCAAAGATTTGTCGTGTTCAGAACAAGGTGTTGTCCCTCACTGTGTGGTACATGGTTTCTGGTTTTGGATGGCTTCCTGTCAGGTATAGCAGCCGCTCTTTCCCAACTAATACCACAGCCAGGGCAAGACAATTACCATTAGACAGCCCTGAGGCGAAGAAGACGGTCCCCCGGCACAAGTCAAAAACGGCTTGTTATACTAAGTGTTTGGTCAGTGGGTATTAGGTGTAGTACGGTCAGATAGTACTAGGTGTTTGGCCAGTTGGTATTAGGTGTAGTACGGTCAGATAGTACTACCTGTTTGTCCAGTTGGTATTAGGTGTAGTACGGTCAGATAGTAATAGGTTTTGGGCCAGTGGGTATAAGGTGTAGTACGGTCAGATAGTACTAGGTGTTTGGCCAGTGGGTATTAGGTGTAGTACGGTCAGATAGTACTAGGTGTTTGGCCAGTGGGTATTAGGTGTAGTACGGTCAGATTTTACTAGGTGTTTGGCCTGTGGGTATTAGTTGTAGTACGGTCAGATAGTACTAGGTGTTTGGCCAGTGGGTATAAGGTGTAGTACGGTCAGATAGTACTAGGTGTTTGGCCAGTGGGTATTAGGTGTAGTACGGTCAGGTAGTACTAGGTGTTTTGCCAGTTGGTATTAGGTGTAGTACGGTCAGATTGTACTAAGTGTATCTCCAGTGGGTATTAGGTGTGGTACGGTCAGATAGTACTATCTGTTTGGCCAGTCGGAATTAGGTGTGATACGGTCAGATAGTACAAGGTGTTTGGCCAGTGGGTATAATTACTTCATTATCTATGAAATATTTTTAAAGCGATGTGTTTGACGATAACCAAGCAAGCACCCATCATCAATCCCTACTATCAACCCCCATCAAGCAAGCACCCATCATTAACCCTTACCACCAACCCCCCCCCCCCAAGCAAGCACCCATCATCAACCCCTACTATCAACCCCCATCAAGCAAGCACCCATCACCAACCCCTAGTATCAACCCCACCAAGCAAGCACCCATCATCAACCCCTAGTATCAACCCCCCCAAGCAAGCTGTTACGCACTGACTTGTATTGGGAGAAATTAATCTCCTATTTTAATTTTAATTGGCTCGTTGTAAACAGTGCCTAACAAAGGACGATACCATATAATCAACAATATTAAAGATACGACCCAAAACAGTTTCTAGTTACAATTAATTAAGATTTATTATGTCTTAAGATAATTACAAAATAAAATAAAATAAAATTACAATCTTCAACTTACAGTATGGCAGATGTCGTACCGGTACACAGTTAATACAATTAGAAATAATGATGCCAATAAATAATGCGGAATAAACACATATAAGTAGGAGCACACAAATACACAAAGAATAAAACACGCCTCGTAATGTTAAGAAAATCTATGTGAAAAATCTCCGTCCCCTCGTGCCTGTCAATCTCTTATATATATGTAGAGTAAGATGCTTCGAGAAGGGCTTATGACGTGTTGTTTACATATCTCGGGTTAAGGAGTATATTCCAGAAATTACCCGAAAACAATCTACCCAATGCGTAATTGGAAGCCGACTGTAAACAAGATACTTCAAAGACCTAAGCCACACCCCTTTGTGAACACAGCGTCTCATGCGGGGTCAATCAGAGGGCACGCACGAGAAATATGATGTAAACAAGCTCTCTATAACACCTCCCCTCTTAAAAGAAAAAAATTTCATTGTTCAAAAATGGAATTCTTTTTCCATTAAAATTGAAGAAAGTACATTTCTTACTCTCAAAATATTAGACAAAAAACTTCTTAACAGCTTATAAACAATAACATAAGTGAAAATTAATTTCTGGACAAAGTATCTGCAATGACATTGTCTTTGCCTTTAATATGTTTGATGTCCAAATTATATTCTTGTAAAAATAGGCTCCATCTTAACAATCTTTGATTTTTGGAGACCATCTTATTCAAAAATGTTAAAGGATTGTGATCAGTAAAAACAAGTACTGAATGTAAAGAACAACTGACATAAAAATCAAATTGTTGGAGAGCAAGAATTAAACCTAAACATTCCTTTTCTACAGTGGAATAGTTTTTCTGATGTGAGTTGAATTTCTTTGAGAAATAAGAGACAGGATGATCTACATTGTGGTCATCTTCTTGAAAAAGAACTGCACCAATGCCAACATCACTGGCATCTACAGCTAATTTAAACTGTTTGTTAAAGTCTGGTGCAATGAGAACAGGAGCATTAGCAAGTATATTTTTAATGTTTTCGAATGCTTCCTGACAAGCATCTGACCAATGAAATTTTGCATTTTTCTTTAACATATTACTTAAAGGAGAAGCAATAACTGAGAAATTTTTGCAAAATTTTCTATAATAACCTGCCATTCCCAAAAATCTCATTAACTGTTTTCTAGTAGTGGGTGGTGGAAGTGATACAATAGCATTTATCTTAGCTTGAACAGGCTTTACATGACCTTGACCCACTATGTGACCTAAATATTCCACAGTTGCATGACAAAATTCACATTTATTTAAATTTACAGTTACATTTGCCTGCAAAAATTTTTTAAACAGAGATCTTAATTGGTTTACATGAGTTGAAAAATCTTGACTGTAAATAATTACATCATCAATATAGGCGCTGCAATTTTCCTGGTCAGCAATAATGTTATTTACAAGACGTTGGAATGTAGCTGGGGCATTTTTCATTCCAAACGGCATTACTTTATATTGATATAAACCATCTGGAGTACAAAAAGCAGAGATTTCTTTTGCTCTGTCAGATAGAGGAACCTGCCAATAACCTGATAGTAAGTCTATCTTGGTTACATATTTGGCATCACCTATTCGATCTATAAGATCGTCTATCCTTGGAATCGGAAAGGAATCAGTCTTTGTGAATGCATTCACTTTCCTGAAGTCAGTACAAAACCTGTAACTTTTGTCAGGCTTTGGGACTAAAATACATGGTGAACTCCAGTTACTAGAGCTTGGTTCAATTATATCATTTTCAAGCATGTATTTTATTTCAGACCGGATTATTTCAAGTTTTTCCGGATTGACCCTATAGGGGTGTTGCTTGACCGGAACTGCATTGCCAATGTCAACATCATGTACAGCAATGTTGGTTTTATTAGGTACATCAGGGAAGAGTAAAACAAAATCTGCAATAACAGACTTAACAACATCCTTCTCTGACAATGACAAATGTCCTAGTTTCTTATCTAAGTTGGCCAATATTTCTGAATTTTTAAGTTTATAATTACCAACTTTTTCTGGGACACTATCAAAGGTTTCAGTAACATTTTCTTTAAGTACTGAAGTTACAGTTGAGATTGTGTTAACATTTGTTTCTGAGGATGGACAATGATCATCACATTTTCTATCAAAATATTCTTTTAACATGTTAATGTGACATAACTGTTTCTTTCTTTTACGATCTGGTGTTAACACAATGTAATTTAAATCATTGATTTTGGACTCAACAACATAAGGACCAAAATATCTAGCTTGTAGTGCTTGCCCTGGTATCGGCAAAAGCACAAGCACTTTGTCCCCTGAAGCAAACTGTCTGAATTTTGACTTTTTGTCATACCAAACTTTCATTTTAGATTGTGAATCTTTTAAATGTGTTTTAGCCAAATTAACGGCATTAAAAAGTTTAGTTTTAAATTTTTGGACATAGTCAAGAAGTCCTTCCGTGGGTGCCGATGACATCCACGTGTCTTTTAAAAGTTTAAGGGGACCGCGAACCGTGTGGCCAAACACCAGTTCGAAGGGGCTGAATCCAAGTGATTCTTGAACTGCTTCTCTTGCGGCGAACAGTAGCATGTTGATGCCTTCATCCCAGTCTTTCTCTTGTTCTAGGCAGTAGGTTCTCATCATGTTCTTCAACGTCTGATGGAATCGCTCAAGTGCTCCCTGTGACTCAGGATGATATGCACTCGACAAGCAGTGTTCTATGCCCAACTGGTTCATCACTTGTTTGAATATTCCAGCCTTGAAGTTGGTTCCTTGGTCAGACTGTACAGACTTCGGAAGACCAAACAATGTAAAAAACTTCGTCAAGGCTTTGACGATGTTCGGAGTCTTGATATTGCGAAGAGGAATAGCTTCTGGGAATCTTGTTGACGCACACATGATTGTCAGCAAGTATTGGTGACCTGATTTTGTCTTTGGCAGAGGTCCAACGCAGTCTATAATAACGCGACTGAAAGGTTCTTCGAATGCTGGAATGGGTTGAAGAGGAGCTGCTGGTATCTTCTGATTTGGTTTCCCTACAACCTGACAAGTATGACATGATCTGCAGTATTCAACCACATCTTTCTTGATTTTGGGCCAAAAGAAGTGCGACGTGATTTTGTGATATGTCTTCTTTACTCCCAAATGACCTGAAAGTGGTGAGTCATGGGCTAAGTTCAGGACTTCGTTCCGGAATGGGGTAGGAACTACTATTTGATGAACTATCCTCCATTCTTCGTCAGCATTTGCGTCTGGAGGTCGCCATTTTCTCAAAAGTATGTCATCTTGAAGGTAATAACATATAGGGAATTGTTCAGCTTCTTCTTGGGTCAAAGCGTTCTCTCGAAGTTTGACTATTTCTGGATCACTCTTCTGTTCTTCAATAAGTTGCATTCGAGTTGGAGTCTTGTAATTACTAGCCTCTTCATTTAGACTTGCAAAAAATGTTTTTCCCAGGTCAATTTCAGGAAGAATTTTATTGCTTTTTTGTGAAATCTCTTTTGTGGAGATCTTGGAACTCATGGCCCTTGTCACAGCACATGCTGGATACAATTCTTGATCTTCTTCCTGATTTTCATTTAAACAAGGTTCATGAGTAACGATGGGCTCGGCTATCACCTTCCCACCAGCTAAGTCATTGCCTAGCAGCAACGAGATGCCGTCCAATGGTAATGTTGGTCGGACACCCACAACCACAGGTCCGGAGACTAAGTCTGATTTTAGGTTGATGAGATGTAAAGGTACATCTATGCATCCCAGCTCTACACCTCGTAACAGGATGTTGCTCCCAGTAGCAGTAGATTCAGACAAGGGAAGTATACCCTCAAGTAGTAAGGACTGTGAAGCACCTGTATCTCGTAAGATTTTGATTGGTTGTAGACTGGAAAAATCACCTGGCAGTGATACGAATCCTTCCGATATGAAAGGCATGAAGTCTTGTATGACATCAGTAGTTTCTGATGTAGAATTTTGGACCTTGGTAGGTAAACTCTTGTTGGAGTCTTGAGAACATTCGGCTAGGGTAGAGGAAGTAAAACTCTGGGTAGAGTCGTCAAAACTTGCACACAAGTCCTCAGTAAAACGCCCTCTGGAGGTAGACCTCTTCTTGGAGCAAAAGGATCTTGGCGACAAGCTCATAAAACTCGCAGTCGAAGCAGGAACTTGGCTGGAGTCAGTAAAACTAGCCTTATTGTTCATAATGGAACTCTTTGATGAGTCGTGACAAACCTCTTTGAAGTTTGTATGGACATCTGGAGAGCAAAAACTCTTGAATTTTGAAAATGTGTTTCCAGATGTATGACGAGACGTACAAGCGGAGACTTTGTGTTGTGTACCAGGATGTGTGGTCTTCTCAGTTTTCTTCTTGAGTTTCCAGCAATCATCCCTCGTATGTCCTTCTTTTTTACAGTAGGCACATGTGTCTTTTGCACCAATTTCTTTCGTACCGGGCTTGAATGGTTTTTGTGGAGGTTTACTGTAAGTTGATACAGCTGTCTTATTGTGCCTGTCATTTTTGGTGTCAGATGGATTCTTGGAAAGTTGATGTGAGATGGTGAAGTCGTCGGCTAACACTGCTGCCGTATGTGCGTCACCTTCGCCACGGTCTGCAATATGTATTCGCACCTCAGTACGAACACAGTTCTTGAACTCCTCCATCAGAATGAGGTTCTTGAATTTCTTGAAGTCTGTCTCGGTGTTGGTTGCGTGCAGCCACTTGTCCAGGAGCCGTTCCTTTTCCCGGAGGAACTCAACATGAGTCTGGCCATCACGTTTCCACAGTTCCCTAAACTTTTTACGGTATGCTTCAGGGACACATTCATAAGCCTTAAATATTAATGATTTTACTAGGTTATAGTCCCCGCGCTGTTCCGCATTCAGGGACACAAATACTTCAGATGCCCTTCCGGTCAAGGCTGGTTGAAGTGAGGTGGACCACATAGTTTCAGGAATTTTAAAATTTTGGGCAGTTATCTCAAACTGCGCAAAATATTGGTCAACCTCTTTTTCTGTAAATTTAGGGATTACTTTTGCAAATTTAATTGCATCGCAACCCTGACCGGCTGGAGCCGTGAGTCTATTTTCCATTGCTCCTAAATTGGCCGTTATTTCCATTTGTTTTAACTTTATTGTTAGCTCTCTATCTTTTTCTTCTTTCTCTCTCTGAGCTTTTAGCTCCAGCTGTTTAAGCTCTCGTTCTTTATCTAGCTCCAGCTGTTTAAGCTCACGTTCTTTTTCTCTCTGGGCATCTAGTTCCATTTGTTTGAGCTTTAGTTGGAGCTCCATACTTGGATCAGTCGGTTGTGTGACTGAGGCCAGTTCATCTTCAGATACAGCCTTGAAGTTGGTTCCTTGGTCAGACTGTACAGACTTCGGAAGACCAAACAATGTAAAAAACTTCGTCAAGGCTTTGACGATGTTCGGAGTCTTGATATTGCGAAGAGGAATAGCTTCTGGGAATCTTGTTGACGCACACATGATTGTCAGCAAGTATTGGTGACCTGATTTTGTCTTTGGCAGAGGTCCAACGCAGTCTATAATGACGCGACTGAAAGGTTCTTCGAATGCTGGAATGGGTTGAAGAGGAGCTGCTGGTATCTTCTGATTTGGTTTCCCTAAAACCTGACAAGTATGACATGATCTGCAGTATTCAACCACATCTTTCTTGATTTTGGGCCAAAAGAAGTGCGACGTGATTTTGTGATATGTCTTCTTTACTCCCAAATGACCTGAAAGTGGTGAGTCATGGGCTAAGTTCAAGACTTCGTTCCGGAATGGGGTAGGAACTACTATTTGATGAACTATCCTCCATTCTTCATCAGCATTTGCGTCTGGAGGTCGCCATTTTCTCAAAAGTATGTCATCTTGAAGGTAATAACATATCGGGAATTGTTCAGCTTCTTCTTGGGTCAAAGCGTTCTCTCGAAGTTTGACTATTTCTGGATCACTCTTCTGTTCTTCAATAAGTTGCATTCGAGTTGGAGTCTTGTAATTATTAGCCTCTTCATTTAGACTTGCAAAAAATGTTTTTCCCAGGTCAATTTCAGGAAGAATTTTATTGCTTTTTTGTAAAATCTCTTTTGTGGAGATCTTGGAACTCATGGCCCTTGTCACAGCACATGCTGGATACAATTCTTGATCTTCTTCTTGATTTTCATTTAAACAAGGTTCATGAGTAACGATGGGTTCGGCTATCACCTTCCCACCAGCTAAGTCATTGCCTAGCAGCAACGAGATGCCGTCCAATGGTAATGTTGGTCGGACACCCACAACCACAGGTCCGGAGACTAAGTCTGATTTTAGGTTGATGAGATGTAAAGGTACATCTATGCATCCCAGCTCTACACCTCGTAACAGGATGTTGCTCCCAGTAGCAGTAGATTCAGACAAGGGAAGTATACCCTCAAGTAGTAAGGACTGTGAAGCACCTGTATCTCGTAAGATTTTGATTGGTTGGAGACTGGAAAAATCACCTGGCAGTGATACGAATCCTTCCGATATGAAAGGCATGAAGTCTTGTATGACATCAGTATTTTCTGATGTAGAATTTTGGACCTTGGTAGGTAAACTCTTGTTGGAGTCTTGAGAACATTCGGCTAGGGTAGAGGAAGTAAAACTCTGGGTAGAGTCGTCAAAACTTGCACACAAGTCCTCAGTAAAACGCCCTCTGGAGGTAGACCTCTTCTTGGAGCAAAAGGATCTTGGCGACAAGCTCATAAAACTCGCAGTCGAAGCAGGAACTTGGCTGGAGTCAGTAAAACTAGCCTTATTGTTCATAATGGAACTCTTTGATGAGTCGTGACAAACCTCTTTGAAGTTTGTATGGACATCTGGAGAGCAAAAACTCTTGAATTTTGAAAATGTGTTTCCAGATGTATGACGAGACGTACAAGCGGAGACTTTGTGTTGTGTACCAGGATGTGTGGTCTTCTCAGTTTTCTTCTTGAGTTTCCAGCAATCATCCCTCGTATGTCCTTCTTTTTTACAGTAGGCACATGTGTCTTTTGCACCAATTTCTTTCGTACCGGGCTTGAATGGTTTTTGTGGAGGTTTACTGTAAGTTGATACAGCTGTCTTATTGTGCCTGTCATTTTTGGTGTCAGATGGATTCTTGGAAAGTTGATGTGAGATGGTGAAGTCGTCGGCTAACACTGCTGCCGTATGTGCGTCACCTTCGCCACGGTCTGCAATATGTATTCGCACCTCAGTACGAACACAGTTCTTGAACTCCTCCATCAGAATGAGGTTCTTGAATTTCTTGAAGTCTGTCTCGGTGTTGGTTGCGTGCAGCCACTTGTCCAGGAGCCGTTCCTTTTCCCGGAGGAACTCAACATGAGTCTGGCCATCACGTTTCCACAGTTCCCTAAACTTTTTACGGTATGCTTCGGGGACACATTCATAAGCCTTAAGTATTAATGATTTTACTAGGTTATAGTCCCCGCGCTGTTCCGCATTCAGGGACACAAAGACTTCAGATGCCCTTCCGGTCAAGGCTGGTTGAAGTAAGGTGGACCACATAGTTTCAGGAATTTTAAAATTTTGGGCAGTTATCTCAAACTGCGCAAAATATTGGTCAACCTCTTTTTCTGTAAATTTAGGGATTACTTTTGCAAATTTAATTGCATCGCAACCCTGACCGGCTGGAGCCGTGAGTCTATTTTCCATTGCTCCTAAATTGGCCGTTATTTCCATTTGTTTTAACTTTATTGTTAGCTCTCTATCTTTTTCTTCTTTCTCTCTCTGAGCTTTTAGCTCCAGCTGTTTAAGCTCTCGTTCTTTTTCTTCTTTCTCTCTCTGAGCTTCAAGCTCCAGCTGTTTCAGCTCACGTTCTTTATTTAGCTCCAGCTGTTTAAGCTCACGTTCTTTTTCTCTCTGGGCATCTAGTTCCATTTGTTTGAGCTTTAGTTGGAGCTCCATACTTGGATCAGTCGGTTGTGTGACTGAGGCAAGTTCATCTTCAGATAACATGTCTTCATCCACAAAGTGAACGATGATCATGTCTCGTATGGTCTTTTTTACGGCCGAATGAGCTACATTTATTTCTAGAGCTTTAGCAATGGAAAATAGCTCCTTCCTAGAACATTTGTCTAATGCCTCTACTGATGGGTTTTCAATATCAAAATCCATTTTGACACAGGCAAAATATAACAATGATTTTTTTATAAAAATTTAAGCTTAGTGCACACACTAATGAAAAAATTGTAACCAGCTCTGTTGTTGGTGTCGTAAAATGGTATCGTGATCTCAAATTAGTTTGAGTGTATTAAGGTAAACAGTTTGTCAAAATCCACAGAAAAAACGCTCAATTTATTATTGGTGTATTAAAAACTATGGATTAAAATTATCCTCGGAAAATCCCACAATTTGTTAAAATTGGGGTCTAATGAGAATAAAATATGGATTCGGTTATCGCGGACGATGCCCCCAATTTGTTACGCACTGACTTGTATTGGGAGAAATTAATCTCCTATTTTAATTTTAATTGGCTCGTTGTAAACAGTGCCTAACAAAGGACGATACCATATAATCAACAATATTAAAGATACGACCCAAAACAGTTTCTAGTTACAATTAATTAAGATTTATTATGTCTTAAGATAATTACAAAATAAAATAAAATAAAATTACAATCTTCAACTTACAGTATGGCAGATGTCGTACCGGTACACAGTTAATACAATTAGAAATAATGATGCCAATAAATAATGCGAAATAAACACATATAAGTAGGAGCACACAAATACACAAAGAATAAAACACGCCTCGTAATGTTAAGAAAATCTATCGGAAATCTCCGTCCCTCGTCCGTGCCTGTCAATCCCTTATATAGGTGGGTCTACCGACGCCCAAGCCCTGCCTTCGAGACATTTCGAGAAAAGTCCCAATCATTCTACCAAATACTATTTGGAACAGATTAATTATTTTTATTCGTTGGCGGCGTCAACAAGTTACTTCAAAGGCCTAAGCCACACCCCTTTGTGAACACAGCGTCTCATGCGGGGTCAATCAGAGGGCACGCACGAGAAAATATGATGTAAACAAGCTCTCTATAACAGTATAGGTATCAGTATATATCATCATATCTAACCCTAATCCCAACCCCTAACCCTAACCCTAAGCCTAATACTGATGTATGTATCTACATACGTATCCCTACAGGTACATATATATGCATAGGTATCAGTATATATCATCATATCAAAACCTAACTCTAATCCCAACCCCTAACCCTAAGCCTAATACTGATGTATGTATCTACATACGTATCCCTACAGGTACAGCTATATGTAAAAGTATCAGTATATATCATTATATCTAACCCTAACCCCAACCCCTAACCCTAACCCTAAGCCTAATACTGATGTATGTATCTACATACGTATGCCTACAGGTACAGATATTTGTTTAGGTATCAGTATATATCATCATATCTAACCCTAACCCTAACCCCAACCCCTAACCCTAACCCCAACCACTAACCCTAACCCTAACCCCAACCCCTAACCCTAACCCCAACCCCTAAACCTAAGCCTAAGCCTAATAATGATGTACGTATGTACATATGCATCCCTACAGGTACAGATATATGTATAGGTATCAGTATATATCATTATATCTAACCCTAACCCTAACCCCAACTCCTAACCCTAAGCCTAAACCTAATAATGATGTATGTATGTACATATGCATCTCTACAGGTACAGATATATGTATAGGTATCAGTATATATCATTATATCTAACCCTAACCCTAACCCTAATAGGAATATATAATATATAATATATAACATATAATATATAATATATGTACCTCTATAGGTATCCGTAAATGAAAATGCATCTGTATACGTATCAGTATATATCATTATATCTAACCCTAACTATAACCCTAATGCTGATATATGTATCTGTCAACTCCTACAGTCTTCTTGGATTGATTACATTCGTCAGTTCTTTCATACGTTGAAGCGTCGTACTATTCTAACTATCAATTAACAAACTCAACTCCTTTTCATAATAACTATAACTTTAATATCTAAGTAAATATAATAAACATCCTATCACTCCAAGGTTCCACTCAAGACTGCCGCACGACTACAACATACGTCACAACACTGCATAGACAATACGTCACGACTCAGCATAAAAATACGTCATAAAGACAATGGCGGGAAGAGCGTTCACTAACTATAATAGTCAAGCGCGGGAAAAGCGTTCAACAACTAATGAACATAATATTGAGTCGCAAAAATTCCTAATGAACGCTCATACTCGACATATCCCCCCTCTTTCATTTCAGATTTAACTCAGGTAGTTAAATCGTCACCAGACACACAAAATTTACATGAATTACATCAAGAAGAGACCTTCAGCCATATGAATTGTCCTTATCAAAAAACATAATTAGGTAACACTGAAAATCAACCAGATTTATGATATACTGCAATTCAAGAGTTAAAAATTCATGTACGACAATAAAAATCAGACCATTGAAATTGAATGTCAACATTAATTTTCATTTTTCATACCAATAAAAAAAATTATATTTTTATCTAAAAAATCAGGGCAAATACATCAACATCCTTACTGAATTTGAAACTATAACTAAGTTAATCCAAATCATATCATCAAAAAGGTGTATTTTTAAACAAAACCAATTGCCATCACTATAAAAACACAAAACTATCTAACATTATTACAGGTGAGAGATGCCTCACCACAATTTGAGCAGCCTTTATTTGCTCTTAAATAACACAGCTACAGATGGCGGGACATATCTTTTGTCCGTGGATTTCACAACTTTATGCTTCAACATGTTTATTATAATTAAAATTATCTCTCCCTGTTCTTTTGACCCGTGGTCATAACTCATGTGAAACCTCAGTTTTACAATACATATTTTTAAATTGTTACAAAATGAAAAACGAGTCTCATAAAAAAGAAACTCAAACAAATCAGGAACTTCAGGGCAATCATGGTAATAGTTCATTTTAACAGATTCATTTTGTTTAACAATACAATTAAAAGCCTCACCTCCCAACTCATGGACCTGACAACACACCTCCTCTTGAAAATCATAAACAAGTGCACCTTTAGAGCTGGCAGCGCTCTCTTTAACACTTTCAACATTGGTTTCCAACTTACTGTTAGAGCACTCCTGGCTCTCAAAATCTGGACAACCTTCACTCACATTACTTGGGAATTTATTTTCATTACAACTATATGTAACAATGTGTGAATTTGAGCAGCCCTGGCTCACATTTACAGGTGATTCATTATCATTACAACTATCCGTAACAATATGAAAAT
Organism: Lymnaea stagnalis; assembly: GCA_964033795.1. Classification (NCBI taxonomy): domain Eukaryota; kingdom Metazoa; phylum Mollusca; class Gastropoda; family Lymnaeidae; genus Lymnaea; species Lymnaea stagnalis. The sequence continues at coordinate 216,868 of CAXITT010000973.1, forward strand.
TTGAGCAGCCCTGGCTCACACTACCTATTGATTCATCATCAATACAGCTCTCTGTAATACTAAAAAATTTTGAGCAACCCCTTCTCATAACAACTTGTGATACATTTTCATTGCAAATCTCTGCAGTAACATCAAAACCTGAGCACACCTGGCTCACATTATCAACTAATTCATTTTCATTACCGGTACATATCTCTGTAAAAATATCAACATTTGAGCAACCTTTGCTCACATTACACAGTGCTCCACTTACATCACAATAATTATCAACAACAATTTTCTCTCCTTCCCCCACCTCAGGGATTACACTCACCTCATCAACTTCACACAAAAAATCAGACACTTCAACTTCAGGACTTACATCATCTGATGCCTCACCATGAGATACAACAAAAATCATGTCCTCAGACATTAGAACAGGGTTCTCTTTGATTTCAATGCCGCCCTTTTCCATAACAACCAATTCATTACATGCTGTGGCGCTGGGACAATCCCCTACATATGTCCACCTAAGGTCATTTCCAATTACTTCTACCTTATTAAATTGTCGTCCCCTTTCTTCTTTACATTGGACTTCCTGGGATACACCAACTACTTCAACCTCGTTTTGACATGAATCTAAAGCTATATCTGTACCCTTTGCCACTGGGGGTATGTCAGCACGGTCAACGTTGTCCCTTTTAACGTTAGCCGACGGATCAATTAACAAATCACTGTCATTTCTATTTAAAAAAATTGAGTCGTCAGCAGAGGCAATAATATCATTTTGTTCCTCAGTATCTTTAGCCATGAACCGTGGTTGCGAGGCCGGCTCTTGCCTGGGGTCAGGATCATGAGTATGTCCACCGTTATCCACATATTTGTTTTCACTTACATTAATAGAAACTCTATTAAAATTTTTATAGGGATTCTCACAGTGAATGCTGGCAATGCCATAATATATTTAGTCAGGATCATGAGTATGTCCACCGTTATCCACATATTTGTTTTCACTTACATTAATAGAAACTCTATTAAAATTTTTATAGGGATTCTCACAGTGAATGCTGGCAATGCCATAATATATTTCTTCCTCTTGACTCTTGTCATCGTCACTGTCGCTATAATAATATGCCTGTCTCTTTAAAATAATTTCCCGTCGTTCTGCCTCTAATTCCGCCCGTCTAATTTCTTCATCAAGTTTATCTAGTTCAAATTGTCTTTGACTCTGTTTATCTCTATATATACGTTCTTCCTCTCTCTGTCTATCTATACGTTCTTTCTGTCTGGCTCTAAGTTCTTCCTCTCTCTGTCTATCTATACGTTCATTCTCTCTCTCTCTGTCTATATATACGTTCTTTCTCTCTCTTTCTATCTATACGTTCTTCCTCTCTGGCTCTAAGTTCATCCTCTCTCTCTTCCCGTACGTGTTCTTCGAACTTAACTCTTATATACTCCTCTAGTTTCTCTCCGGTATAACAAAGTAACACACCCACATGCCTAATTTCTTCTAAACTCCATTTCTTACTGACATATCCAGCCATAGCAATGCAAATTAAGGGTGATCATACAGTAAACAATAATTAAGTTTTAAGGACCAATCGCAGTCTATTTAAACTAACTCTAGCAGAAAGCTAAATTCTACAAAGGTAAAAAAAAAAATGTTAATACATAAGTCATAAGAAAAGTAATGCCAAAAATGTTTTAAACAATAAAAATCCAACTTGCCTGGTTTGTGAAATGTCCTATAGAATTTAAGTATTATTCAAAACACACACTGGGCTTAATTAAGTGTCCATGGTTCTTTACTGTCAATAGTTCTCTCATAAACTTTAATTGTCCTATATGGCGATCTTGGGACACAGTCATTGAGGTGTGGGTGACCGGGACGGGTCACGGGACATCGGCAGCTCACTGGACAGAATGTAGGCGAATCGCCGACACTGGACAGTTCGTGGGTAACTCACCAATACAGGATCGGGCATGTGCAGCTTGATGCAGAACGGGACGTTGGTGGCTCGTTGAAACAGGACAGGGCGTTGTTAAACTGAGTGACCGGACAGGCCACAGGACTTCACAGCTCACTGGACACGAAGTTGGTAGCTCACTACCGACAGGACGTAGATAACTCGATACAGGGAAATGCGTAGTTAATTCACTGGAAGTGAACACGAAGTGGGTAGCTCACTACCGACAGGACTTGTATAACTCGATGCAGCGATGGGCGTAGTTAATTCACTGGGACTGAACAGGATGTTGGTAACTTGATAACGGACAGGGCGTAGTTAATTTGCTGTAACTGGACACGACATTGGTAGCTTCATACAGGGCAGGACGTAGTTATTTCACTGGAACCATACAGGACGTTGGTAACTTGATAACGGGCAGGGCGTAGTTATTTCACTGGAACTGGACACGAGGTTAGTAACTTGATAACGGGCAGGGCGTAGTTATTTCACTGGAACTGGACACGAGGTTAGTAACTTGATAACGGGCAGGGCGTAGTTATTTCACTGGAACTGGACAGGACGTTGGCAACTTGATAACGGGCAGGGCGTAGTTATTTCACTGGAACTGGACACGAGGTTAGTAACTTGATAACGGGCA
>CAXITT010000974.1:6168-81314 GCA_964033795.1 Lymnaea stagnalis
TAAAAAAAAAAAAAAAAAAACCCCCCCCCCCCCCTAAAGCTCTTACGATATTTTATTGAAAAGTATCTCATTTAATGTAGTTATCAGGAATTTTATTCTATCTTCCCCTTAAAAACAGGAAAAAAATTATTTTTGTGGGCTGGGGCTGAAAATTTGAAAGAATGTGTTGTCATTGGCAACTAGAATATATACTATGTTTCAGCTCGATAGGGGAGTAGATCAATTAGCAATCTGAAGATTTTGCCAGCCAGTCAGTCAGCCAGCCACAAGGAATTTAAAAACGTTTCAATTAGAAGAAAAATACACATGCAGGAAGTCTTTGACAAACATGAGAAGCCAATATATTTCATCAATACATATAATTATTTAAAATACAGCAAGTGTGTTTGGTGCATAATATTTTCTTTTGTTTTACAGAAAAACTCTTCAATTAAAATTTGATGTAATAAATCGGAGTTTTAAAAAGATGTGAGACATTAGAACATAATAATAATATTCTTCGTGTCACTAGGGTTGGTGTCAATAGGGTTGGTGGCACTAGGGTTGGTGTCACTAGGTTTGTGTCAATAGGGTTGGTGAAACTTGTGTAGGTCCCTAGGGTTGGTGTCACTAGGTTTTGTGTCAATAGGAATGGTGACACTTGTGGAGGTCACTAGTGTTGGTGTCACTAGGGTTGGTGTCACTAGGGTTGGTGTCACTAGAGTTGGTGTTACTAGGGTTGGTGTCACTAGGGTTGGTGACACTTCTGTAGGTCACTAGGGTTGGTGTCACTAGGTTTTGTGTCCATAGGGTTGTTGACACTTGTGAAAGTCACTAGGGTTGGTGTCACTAGATTTGGTGTCACTTGATTTGGTGTTACTGGTGTTGGTGATCGAGTGTTGCTGTCACTAGGGCAGGTGCCAACCAGTGTGCTAAACTCATTGCATCACCCCTTACAAAATTCCCTGAGGTCATTCCCTCAGATCTGGTGATACTCTGTACCGGCACTAAAAGTAAGCATCGCAATGAAACTAACGCAGATGAAGTCTTTCAATACCGCAATTAACTATTTTGTGTAACACTGCGTACCGTCCCCACTCCCTGGGATGGTTGCACCGCCGCACCTTCCTAATGATGCTACTTGTTACAACTCATGATTGCACTGTGGCTTATCAATTCAAACTACTTTATATAAGATAAGATAAGATTCTTTTATTGTTCCAAACAAATGGAAATGCTTTTTGATTGCATTGTGCATTTACAGCACATAAATAAAACAATTTGAACACGAGAGATCAACATTAAATTTTGTCACTAGTGAAATAAAAAAACAGCCTTTCAGGGAATTCTCTTAGCCATATCAGGGACTTATTAGTTCTCATTAAATTTGTGACTTCAGGGGGGAGCACGATGAATGCCAGACTTCTGCATAGTGTTATATAAAATTGCATAATGCACGAGATACAAGAATTACCAGGACAAATATTTAACAAAACAGATACAAAATTTTGGCCATAATAACGATTTCCATTATTATTTACAGCCCTGAAGTTTCAAATTCAATGGTGATTTTTCTTACTGTCATGTTTTATTACGGTAGATTCAATCCTTACGTGGGTAAAAGGGTGTACTTCACTTATCTTTTAGTTAGAAATATATGAAAAGTTATGTTAAGATGGAGTTGATGCGTAGTTTCAATTTAAATACATTTTACTATAACTTTTTAAAAACTTTTATAAATAGTTTAAAAAACAAATCTTACACTGCATAATAACTGAGTTGGTTAGATGGTTGTCTCCTCTCATCACTTTTACGCAGCATAGGGGAGACATCTCCTACTATGGAAAAAAAGATGAGGCAAAATATAATAATAATCATAATAAGTAGTCTAACTAAAAATTAACACTAAACGATATTTTATGGCAAGACTTTTTTTTAATTTTGCAAGATGTTTTATTGATTTATGTGTTTAAATACACCAGCTTTTCCTTACAGTGAAATTAAAATAAAAGTTTACTCTGTATTGAGTGAAATTGTAATCAATTTTATTTACTTTGAATTCATTTATTAATGCAATTTTATTTTTACAATAATTTTATTTATAAATTTACCAGTTAATGGGCGGTTTTCTTTAATTATGATTGTCTCCTCTGTCACTACAAATTGTTTAGAATCCGCCGCAACCGTAGGCACTATTTATTAGAAGAGGATTTATAAATTAAATATATAAATTAAACAATTTAATAAAGAGGTATGAGATATTTGTAATAAATACACATTTAGATAAATCAAAAAAATTTGAGCATGCATTAATACTGTAGATTTTACTTAAAGATAACTTTTAAAAAAGAAAACATAACGTTAAACAATGCATTTTGTTTACCTGGTTCTGTAGTTCTGGGCGTGGGGTTTTCAAGGTTTGCTGTTTTAGTAGTAAACGTTAAATGTTAGTTTTTAATCGACATGGTTGAAAAAGACAAACATAATAAAAAAAAATCAACAATAATCTGTCAGTATTTATTCATGCACATTTTTAATAGACGGCCTGCTAATTAATAAGTCATTTGAATTAATGAACACCTTAATAATGGTGTTAAGTTTAAGAATATGCTTAAAGAATGTAAAAATATCATAAGAATAAATAAACATATGTTAAGTTATCCTAAACTAGGGTCAGACCTATATTGCGAAATTCATAATATATGGCTATTTTATTAACGTCGTGGTTATTTGAAAACTGAAATATTTTTTTTTAAATTTTGTTGTGCCGAATTACTGAAATATTGTTTTTTAAATTTTGTTGTGCTGAATTACAACCTAGATTCTTTTACACATTACTTGTGGATGTACAAATGATCAGTTTTTGGTATTTTGACATTATTAGACTTTTGTCTTTATGCAAACATTAAATTTTACCAGTAAATAATATGCATTTTGATTTTTTCTAAAATTGTCGCAAAACTACTGCGTTTACTGGTCTTAGTTTAAGGGGGCAGATACAAAATATTCTTTCTAGACAGAGACTGAGACAGATACATAGAGAGCTGTGTGACAGATGCATATTTAACATTTGAATCTCATTTGTCAATAATTTTATAGATTTTCTTAAAATAACTTGAGCTGAAAAATAGTGTTTATTCATTTTTCTTCACGAACTTACGTGTTTTTTTCAGATTAAAACTTATAAAATATGTAAAAAAACTTAAAACACATGCATTGAAAAATGTTTAATGAAAAGTCAAATGTTTTACCTTGCGGCGTTGGTGTTATGCTGATTTGTTTGGAACCTTGATCAATGAAATTAAAATATTTTATGCCATGGAAATTAAGAATTATTGACAATGTGACGTACATATTTTTTCCATATATTTTAATGGTATAAGTTTAAATTATTATTTTTCTTTTAGTAAGTGAGTAATTTCATATATGATAAAGTATTATAAATCATATGCTTTTAAACAAAATTAATACTTAACAAACTTTGATGCAATATCTTATCATGGAGTTGATTTTAAATTCATTAAAGGAACACACTTTACTTTAATGCAAATCTTATATTGTAAATTTACATTTATATTTTAGAAATAAGTTTAAGTTAAAGAAAGTCATAAACTGGAATCCCATCAATTTATGGTTACAGGGCAATAGCAACCTCATCCGTTAAAGCATTGTAAAAATAAAACAATAAACCATTTTATTTTCAACCTGGAGCAATACAACATTTCATTTGTGTCTAAGATTGTCTTTTTTTTTAATAGCTTTTGTATATTGTGGCTACTTAAACACACTCAATGCCCCCTTTCAACTCTTTTTTACCCCAAAAAAATAACCAACAAACTTCTAAGGAATAAATAAGAAAAAAATGTGTTCTTTTTTTTTCCCTGTACTTACGAACCATATCCACTTTCAACAACTGAATACCATAGTTCACCACAATAATCTGACTAATCATGACAGGATGATGCATTAATTTGACTGTAAATTGCATGTAAATTTGGATCTAATAATAATGCTACATTTGATTTAAATTTTATTGCTGAACCAGTATTATAACTTAGCTTGACTTGCCTTTAGACCCTGGATGCTTTTTTTTTTTAGGATATTTTCTAGAAGAAGAAGCGTCTCTTAAGCTTTGAAATATGTTTTTCACTTAATCAGTCACAGGCCACAGAAAAGATAATGAAAGAAAAGGATGCAGAAATCAATTCTGACATCTCAGACTATCTTGATCACTATTATCTGGAAAGTACTATATGCAAAAGGAAAAGACAAAAAAATGAAACCAAAAATATAACATGGCATAGGGCTGCTAGTTGACATCAGACAGCAGGATGACCAATCCCTCGGAATGAAAAAAAAACACGCTTGAAGATGTGACAGAGCTGAGGTGTCAGTGGAGTTCCTGTCTGATGATGATTATTGAAGAAAGTGAATCAAAGCTATTTCACAACACTGACAAGCGAATGAAATGTTTAAATATATAATGAGGTCAGCAGACCTGAGCAACCCAACAGAGCTGAGCATCTACTGTTAGGACTGATCTAAAAGCAATACAATGAGTTTTACGATGAGCATGGACCAGAGTGATGGACGTCATTTAAAACATCAAGATGAAAGTAAGACGATTTCCAGACCAAAGGTCTACGCAACATCCATAGAATGTCCGGCCATAGAAAGTCTCCAATGAGAATTAAAAGGTAATGTGGGAGATGAAATCTATTGGTTAAATCAAGTTAGAAGCTCCCTGGAGATATCTTGGCCACTTGTTAAAGCCTGCCATCTAGCTAACTCTTCGAGACATCTCGCACAAATGAAACTAGTGAAGACCAAAATAAATCTTCCTTAGACTTAGAGCAATAGAGAAGGGTCTTTGAAATAAACTATAACCAGGATACAGTTTCAACAAGCAAAGAGTAAAATGAAGTAGCATTCTTCAACTATTGCTTTTAATACCATTCTAAATGTCCCGTCTCTATAAAAGGATGAGTGTTGTCAGTAAATTTAATTTATAGAACCTGGGGGAGATTGATAAGAATGGGAAAAAATTATTGCAACACTTGTCTATAACTGCAGTTCTCTGATGAACTCCTCCTTGATGGGATAAATTAAAAAAATTATGAAATAATGTAACTGGAAATTATTTTTTTTTAATCCATTCAAGGGATTGGAAGGAGAAAAAAAACAATAATATGCTCATAAGATAAAAACTATAAAAAAGATTTGAATTGAAAAACTGATTGCAACAAAATAAAAGAAACACGATTCAACTGTCTTACCTTCAGTTGTTCCTCTCTTTTCAGTTTGGCTGGAAGCTTGATTTATAGAATAAAAAGAATTTGATAAAGTAAAACAAATTAAAAGGAAAATGTTTACATTGTTTGCTTGTTGTGTCCCCCCCCCCCCCCCAAAAATTATTTTTTTTTTTTTTTTTAAATTTTTTTATATCTTTTTTTTTTTTTTTTTTAAAAAAAAATTTGAAAAAGTAAAACAAATTAAAAGGAAAATGTTTACATTGTTTTCTTTTTGTGTCCCCCCCCCCCCCCAAAAAATTTACTTTGTTTAGTTACTTGAAATTTTTCAGAACTTATTTTTTGTTCTTGTTCTTTAAGTTCTGCTTTTCCTTGAATTTATTACGCATAAAATCAAAAGAAATTGCTGTATTTAGATTTTTTTGTTGAAAATATCAGTAAATTTAAATTGTTAAATAAACTTCTCCTATATTTAAAAAAAAGTCCCAAATAAATATATATTTTTCATAACCCCAAAACTACATCTTATTTTCCGTAAACGAGTAATTTTTAAAGCTATAGAAAGCTAGCTGATGTTTACATACTTCATTGTTTATCTGTAATTATTTTTATATTGGATAATAAATGAAGGACTCCGTTCAATGGTATATGAGGGGAAGATAATGGAATAAATCTATGTGGCAGCTTGAAATAGAAAGACAGGACAATAACAAAAGAGAGAACATTTGAGCTAAGAGCCTTCCTCAGCAGACATGATAAATGAAGAAAGAACAAGAAATAGAAAGTAGTTAAAAAACTTAAGTGTTTGAAGTTTGCCATTAATGTTATTTGACCAGTAATATTATTTTATTTAGCGCTCTCATCTTTTTTTTGCTAATTTCCATTTCCTCACTTCTTTATTCCATCTCTCTCTCTATTTGCTTTCCCTCCTCTCTCTCTCTCTCTCTCTCCTCTATCGCTTCCCTCTCTCATTCTCTCCTCATCTCTCCCCCTCCCTTTCCTATCTCTCCCTGTCTATATTGACTTACCTTCAATTCCTAAATTTTTTGTCTTGTTTACTTCTTTAAAAAAAATAATCAAAATATTTTCTCAATTAAAAAAGGAAAACTAATTCAAGTGAATATAAGTAATTGAAATTATAAATACCATACCCCCCTTTTCGTAAACCTTCCCACAATATAGCACTTTATCATAAAACCTTCTATGATGCTCTAAACTCCACTGATTCATGGAAATATACACCAAAAGCTTTTAACTCTTAAAAAATACTAAGAGTTATGTTCTTAACTGTCAATGCAAGGCCATGATCTACACTTAGCATTGTTCACCAAAAGTCCTGTGGCCAAAGTCTAACTCTGGTGAACATGGAACCATGTGCGAGTGCCCCCACACGCAGACATGGAGATTAAGATGTACATATTTCAAATCTAGACCTAACAATATAAATTCAAAAAGGACACCACTGTAATCTTAGGAATAAGTTTGCTTCTTGATTGAAAATTTTTGATAATTATAGAATATAATAATATAACAAGGAGAATTGGAGAACTGACTTTTTGGGTTTTTTTTATTCTCTATGATGACAACTGTGCAAACAAAAATAAATAAATCAATTATTCTGTTAATTAGAAATAAATAACAGTTTTTTAAAAAATTACATCTTATACAAACGAATTACATTTATAAAATTTCTTTAAAAAAATATAATTAAACTGTAAAGTAGTTATACATTTGGTATTGAATCATCAAGCTTTACAATTTTCTTTCATTCAGATGGTGATTGTTAAAACTTTAACCTTACACTAGTATCACATACATCTCCTTATTTCAATTGGTAACATATAATTTTTCAGAGAAGTTAAATAATCATAAATATCAAGCTACGTAAGACTTGTTTTATGTAATAGCAGTGTTTAGTTGCAAGACATGTTGTTGTTTTTTTTACAATAAAATGAAATCGCTATTAAGAAGCCATCAATAATCGCCTCTGTATGCATAGGTGGGGGATTGGGTTTACATTTTTGTGACAATGTTTAATGATGATGACTAAATTGTGCTACCCATTTGTTTGGGAGAGGTTGGGGAGGGGGTTGGTGAGTTTGGGGTAGAAAAAAAAATTGGCTTAACGTCATTAATGTACGGCCCCTTATTAGTTTGATAGCTAGTAAATCATCCAAAAAGCGAGGAATTAATATTTATCAAAAGATTTCTTGATCATATTTTTAGGGGTTAGGATAGGTCTGTAAAAAAATTATTAATCTCACTATTCAATTCAAAATTTTACTTTAATTGTCGACCTGAAAAAAAAATTAAATTGGAGTTAACAGAATTAATAAATAGCTTCATCTTAACAATTAAATAAAAAAAAATAATTTTTAATTATATAAATGGAGTAAAAATTCTGTATCTACCTTTATGTGGGCACGCAATAACCCCATTGCAGACAAGTCTGAAATAAGAAGTAGATTACTTGAAATAATTAATCATCCAAAAGTCTTTTCTTTTTTTTTTAAAATACAGATGTAAAAATAACCACATCAATAATTCTAAGGTCCAAGGCTTGAAAATCTGTATTTAAATATTAGTTTTTAATGTGGTCACATAAATATTTGTTAACACAAATCTCTCACGTTGGCATTTCGTCCTTTTCAGTCTTCTTCTGAGCAAACATTTGCAATCGTTGGAGCCTTATGTCTTCAAAATCCTGAACTGGCTGTGCTAAAATATAGAAAATAAAAATTGATTAATGGTGAATGCAAAAAACAAATTTTAAATTATTTATTTTTTAGTTACCGGTATAAAATAAATTTTACAGGAAGTTTTTTTCCAAGAAAAAGGTGTTGTTTCAAAATTACTACCATAAAACTATAATTTTTTTTTAGATAAATAAATAAATCAGAAAACTTCACTATTATAGTTGTAGCCATACCGAAAGGGTCTTCTGTGTCACTGCCTCGACACAAAAAGAGTAATGGAAGAAGCAATGTAAAAGGTGGTGGTAAAATGAGCACCTTACAGTATTTCATGGTCAATTGCATTTTCTGATGATGCCAGACTTCTTCAGCTTTCTCGTATACAACGGAGATTTTTGAGCTTTAAAACAAAAAAAAAAAGGAAACACAAGTTACACATAAAAAGGCAAACGGCTGAAGTGGAAGTTTAATATTTAAACAACCAGAAAATATAAAACCTGAATTATTTAATCATCAATGAGAATTGATAAGGTAAACAATAAATAGTTCGCCCCACCCCCACCACATTTTTACAACGGCACCCCTGGGGGCAGCCCAAGACCATACACACAATTTATAAAATTGGACAGCGGTACACCTTCAACTTACTTAAACATGGCGATGAGTAAATTGAACAACAAAATGTTGACGATGATGTAGTAGACGCCCATCAGAGGGGGAACATAGTATTTTCCAACAGTGGTGGGGCATCTCGACTGTTCATATGTTCTGTAGATGTCAGAGTCGTCCGTGCAAGAATCACCTATGTTGTGAGTAAATATATTGATTTTAGGTTTCTTTTTTTTTTTCTTTCCATTCTTTAAAACAACATTCACTTGTTGAGTAAAACGTAAATTGACCATAAAAGAAAAAAATAAAAAAATCAACAGCAAGAAGAGCTCTCATAATCAGTCACTTGCTTTGACCTATAGCAAAGACAGCTAACAACGACCCACTTACCATTTATTTCATCGAGATTGAAGTCTGCGAACATTGCCCAGAATGCCTTTCTCGTGACGTAAAAAGCCAGCTTTGGGTTCATTTGTGATGTCGGGTACAGCACCGACTCGGATGCTATGGCGTAGGCCAGGCAGAATATCATCACTATGAAAATAAACTGTACCAGAAGTCTTGTCTGTTGTGATAAAAAACAAATAAATAAATTTTATTTATATTATATGTGTGCTATTATATAAAGTTAGAATATTTTAGACATATAAATTCATAAAATAATAAAACGTTGTTAAAATCAATTATAACATTTCAGAGATAAGTCTGGACATTTTATTTTTATTTTATTTAAAAAAATATTGGCGCATTTACATACCATTCTCATTATCATGAGCAGAATTGGACCTAGAAGCTTGTGATAATAGCAAACTTCCAATAAACCAACTGAGAATCCAATGTAATCGATGCTAAATAATACCCGGGCCCAGTTCATCCAATCCGTGTTTTCTGGATAATAATGGGCAATTAACCGTGGACAGAGCCAGGCAATGATGAATAGCAGTAGAGAGAAACACTCAATCCAATCAAATACCCTCCCTTGGTGTCTCTCGTAGACTTTGTTCAATGGATTCCGGATGAACTAAAAATAAAAGAATTACACTTCATAATAAAATTAACCACTAAAAAGAAAGTTTTTCACATAAATCCTTTATATCCAAATTTGCTTGCATGTATTTAATGGTTTGTACCTTATCATTTAATAAGATGCGTTTATGTAAATGGTATAATTCTGGCAAAAAAAACATGCCATATTTCGTTCATTTTTCCCTTCAAAAATACATATTATTTTTACTGCATACCCAATTGGTGACAAACAAAAAGCATGTAGCAACAGCCACACAATTAATCTCAACGCTAAAACACGCACCCTTTTAACAAAGGAATAGCTTTTCCCTACCCATGAAAAACAAAAACAGATTTTTAGGGGTTAGGATGGGGCTGAAAATTTGAAAGAATGTGTTGTCATTGACTCTTGACAACAAGTCTACGTGCCAAATTTTAGCTCGATAGGATGAGGAGAAGTGGTCCAATTAGCTTCCCATTTAAAAACAAGATAAACTAAATTTTGGGCGTTGGGTTTGAGAGTAAGGGCTGCAATATTTGAAAAAAAAATGTGATATTGTCGGCAATGAGTCTAGGTGCAGAGTTTGAGGTCAAAAGGATTATGAAAAGTGGTTCATTAAGCCTTCCAAAGATTTTGCCATGAGCACACAAACATAAGTGAAGTTAATATACAGGATTTCAAAAATCAATGCAATTATTGTTTAACACTTAAAAATTGTGAAAAAGTGTCTTAATGTGAATAGTTTTTAGACAAAGTCTTCTCTCAAAAAGAAATACCTGGTTGATTTGTTCTGCAAACCCAGTTACAATCCACGCCCAGATCACCCATTCCAACCAGTGGAAGTCAGTCTCCAAAACAGATATCAGCAACATGGCGTACAGTAGTAGAAACAAGACGTGGCTGGTCTTTACAAAATATTCAAAGAATATGAATGTTTTAAAAACAGTCAATGCAATTACTTCAATAAATACCCCATAGAATTCTAGAACAATGGAAAACTTTGAAATAAAAAGAAAAAAATTTAATACACAGCCATCCTTACGAATTTTAGAAGGACAAGAGTAGCAGGGCTTAGCAAATATCGGAGCTGATTTAATTGGTTCACTGTCGAGCTGCACTTGGGGCATATTCTGAAAACAAAGTATGGAACCACAGTGAAATTATGAATAAAATAAGTCTAAATATCTATATTTTAAAAATAGTCCTGATTAATCAAAACTTTTTTTTGGTACATTTAAAAATGCTATACTTTCTTGTAATTGAAATCCACTTACGGGTCTTTTTTCATTAGTTCTCTTTTGCCACCCTCAAAACCACATTTATCACAAGTCTGGAAAAAAACCAAAAAAACACATGTTGAAACAAGGAAAACAAACTATATTTCTTTACCTTAAAGCCAATTTACCCAGCGATTTTCGATTCTGCATTCAGAAATATTTCAGCGAAGTTTTAATTTTTATATTTGCGCTAGTCTTTGTTTGCTCCCTGAAGACGGCTCATTGTGGAAACCTTTGTTGTTTTGGAGGGTCATTGTTTTTCTTCAGGTTTTACCATACCCGTTTCACACATTTCCTCCCAGTGGAATTCAATCTCAAAAACAGATATCAATAGCGTGGGAAAAAGTATTATAAATACGATAAGGCGGCTCTTCAATAATAAATTCAAAGAATAGGAACATATTAAATTTGAATCCCTTCAGTGAGCCACAACTATAACATGATGTAAAATGATTTCTAAAAAAATTAAGAATGTGCCTTGCTTACAAAATTGTCAGCCAAGCAAGTAGCAGGGCAAATAGGAGTTAGGCAATGATCTTCTTTCTTTTCTGTTTTTTGTGCATTGCACTTTGGACATATCCTGGAAAGAAAGTCAGACAGAGAGACACACATATTTATAGTCAAAATTATTTGAAATAATTTATGTTTAAAAAATTTCCGACATGATTAAAATATAGTTGCATTTTAATTATTTTTTAATTTTAAAATCTACTTACAATTTAGTTTTTATGTGTGTGCTTGAATCTGTCTTGAAATTACATCTCTTGCATGCCTTAAAATGAGTAATAAATCTGTTTAAAAAGTGAATACTGCAACGTGCAACAGAACAGCTTCTTACCACTTAAATCTTGGATATTTCAATGCGTACATGATGAAAAGCTCAAAAAATATATTTATTAAAATAAATTTAAAAACAAAAGTAAGGTAAACTTAATACCTTAATTTTTTAATACAAAAGAAAATATCATTATAAAATTTTTATTGGATAATTAGGCTAATAACACTTAGCACATTTCATATATATGTATATATTAAGGAATAAATTTCATGTGAAATTTACCAGGGCAAAGCTGAAGTATCAAAGATATACTTAAAAGTGAAATTGTCTTTATACTAGGGATGATAAGACTTCAGCAGGCTCAGGAAAAGTGTAAATGTAAAATAAATTTCTAACTTGCAAATATTAAAATACGTTTTCAATAAGTAGCTACAACAAAATGTATGACGCAACACTACAGCGTTCAATGTACGTTTTTCAATTTGAAATTCAAAACCAGTGTTTCCAGACGACATCAAGGACAACTTTAGCTGCACATGTCCTGTCATAGACATTTTATTTACCCATTTATCTTCAATAAAATGTCCCGTCCGCCACATTCTTTTCTGGAACTCTTTGCAAGGCGGTGACGCTAGGAATTTCTTGTTCCCAGTCCTTAAGGCAAGCAATACACATGTTGTGTTCCCCCAACGTGAAACTCTCTGGCTCAGTAGCTTTAACGTGTCTTCGGGGCTCTCTTCGTATGTTCTGTTTACAGTTTTGATTGCTTCCTTTTGAAACTTTCTGTTTTGAGGATAAGGAGAAGCTAAGTTACAGGGATTCTAATCTTTTTGCATATTTGGGAAATGATGCATTTCGAATATGCTTTTTTTTTTTTTAAGTATCAAATTTCCTATAATTTTATAAAATAACTAACACCATGTGCATGTTTATTCCCTCTTTTTCTTCATCACTGCTTGAGCACTGTCTCATGGCCTTCAGCATGCCGTACGCATATACTGCAGCACTTGTTGGGTACTGCAAGGAAGGAAGCATCATGACATATGATCCTTAATTTTAAAAAACGATTAGATCTGTTAACCCTAATATTGAAACGGTCCAATAAATTATTTACTATATTTAAAAGTAAGATATAAAATAGCAACAAATATTCAAAATTTACAGCTAATATTTCGGGGGGGGAGGGGGGGGTTTGTACACCCAGAACGTAAGTAGACTACTATAATATTCTCACAAAAAATTATTAAAGCTGCAAGTTTCAATTTTTCACTGAAGCTAGATGAATATTCATACTACATAATAAGATATAATATTAACATTACAAAGTGATACATAATAGTTTGCTTACATGAAAAAAAAAATATATATTATGCTTGAAATCGGCATGTCAGACAAAATAATTATAAATAAAGTTTTAAGTTAAAATTTATTATGCTTTTTTCACTGTACAGAAATATTGATTAGCTATGGCCAGGACTAGGAGAAAATGTAATTTATTGAATACTTTTTGTATCCCAGCATCCCAAACTATCTTAATTTTGATGCTTTAAAAATCATACTTTGAAGGATTGTAAAATTTGTACTTACTAATATATTGTAATATGTTTAGTTTTCAGTTAATGCCATAGACAATTATATAAAATAGCATCATGAAAAATTTCAAAAAAATTGGTTAATATTGAAAAAAAGTATGCTTAATTATGTGAACTAAACATCAAAATTTTGTGAATAAGCATGCAATAATTTTGTTCATAAAAAAAATTAATTCTTTAACCACTTCGCTACCAATGACCTCAACCCCACGATACGATCACCCACTTTCAATTACCAAGGATGTCACATTCTCGTCATAACAAAAAGTCAAAGAACTTTTCTGAAAAATACTTAGGATGTCACGTAGACGTCATATTACAATGCTATATATTTCTTTATTTGTTAATCTATAGAGAAGTTAAAAAGCGAATCGGATAGACGGATAGAGAATGAAATATACCAAAAAATTTTTCTTCCTAAGTTTTTATTGCTGAGTCAGCAAAAATTGATGCCCCCCCCAAAACCCAGCAGTAATAAAAGGGCTAATCTTAACGACCCCCTGAAAGATAAGGACATCTTTTAGCTTTAACTTTTGACTCTTCTAACCCTAATTCTTCTGGCTCTTCTAGCTTCTACGGACTCAGTCATTTGTTTTCGTGCCTTTGATATCTTCTTAGCATTCGTCGTAATGAAATAGTCGAATGTAAACTGACCACAAGATTGCTGCAAAAAACTTAGAAGAACCTCCAATGCTTTGGATCCATCATTGAAAAGAAGGGTTGCTAAACTAAAGGTTAATTCAACAGCAATGTTGACAGCTGTTAAAATTAAAACATTTGTCTTTGTTCTTAGGGCACATTTTCAATATAATACTCAGTGGTTCATTGATTTGTTGGCATATTGGGTATAACCATCTAGACATTTACTAAAAATACTTGGATGGTAAAGATCTAAAACAATTGGCTTTATGAACTTTATTAGTCTATAGTCTATAGGCCCTACCCATTCCTACTGATTCAATGTTATTACAAAAATTTTTAATTATTTAAATGTTAATGATATTTAATGTGGTTAGGGTTGCCAGGTCTGCTTCCAAAAAATAGCGGACCTTCAAAAAAAATAGCGGACAAGCGGAGGGTGGTGGTGGGGGAAGGGGGGTTTAAGTAGTAAAAAAATAAAAATGAATAATGTGAAAAAAGCGGACTGTCCACTCAAATAGTGGACACCTGGCAACCCTAAATGTGGTTAACACTGACTGACGTGGTTAACACTGACTGACACTGTTAACCTTAACTTTAATCTGAATGAGTGAATGAGAATCGTTTATTCCAAAGCCAAAGCTATCAATTTAATTTCTGACCTGAGCCGAATTGGCGTGACATTGAATGTGTCAAGACCGCTACACATGGACTTGGGTTTTTTAGACAAGTGTAATTCATCTTCAACGAGTCAATCACATTTATACAATGATTCATTTAATTTAAATCATTTCAATGGATTCTCAATCTGATACTGATTCACGATTCACAGTGATTCAGTGAGTGATTGTTATGATTATTTAAATTTAAAATATCCTCATTGGGTCCAATATTAGGCTTAGTATATCTATTTCCATAAGACTTTCAGCTTTTTTTAATATCCTGATAAGTGAATATTTTTTATCACCAGGCATTGTATAAACAAATAATAGACAAATACTTCAAATAGTAAGACAATATTTTCAATATTCACAAAAATGTTTGTGTTGTTTCTATGAAGGCGACCATATTTACGAGGACTGATCATTGTATTAAACAATTTTTGGGGAGGTCATTGTTGTTTTAAAATAATTAATTCAGAATTTTTGAAAATTTCTTTTCCCGGCGCGGTTGGGGGGGGGGGCCAAGGGGGGGGGTTAATTTCTGATACACCCCCTTCTAACGAAAAAAAATAAATAAATCTCAAGAATTATTTAAACTAAGTTAAAAACTAGTACACAGAATTGTGCAGAATTGAATATAGCTTCATAATTTCATATCAATGGTTATTGCCAAATCGAAAATTAGCTCTTTTTTTTTCATTTTTCTTAGTGTATATCTCCCCACCCCCAACTTAATGAAATAATTATGCTTTGTATGTTTGAGAGAGAGAGAGAGTGAGAGTGCGAGAGAGAGAGAGAGAGTGAGAAAGAGAGAGAGAGAGAGAGAGAGGGTGAGAAAGAGAGAGAGAGAGAGAGAGAGAGAGAGAGAGAGAATTTCTTGGTGTTTCAAAAACTGCTTTTGGCAACCTTTTAAAAATTCGACTTACTATGGCGATACCGAGAATTTTCATTCTTCACACGATTGACGATCTTACAAACCATCTCCATGATTGTAATGTAATCAATATTTTAGCGATTATTTTCTCATAATTTCAGTTTATGATACTAGGAAATAGTTATTCTATCTTTGTCTTGTGCAAACATTGGATAAAAGATTAGATTTAGATTTTCGACTAGAATGAAGTTTACCGAACAGAGGAAAGAGATTTTTTAAGCAATTTAAGATTCAAGTAGAGACATTTATTTGATTAAGCTTAATAAGTAACAAATAATTTGTGCAGGAAATAATAGAAATAACATTTAGAGTAATATGAAGTGTAGTACAAGCAAACGTCTACAGGTGTCATCGAATTAGCCCCTATTTCTTACAGCTGTTTAATTATTGATTACTTAACGAAACAGATCTTGACTTGCCTTTATCTTAGGTAGAAGCAGCAATGTCAAGTCATACTCTCGAGCCAATATTTTATCTTTAAAAAGCTGTGCCATTGCCTCATCCTTGGCGTCTGCGAATAAAGACACAAACTAAATATTCCTATCTGGGGTTGGGAGAAGGGGGTAATCGTTTAAAAAGTAATTAGTACCTATCAGAAGTGGTCAGTGGCCTAGATTCCTGCTCACCTACACCAGTTTGATCAAATTCTTAGTGTCTGACACCTTTTTTGTTTTGTATGTTTGTCTGTAAGAATGTCTGTATATTATTTGTAATGTGTGTTTGTGTGGGTGTATGGGTGGATGGATGGATGGATGTACTTATGTAGGCGCGTAAATTAAAATTCCAGAAGTGATCATTAATGAGGATTCTTCTAAGGTGCGTCACTTGAATGCATGTTTTATCAAACAACTCTAGTCCAGGGACGTGCTGGCCCACGACGACGCGACGAGCATTCGTCATGGGCCTTTTTGGGCAGTTATTACAATCTCCGGTGTTCGGGGGGGGGGGGCGGCCCCCTGGGCCTTTCTTACTACACCGCTCGTCCCGGGTTTCCATGTGCCACCCCGTCCCTGCCTACGACGCGACGAGCATTCGTCATGGGCCTTTTTGGGCAGTTATTACAATCTCCGGTGTTCGGGGGGGGGGGGCGGCCCTCTGGGCCTTTCTTACTACACCGCTCGTCACGGGTTTCCATGTGCCAGCCCGTCCCTGCCTAGTCTAATAGATGGCAATGCTCACGCATCACTGTCGCCATTGTTTGGCATTGCTGTGTGTTTTTTCTAGTAAAAAAATAATCATAGATTTCCTTTATTTAAAACTTTCTTTATTTGATAAATTTAATGTGATGTGGCCCGCAAAGTGTGGCCTCGCGATCAAAATGCCCCGTGAACGTAATACGTTATCTTATAGAAAAAGTTTCGAATCCGATGTCTTAAGGAGCCGCCTCGGGCATCACAGAGTGCACTCGTTTTTTTGTTGTTTTTTTATTGTTGTAAAATGGATTGTTCTCGTCTAGGAACTCCAACAGTTCACTTGGCATGACTTGAATGAACTAACGCAAAGAGCGAGGCATTTTGTAGAATACGCGGCTGTATCCCCATTAAAATTATTGCCAGTCAAAACTTCTAGCGCCTACACAATCAAGAACAAATCCGTCAAAGACGTGAAACAATGAATCGGCTGAAGAAAATAAATGAAAACGAGTTAGCGAAACTTCGGAGTTTTTTCGTTTTTTTTTTTGTTTTTGTTTTTTTTAAAGGCAAGCCGAGCATTAATTTTACGGTACAAATATTTCTGAGATACAATATTATACCATGCATAACCGTGATACATATGTTAAGCCAAACCTTTTAACTAACCGGTAGCTGGTTCAGTTCTATTAAATCGATAATTTGTAAAATATTTTTTTACAAAAAATGATATTACAACATTGAGATTATGTTTGATAACTAAAATGAAATAAACGTCCAGGATGTTCATCTTAACCAAAACAGTTATACATTTTTTTTTAATGAATCATTTTTACAGATGCTAGTCTAATTGTATAATTTCGTTGTAAATTTCAATTTTGTAAAAAAAAAATGTAAACCTAAATTTTAAATAACAGTTTTTGCTAATCTCATTTTTATTATTTATTTTTAAATCTCGATTTTAACGTTTCTTTGAAAATCGCACGTCCTTTGCGAGATTTGTTTACTTTGGTTTACCTGAATCCATAACATCAAGACTTATTTTAAATTATTGTTATTATTTTAGATAAAACGTCTGACAAATTCTTCTTTCAATGTCAATAATTCACTTTCTATTAGATAAAGTAGCTACTATATATATATATATATATATATATATATATTGTTGAATAAAACACAATGTGCACAAAGAGTACGATATAGAAAAGAAGTCTACACACACACACTGTAAACCAAGCTCTCACACGTTCCAAAATTAACACTCTCTGGCCGTCTGATCTGTGCTGCTGTCTTGCCTGTATCATTCAATCGCTCGCCTTTTTATAGCCGTTTTCTTAGATTATTCCAGAATGACTAAGCACTGTAATAGTGACTCAAACTTTCTACAATTTTCTTCTGAATTCGAGTCAAGAAACAGGCTTATAGATTGGTTTGTAGCCGAGATCAAAAAGGAGACTACAATTAGTAAGACACGCTAAAAAATAACGCAGGCGAATTAGAGTCAATTTAAGGTCATTCACCAGGAAAAGATGAAATGGAAGTAAAAATAGGACCCCTATATATATAACAATATAAATATATATTATATATAATTCATTTCGAGTCTGTTGAAATGAATGTTTCCCTTTACCTACAACTTATCACGAATTAACAAAAGTATAGAAAGACTTGCTTTTGGCTTCATAAGGCTGCCTTGTATTAAATGTTGAATTGTGGTAGCTTTTGTAATAAACGAACGGAGCGGTAAAAAAAAGTTGAGTGAAATTTTTCAAATTCTCGCAAATATATATATATATATATTTATATATATATANTAATATATATATATATGTAATGGGCTCAGCACACTGACAAGATAGTTAACGAGGGGGGGGGGGGGAAAGTGGTACCTTCATCTCCGTTGGTGCTTTTTTCATTGTTGGTTGTATCAGAGGCGCATGCGTTGACGCATATAGTTGATTTTCCCGGTAAAGCGCATAAATCTTTGATCAACTTTTTGATTTTCTTTTCCTTGCTCGTTTGATTTCTTTTATAAATTTCCTAATTTTTATAAAAAAAATTGAATAAACAGTATAATCAATTAATACGATTATTGAGAGGGAGAAAATTAAATAACATTATTCAAATCAAAAACAATCTTTATAAACAAAATTACCTTTTTTTTTTTTTTTTTTTTTTTACTTGGTTAGAGCCTAATATAAAATTAAAATATTATTATTGGATTATAATTACACCGATTATTAAAATATTTTTTTTAAATTTAAAAAGATTACTTTATACCAGTTGTTCACAATTTTATTGAATCACGGAGCCCCTGTGAGTATCAATTTCTAGGGACTTGTTTGGGGGTGGGGGGTGGAATTAATCTGAAGAGCCTCTTTTCATTAGGTTGTGATTTTTTTTTAAAATTATTTTTATGGCAATCATTCAACACTTTAATTAGTTCAGAAGGCGTTTCCTCGAGTCTAGACCCTGTCTCAAGAACTCAATGGCGTCTTCTTCATATCTCTGTCTTTTCTTAATTTAAATTCTTTTTGAGACCCATCCTTTTTACCCGTCATTGTTACCCATCACTGTTACCAATCACAGTTAAACCATCACTGTTACCCATCACTGTTACCCATCACTGTTACCCATCACTGTTACCCATCACTGTTACCCATCACTGTTACCCATCACTGTTACCCATCACAGTTACCTATCACAGTTAATCATCACTGTTACCCACCTTTCCCTTTGCCCCACCAATAAGTCATGCGTCTGTTTAGTTTCCCCCACGGCATTACATTTCATGGCCCCTACGTAAACACCGCACTCACTGGCGACAATGCTCTACTACAGTGTTTCACAAACTTTCGTAATCTGTGTATATCTAATCTTCTTAGCACTAACCACCCCTTGTTAAAAAAAATAATTGCAATACTTAAATAATAATAATATATATATATATATATATATATATATATATATATATATTTATCTTTACAGCGCGTACCCCCACCAAACTTTTCCCGTACCCTCCCCCCCCCCAGAGGTTGCGAAACACACTTTGGGAAATACTGCTCTACTAAAACTGTTTTAATTGAAATAAGTCTATGGGTCGCATGGCCTTGCTGTGCCTTTGACCAAATTGTTTTAAAATAATTATGTACCGTAATAAGCGACTCACCCCACCCTCACCAAAAGACGAATCAACCCCCCACCCCATTTTTCAATGATGTTTTAATAACGAGCAATATATTCTTTATTAAACTTATTTTTTTAAACATCAAATAAATGATAAGTGAAAGTATTGAAACAAAATCGTTACGTCATCTTGTGTGTCCTGAAAACAGCGAGGGTCTAGCCCATTGTCAAGCATGTACTGGATAAAATTGTAGCGTTTGAGTCGCAGGGCCTCTTTAGCAACCTCAACAGATAACTCTTGCTGTATTAAAAAGAATATGATGTTGAATATGACATGTAGCTAAAGTTCAGATATGACATGACAACAAAAAAAAAAAAAAAAAAAAAAAAAAAAAAAAAAAAAAAAAAGAAAAAAAAAAAAAAAAAAAAAAAAAAAAAAAAAAAAAAAAAAAAAAAAAAAAAAAATTTTTTTTTTTTTTTTTTCGTAAATAAAGGTTGCCTTTGAAATATTTATTTTTAAAATCAATGGTAAATAAAAAAAAAAAAAAAGTTATTTTAATAAAAAACAAATATAAATTTTAAAAAAAAAAAAAATTAAAAAACATACACAAATCTATTAAATAAATTTAAAAAACAACAAAAAAAAAAAAAAAAAAAAAAAAAAAAAAAACCACCAAAAAAAAAAAAAAAAAAAAAAAAAAAAAAAAAAAAAAAAAAAAAAAATATATATATATATATAAGTTGCTCCAAAGCACAATGGGATGTGTCGCATTAAGTGAATTCTCTCTCTTATCGTGATTATAGAGATTATAATTTTATTCATTAGTTTTAACGATCTATTTTTTTTTCATACTTAAATATATTTTTTTCTGCACGGTAAAATGATGTGCCAACAAATTGTACCCTAGTTTTTAAGTTCAGCATTTACTTCAGATGCGAACAATTGTGCTTTTATTGATTCCGAAGTATTTGTGTAGTATTTGGTGGTTGGTTATTCTAGCGCAGCGTATTCGAATATGGTCCACGTCTCCTATGGAATGTGACTAACAGCTGATCGGCAGCTAACGAAAAAGTATTCGAACATCGTCCCTGTCGTCTAAAGAGTGTGACCAATTTAATTCAGCAGGTGTACTCAAAACTTTATAAGTGGTGTAGTTCATATAATTGAGACAGAATAATTAGTCATTCCAGCTGATATGCTCCGCACAACCAATCAATACCATTATATGACATTCAAGAAGTCTTTGAAAACTTGATCTAAACCACATAATAAAATCATTTGATCAAAATGTTCAGTTCAACCAAATGAGATGCATAAAGATCTAGTACATGTAAAACATTAGGATTACATTGTCTTTCGCTAGCCTCCACAGGTCCCATAGTTCCACAGCGGCCACCAGCTGATTGAAGCGTACGCACTGGATCAAGGACGTCCTCTTTTGGTGAGCTTTCATTCCCTCGGCATCATTCGAGTTACGGCCTAACACCGAAGCGGTCGAATCTTAAATCACATTTAAACATTTCTTAAAATGCATGATTAAACACTCACCAATGTGGTCAGTGGAGAAGATTTGACTAAGTGTGGTGTTCCGGGAGGCTGAACGCGTGGAGGAGGACACCCAATACTTTGGCTGGATCGGACTCGTTAACATTGGATGGCAACTCATCTAAGAGAAGGAAAATTCTAAACCGGAGATGCAGTCCCGTAGGTGGTGTGGCATTGACGCAATGAAAATACTCTCACTCCCAGGCTTTACTCAAGCGGAAATAACACATAATTTATTCGTCTGGGGGACGGGACGAGAGAGAACATCCCTTTCAGACACCAAGGAGGCAAGAACCGCTTACGGGTTTGGAGGTAAGGTCACGCCTATCCTAACCCCCTTCCTATACAAGAGAGAAACCATCTAAGGTGTATTGTGGTGGCCTCCAACTCTAAATGACTGGTGGCCGAAACAAAACACGGCTCTTTGGAAACACTGCCCTATGTAGTAATCACCATTAGTGAGATAGGTCAAGTCTACTCCTAAAATCCTATCAGCTATATATCATCTATTGTAACAACGGGTCTACACCTTTCCCTCTGGAACAGTGGTTCTCAACCTTCCTTAATGCCGCGGCCCTTTAATACAGTTCCTCACGTTGTGGTGACCCCCCAACCATAAAATTATCTTCATTGCTGCTTCATAAATATGTGTTGTCCGATTGTCTTAGGTGACCCCTGTGTAAGGGTCGTTCGACCCTGAAAGGGGTTGTGACTCACAAGTTGAGAAATGCTGCTCTGGAAGGTCTACCATGCGCTCAAACCTTTCTCGGGATAGTTTTTTTTTGTTTCTCCGTACCACGTGTGACAGATATTTTTGGGTGAGGTCCGAGTAAAATCCGAAAATTTTCAGCCCCCCCCCCCCCCCCCCGCATAAAAAACCCTCTGCCCCAGGATGAAAATGGTGCCCCGTATTACATAGAGATGGAGCATTGCCGCCCTGGGCGAACCAACCACCCACCACCCACTCCCTTCCTACGCCATTGCGTGCTGGTGCATATGAACGGTCCAGATCCCGTGACATTGTCGTTGCTCAGTTTTGTGTGATATTGTGGATTCAATAACCAATTACGTTTTAATGAAATATGTGTAAGACATGAATGACAAAAGGGAACTAACTAACCAGTTAAACAAAATATATTTTTTCTACGGCTTTAAAAAAAAGACAATGGGATGTTTTGAGAGTAAAATAATTTTCATTACGAATTAAGTAACATGAAAGGCAACTTATAAAACCATATAACACTATGTAAAAAGTAAGGTGGGTGCCTTGAACTACTGGTAAATTTTTTTTTTTTTTTTTTCAAAATGAATTATAAAAGAAGAAAAAAAAAGGATAGTACCATGAAGACTTTTTAAAATGGTTTCCTCGATGGGCAGTTCCTCAACTTTCTTGCTTATGTCTAGAGTCTTGTAACGGCTATGCCAGAAAAAACAAAAAATCTCAATCTTGTAATGTATTTTTACTTTTGTAAAGGGCTCGAGACGCGATCAAGTAACTCTTAGTAGGTTGCTGGTTCTTTTCATTTTTGAAAAGGATCACAGGTAATGACAAACACAAATATATATACAGTTATATTTATATATATTCTTAATGTATTCAAAATATAATATGTTATAAGGAAAACGATGTGAAAGCTTTCGAAGTTCACGAATCAATATGAGCAAAATCAACTGATGAAAGTGTACGACTCCATTAAAGGCCACACACCTTGAACTGTCGATGTCATCCATATCATCCACAAATCCACCAGTGCCCTGAGGACGATAATAGTTCACCAATGAGTTGTTAATAGAAGCTATATCTAATAGGTTATGTGTTGAATCATTAAACCTAAATCACCTATTTCCCCATACCACAAGCTCAAAATGTGTATACTTCCCTAGAAATTAACGCTAATGTCTTCAGAGAAAATTAAAAACAAAAAACAAAATAAACAGGGCAAATATTAATTTTTAAACATTATTTTAAAAAGAAAAGAAAACAAAAATTATGAAAATAACTGGCAGGACAAATTATATGTTCAGATAACGAAACTTGTAATACGTTAAAATAAAAATTAAACACATGACACGTCTTGTTATTGAGTCCAGTATGCGTTGCTTAAAAGAACGAAACGTTTGGCGTTTATAAGTCAAACTGATCAATCTCCTCACCTTTAGATAAATGACTGGACCAGGTTTATGCTCCTTTTCGTTACAGAGGAGAAAACACTCCAGATATGCTAAAAATGAAGTGAGACACTGTCAAATCTATGATCCATAAATTCAAGATAAAAACGAAAGATTATATTGTAGGAATTTTACAAAAAATCTGTTAATACATTTATCTTTTATTGAAACAAAATACAACACAGCGTTGATTTCATGAACTTAATATGGGCAGCTGTTGATTCGGACAACTTATTTATTTTTTTGAAATATTTTAAATTATTCGGATAATCAAAAAGTTTGTTCATAAAATAAAATATGTTCTTTAATTAAAATTATACACTGTTGTACTTTATTGTACATTGTATTGGTAACAATACCGCAAAGTGTGTCGGGGGTCAGCTAATTGTAAAAAAAAATAATAATATTAAAATTAAAAATTAAAATCCGTGAAGACTGGAATTTTTTTCCTTCAGTAAATAGCTCGTTTCCATAATTAAATAACTGTTTAATTATTGTGTCTTCAAATTTGCAGGCGTGCATTATGGGATTCATATCACTTAACAGCTTTTTTAACATCGCTTTACCCCAGGTTGATCACTACTGCCTGCGACACTATGCACAATGTATCAAGATTCCTTTTTTTTAAACCTGGATTACGCGAAGGCAGTCGGACATATTTCCTCGACCTGGGCATGGCAATGCTCGTTCACATACGTAGAAAAGGGCATGTGAATTTTGGATAATCGACTATTTCAGATAATTGATTTCAATGTAGGGCTTGACATGTATAAATCGAATGATGGTTACTTTTCTGGTTGGATTTGAATGTGCCCTGCGATGGTGACAGAAATATATAATAGCCAAAGCCTTGGATAAAGTGTTTTGTCAGGTCCTCCTCGGTAGCTGGATCTTTCTGTTGGGAAAGAATACTGAGATAGAATGTTGGGATAGAATGTTGGGATAGAATGTTGGGATGGAATGTTGGGATAGAATGTTGGGATAGAATGTTGGGATAGAATGTTGGGATAGAATGTTGGGATAGAATGTTGGGATAGAATGTTGGGATAGAATGTTGGGATAGAATGTTGGGATAGAATGTTGGGATAGAATGTTGGGATAGAATGTTGGGATAGAATGTTGGGATAGAATGTTGGGATAGAATGTTGGGATAGAATTTTGGGATAGGATGTTGAGATAGAATCTCGTGATATAATGTTGGGATAGAATGTTAGGATAGAATGTGGAGATAGAATGTTGGGATAAAATATTTAGATACAATGTTGAGATAGAATATTTAGATAGAATGATGCGATCTAATTTTGATAGAATTTTGGGATAGATTGTTTAGATAGAATTTTGGGATAGAATATTGAGGGAATAATATATATATATATATATATATATATATATATATATATATATATATATATATATATATATATATATATATATATATATATATATATATATATATATATATATATATATATATATATATATATAAAATATAGAGAGAATAATATATATATATATATATATATATATATATATATATATATATATATATACGTTTTTCATAATGTCTATTAGTAAATGTAATGTAACTCGGTCAATTTATAAAGTACTTAAATAAATATGACAGAATACCTGTGACGTACGTGTACTCACCTTGTTCAAATTGAACACAGCTATGACAGGTATCTCTTTGATCTCCTTGTTCTTGGCGTGATCCAATGCACTGCCCAGGATCTCCATCAAGGAAATATCCTCCAAGCCACTCTCTATAATAATCCACGTTTCTGTCGACGTCAGACATTAGAGGAATATAATAGTAACTCGCTTTCTGTCAGTGTTTTGTTCAGTCCAACTTTATTTTTTTTTTCTATCTGTCCGTTTGTCTACAAGTCTTTCACTCATCCCAACAGATAGTTTGTTGAATTACTTCTCTTGCATCATTAAACCCTACCACTTGATTATCCTTCTATTGAGTGCTGTAATGTGTATACGTCCACCTTATATCCGTAGCAAGACAGACCAACAATTACGCAAGCGAGCTTCTATTTGACTCAAGTACTCTTTCCCAAATTATTATTAGCCTCTATATGCTGTGGTCGCCTCTTCAGCGCCGACAATCATTAATCAGAATTTGAGGTATAAAAGATTTACTTACTGAAATTTTTTTTTTTTTTTTTTTTTTTTTAATTTTTTTTTTTTTTTTTTTTTTTTTTGCTGTGCTAGAATCCGACCAAAAATTGATAAAGATTAGAGGGTCTGCTATTATAACAATAAGTTAGGACAAAAAATTGATATGGATTGAAGGGCCTACTATTATAACAATAAGTTAGGACAAAAAATTGATATAGATTGGAGGGTCTACTATTATAACAATAAGTTAGGACAAAAATACTTGAATTATGTATTTTAAGTTAACACGAACCAATGAGATTAAGTGACCTAACGGGCTACCTGTCACATCCGGAACTTACCGCTGTGTATGGCTACTTTAATTACTTTGGTCAGAAATTCTTTTGTGAGAAACAGTGTTCTGTTGGAAACCTGTTCGTCCAGTGAGCCGTTTAGCCTTAAAATAAGCTGAATAAGAATTTACTATTATATAAATATGTATATATATAAAATATAAAATCCCTTAAAATGGATTTTAAAATTCTGATAAGTTATCAATCAGACTAACCTCATCTAGTCTTAGCTATCGAGGTCGTAAAGTAAGTTACCAAACATTATACTGTATAATATGTCTACAACAAAGATGCAGGTTTATCATTGAACCTTTGGATTTTGCAGTTTCCATCTCTGCGCTATCAACCCGACAGGTAAGTCACCCTCCGAACGTTCCGTTGGTTTGAATTTAGCTCTGCTGCCTGTGCCATAAGCGTAGCCTATGGCGGCCCACTTCTGGGGGGGTGAAAGGCGTAACTCGTTAGTCAAGAATTTTTTTAAAAAAATGTATGTATTAAAAATACATAATTATCTATGTAACAATGTCACTAACATTACCAGGGGCGATAAGTGTTAGTTCACACGATCAAATTCTTTTCAAATTAGAGTCAAATTTTTGGATGTACGCTCCTTGTTGTGCGTTGTTTCTTTCTTTTTTTTTTCATTTTTTTTTTGTGGAAAAAAAATGAGAATTTGATCAAATGATGATTTGAAAGTGGTGACAATGCTTCATACAAATCAACACATTAATATATGAATGAAAATTTGAAAAGAATTTGTTAGTGTGAACTGTGTCTAAATGAGATCCTTAAAATATATCACGTAATATTTGCTTTTGTTTTTATTTTAATAGTCTCGATTTAATTATGGTGTTATACATTTTTGGTGTAAATGTGGTGGGACATTGGAATGCTAACATAGTTCAGGGGCGTGAAAAAATTGTGCGTTTGTGACCATGGGGGGGGGGGGAAGCACTAATAAGGGATTATTATAAAGTGCATTACTGGAATGCATGCCTTGTCAAGCAACTTTAGTAGATGAAACGATCATGCATTACCGCCGCCATTGTTTGGGGCCATAGATAGTATAAAATAATTCGATTTTTTTGAAAAAGGGGGGGTAAAAAATTGGGGGGTTGGGACCATGGGGGGGGGGGGAAGCACTAATAAGGGATTATTATAAAGTGCATTACTGGAATGCATGCCTTGTCAAGCAACTTTAGTAGATGTAACGATCATGCATTACCGCCGCCATTGTTTGGGGCCATAGATAGTATAAAATAATTCGATTTTTATGAAAAGTCACACCTTTAAGACAGAAGTGGCCGAAGCATGACTCGAAATGTTTAGATTTTGTTAAATCAACCATTCACGAAACGTAAAATGTAAAACGTAACAGTCCTTCAAAATTCAAACATGATCTCCCCACACCTTTGTCTACATGTCCCCTCTTCTTCCACCTTAACCTCCCCACTTTTTTTTTGAGAAAAGAGATGCAAAAAAACAAAAAAAAACTCTCCATGCCAGCTCGTTAGAGAGACAAGTGTACACTCTTGAACCCATGGCCCTTCCTTCTGTTTCCTACATATTTTTTTTTTCTCAAATCATCTACACTGTTTGTTTGAGTACATCGTTAAGAAGAATTGTGAACGGGATTTCACTACAACTACTAACCAAGTCTATATGCATCACAGCGTGTCTGTTGTGTGGCATGAATGTATTTAGGAATTCCTTTAAAACTTTAATTCTAGCATAGGACTCACTGGTTTTAATCCTTTCTCAGCAGCACAGGCGTACCAAGAAGGTGGCTGTCGGCCTTGTATGTTACCTTTATGGAGGACAGCCTTTTCAGTAGTTTTTTTTTTTAATTTGAAAAGACGTCATAGCGATTAACCACCACCTCCCCACGCCAGGCCGGCACTTGTAGCTAAGAAACTGGAAAAGGTACCGGGATATTTAATGATGTATTTCTAAAAGATCAGTCGACACGAAGTGAATCATGAATAAGACATGAATAATCCTGTTCTTCTTCCTCTTATATTTGAAAAAATAAACGCAACAAAACAGCGAACGTGTCGGCAGAAAGCCTTCGTCAGCGAACAAAACAGAAAAAACGGTATAAGAATAAGAAATAGAACTTAGCTGGTAAGTAGTATCTGTGGGCAGCAATAGAAGTGTCTTATATTTGAGGGGCCCACGATCAATTTGTTGATCATTCTGGCTCCTGGTTTAAATTCAGAGTTTGCCTTCTCTTAGATGGGCTGCCGTCCAAGGCTGACGAGTCCCATCCACCCGGGGTGCTTGGGATGTTTGCTTTGGTGGGGATTGAACTCCAAACCACCAGTTGTTTTGGTTTGAGACAGTTTAGACCGGTCGGCCACCCAGCACCCGTTGAGCGTCACGTTCATGTCCTTACCTGGTCTACGGCTCCTTTTGGGGGGTTTTCATTGGGCTTGCTCCAGATGATGCCGTCTTCAAGCTCAGTCGAAACAACACCGGCCATGCTGCAGAACAACGGACCCGAAGATGGATGGAAACAAAAGATGATCATTTCAAGAATGTGTTACAGGAGATGCTATTTTTGTGTGGTTTTTTTTTTGGAGTTTGTTTGAGTTACCGGCACTGCCCACCGAGTCCAGAAACGGGGGTTGGGGGGGGGGAGGGGGTGGAGGTGGGGTGGTGGGGGGGAAGGGAAAGGGTGAAGGGAATATTGACGTCGTATTTTTCAAATTTGCATGTGGTGGGTTCGAGGGGGGGGGAGGGTGGCAGGCGAGACCCCATGTTTACAATATTTATTAGTATTGTAAGGTGCAGCCGAGCTTTCTGACATGGTGATAGCCGAAGCCACAAAGCGCAAATGCTTGACTGCAGGGTTTCATTCAGCTATATCTCCGTGGGGGCAGTGACCCCCGGGGAAAGCCAAGTTCCGCCCCCCCCCCGGAGCAAAAATATAATAATAAACCAACTGGCACTGCCCCCCACCCCGAAAATCTTAAATGCCCCCCTCCCAGGGGGAAAAATTTCTGAAAGAAACACTGCTTTACTCTCCCTATCAGAAATGAATTAGTATTGGTTTCATTAACAGTTGATAAGGATCGTTGCAAATTATGAACAATTCTATTCGATGACAAGGCCTTGAAATAGAGGATAACAGGAAAGTTCAGATAAAAGCTAAAGCTAAAAAAAAAATAATAATAAATAACTCATAACATTTCCAAGAAAGTTGTAAAATTACATTTAAAAAGTGTGTTTTCAAAAAATGCTTTTAAAATATATTTTTTTAAAACTTATTCAAGCCTAAAATATAAAGAAATTTTAAAATGAACGGGGAAAATATTTTAGAGATTATTTATTACCAATAATACCGTCAATAAAAGTAAAGATATAATGTATTTAAAACTTGCTTCGTTATCAATAATTTTTTTTAAAAAGTTAATTATTGGACGGAACAAATGATTGATTTAACTTACCTCAATATAATAATGTGACTTATCCCAACTGTTCTCACAATATTATACTAAAAAAATAGTAATAATTCTTGTACATGAAATGAGTCCTCCACTTGTCACTCGCTTCCGTCATCTAAATACACGGGACTCGGTCGAATGTCTGATCACTGGCTTATTACAAACCGCTGTTTTAACCATAAAATTCAAGGGTTACTGCACTAAAATTGGGATACCAAGGTCAAGGGAGATTTAAACCATTTCATAAATCTCTAGGTCACGGCCCCATCGAAAAGTAGCGTTACGGTTTAACGGTTAAAAACCGTTCAAAGAAAATATGTTAAACCTTTCCACACCGCGGATTGATACAAATGTGTGAGCCGACTTACTTTATTTAGAAGAAGAAAGAAAAAGCGTCCATTCAAATGAATTGAACAGGGCTGGTTTGTTTGTTTGTTTGTTTGTTAAAGTTGACCTCTTTGCTCTGAGACGGGGGTCAGCCATGCGTGCAAGTGCCGTCGCTGCTTTTGTAAGTGGGTTGATCTCCGGCTTGAGAGGTGAAGGTTTGCCGTCCGTCGGTCTTTAGTGAACACGGTAGTTTTGATTTCAATGGCTCTCTCTCTCGTTGATACAGGGCAGGGGTCATGATTGCTATGTTCCCGATGACGGGTATGCGACAGGAGGTGGGCAGTGGCAGCCAAAGGCTAATGCTTTTATTATACAGTCCTCGAGGAGGCTGTTCCTAGGCAACCGTTTCGTTCCAGCTACTTTGTGAACTATTTACGAGGAAAAAACCCCACTTAAAAAAAAAAAAACCCCATTTGGGGGAGCCCCAGCGCCCCCCGGGAAGGGGAAGGAGGGGGGGGGGGGTATTGGGACGTTAATGTACCATCCCGATCCCTGGAAATTCTATTGCTAGTGTTCTAAAACGGACAGCACAACCGACCGGCCAGGTGCCACTTGCGTTGTGTGGCCCCCGTTCCCCAGGTTAATGGAGTGCGTTTGCGAGCCGGGGCTATCCCCAGCAGAAGATGTACCTCCAACGTGCCGCTCCGTGGCCCTAAAATGGGAGCTTCACGGGCTTGAGGGGTGGAGGATTCTTCGGAGAGAGCATCAAGAGCTTTGTCATCAAGAGCTTTGTCATCAAGAGCTTTGTCATCAAGAGCTTTGGCATCAAGAGCTTTGGCACCAAGAGCTTTGGCATCAAGAGCTTTGGAATCAAGAGCTTTGGCATCAAGAGAAAAAACTTTGGCATCAAGAGCTTTAGCATCAAGAGCTTTGGCATTAAGAGCTTTGGCTCGATCGCTCATTGAATTTTTTTTCCAATGTACATAAATTTTGCAGTCAGTGTGTAATGCAATAGGTAATAGATGATCGTATAACAAAAAAGATAGATTTAACCAAGAACACACTGAATGCAAAGAAACGTAGAGTTTGATGTCGCGTCCATGTGCCTTAATAAATTACAAATTCTTTTACCTAGATTTATTATAATAAACTTAGTTGTTGTTTTTTTAAACAGCTATTAATTGTTATCATTAATTGTGGTGGCTGGATGGATTGCTGTGCGGACTAAGTTTAATTGTGGTGGCTGGATGGATGTGTGGACTAAGTTTAATTGTGGTGGCTGGTTGGATGTGCGGACTAAGTTTAATTGTGGTGGCTGGATGGATGTGCGGACTAAGTTTAATTGTGGTGGCTGGATGGATGTGCGGACTAAGTTTAATTGTGGTGGCTGGATCGATGTGTGGACTAAGTTTAATTGTGGTGGCTGGATGGATGTGCGGACTAAGTTTAATTGTGGTGGCTGGATGGATGTGCGGACTAAGTTTAATTGTGGTGGCTGGATCGATGTGTGGACTAAGTTTAATTGTGGTGGCTGGATGGATGTGCGGACTAAGTTTAATTGTGGTGGCTGGATGGATGTGTGGACTAAGTTTAATTGTGGTGGCTGGATGGATGTGTGGACTAAGTTTAATTGTGGTGGATGGATGGATGTGTGGACTAAGTTTAATTGTGGTGGATGGATGGATGTGTGGACTAAGTTTAATTGTGGTGGATGGATGGATGTGCGGACTAAGTTTAATTGTGGTGGCTGGATCGATGTGTGGACTAAGTTTAATTGTGGTGGCTGGATGGATGTGTGGACTAAGTTTAATTGTGGTTGGCTGGATGGATGTGTGGACTAAGTTTAATTGTGGTGGCTGGATGGATGTGTGGACTAAGTTTAATTGTGGTGGATGGATGGATGGATGGCTGTGCGGACCAAGTTTAATCAATTCCAAAACATGTGAAGTGGCGTCCTTTCCTCAGCAAATACGTCGATAAGAGTGTAAACCCTCACCAATACCCCGGGGTGGGTGGGACTCGTTCACCTTGGACGGGCAATTCATGTTAAGACAAGAATGAACTGAATTAATTCATGAATGCTTTTAGGAGTCTGTGCTTCTTAACGCCAAGAGATTCTTATGGTCCTTGTAAAAGCTCGGAAAGTCAATTTTAATCGGAGCCCACAGCCATCAATGAAAGAAAGGAATGCGGGAAAACGAATTCTAAGCCCAGCCATTTAACAAACCAAAAAATCAAACTAAGATATTACATTTAAAAAAAAAATGATTCTTATAACACAAATTTGCTTTAAAGTTGTTTTATTTTTTTAAGATCCCTTTTAATTCAGAAATATCTTTTTAATCATTTATAATTTAGAAGTCTTTAAAAAAAAAACCCATTTAAATCGTTCTGGTAGAAGACTTCATGAGTTTAACAGGAAGTAAATCAATTTAAATTTTAAATCACGTAACCTTATAAAGTCAAACGTCTACATTAAATTGAAAGGCAAAGTTCAATATCTTTTATCAGCATAAGCCTTTTAACAGTCCAACACTATAATAATTGGCCAAATCCGTATGAAACGATTGATTTTAGCATAGACTCGGGGTGTTATAATCCTCGAGTACATTATTTTCAATTTCGGGACAATCTTTTATGCCCAGAATTCTGACGTTTCCCTTCACATTCTGACACCCAACATAAAGGATTTCATAACACGCCGCGTGACACTCGATTCCTAGAATTACTTTAGAAATTGGATATCGATTTATGTCAATGTCTTACACTCACGTCGATTTTGTCTATTTTTTTTTCCAATAGATCGATAGCTGGAACCCTTTCAAATTTCAATAGAGAAAATATGATCTTTTGCACACTATGGGAATTTAATTTCTCCAGTAAGTTCAGCAGATTTATATACAAGAGTTGTCCCAGTTTGTGTACGATGTGTCATTATAAAATAGGTGCCGGTGGATCATAAGAATTATTCCACACAATCTTACCTGTAGCATTATCACATAGGATGATTGAGGTGGTCGCGGTCGCTTTCAACTGGCGAACTAAGACTACCGTCGCGTAGCCTTGAATGCACAAAGGCAATCGTCTTAAATGACGTATGGGACAGCGCGGTTCACAGAATCACACGTGATGAAAAGATTTTTCCATTCCATTAACCAGCGTAATATAAAGAACTGTGTTTACGTGGTTTTGGGTTCTTTGGGGGGGGGGGGTCAAAGAATTTATTTGAGTTGACAAAGATGAGGACTTAAAAAATAATTGTCGTTTTAATTGTACGGTAAAGCTAAGCAAGGCGCAGGGGCGTAGAAAGAGTGTGGGGTTAGGGGTGGAACGCCGCCGGTGACCCTTTTTTTCTTCTTTCTAGGTGGGGTTGCGTTTTCGGCCAACTGTTGAGTTGTTGTTGTTTTTTTTTTCATTGAAAGTGTTTTAGTGCAATTCTTGGCTCGTCGTGAGTGGCACTAACCCTTTCTTGGCGCGTCGTGAGTGGCACTAACCCTTTCTTGGCTCGTCGTGAGTGGCACTAACCCTTCGTTATTCCACCGATGAGGGATGTTAAAGAAAGTAAATGTAAGGATCTAAAAAAAAACAAAAAAAAAACACAGACATGCTCGCATGTACGCACATAAAAATACATTAAAGCATACACAAATAGAACAACTCACAAATGATGGTACAGAAATAAACGAATAAGGGATAAAAAGCAGGGGAGGGGAACTAAATACAGCGATACTGTTAGGGGGTATGGGGTGCGAAGTACGAGGTAAAGGGTACGAGGTACGGGGTACGAGGTACGAGGTACGAGGTACGAGGTAAAGGGTACGAGGTACTGGGTACAGGGTGCGAGGTACGGGGTACGGGGTGAGAGGTACGGGGTAAGAGCTACGGGGTGTGAGGTACGGGGTACGAGGTACGGGGTACGAGGTACGGTGTACGGGGTACGGAGTACGGGGTGTGAGGTACGGGGGTAAGAGGTAAAGGTTGCGAGGTACGGGGTGCATGGTACGGGGTACAATGTATGGGGTAGGGGTGCAAGGTCAAGGGTTGTGAATTACTGAACTATAAAATAAACATTTTTAGGGGAGGCGAAACAAAACCACATACAAAAGAAAGCAAAACCTACGACACTCTTCCATGGCTAACATTAATACCTTGACCTTGATTCGATCCCATTCTTTACGCATTCGAAGTTAATAGGATCTTTAAAAAATAGATCAATGCTGGAACTGGGAACTTAAACATTTTTTTTAAAGACGGGAACGCTATCAAATGGTCTAAATGATATAAAGTAACAGCTTAGACACTGTTCACTACTATATTTCACGTCATTAAACGACCTTTTAATTTCTACCACTTCCACGAGGACCAATATTCTTGACGTTCGGTTGAAATAAAATAAAATGAATCGAAACTTTCGGTGAAGGTCCTTTTGACACTCCCGGACGAGCCAATCATTCACTGAAACAGGAAGCGTTACTGCGGTGCTCAACGGACACAGGTGCAGAGCGATTGATCCATTCATGCCAGAGACTACTAGGAATGTCAACTTGTTTTGACAACATGGCAGCTTTTCTTTCTTTTTTTAAAAAAAACTAGTTGTAGTAGCTAAAACGTTTAGACCAGACCTGCACAGCTCAAAATGTAAGGTGGGCGGTACAATTTTATGAAAAAAATTGTACGGGCCAAAAGAAAATAGGACAGGGTGGAAAGATATTAAGAAAAAAATAAAACAAAGAATATTTCGTTACTTCGCGGGCCACAAATTGGGTGCTGTCGGGCCGCATGCGGCTCGCGAGCCGTGTGTTGTGCTGGCCTGGTTTTAGACCATAGTATCCCTACAAATAGAATGTTTAATATATATATATATATATATATTTCTTTAGTCGAAATCTAACATGACTTTTGCAATCATTGAATTTGTACTAGTTCTGAACGTGGCTTCGGGTGCGCAGAGGGCTGATGAGACAGAATATTGCATGAAATGGTCTTATGCAGCGAGTTCCGGGGGTGGGGGGGGGTGGGTTGATGAAACATGTCCAGGTGCAGATATTATTTTTTATATAAATGACTTGTTTCGGAATCACTGCAATAATGTTCACTTTTTAATAATTTCTTCAATGTTCAAATGAAAACTTTATGTAGAACAGCGATCATTAAAAAAGATATATATTTATATTAACCTGAATTTATATTTGGGGTATGAGATATTGATATCATACGAGCAGTTTGAGTTAATATCATAGAGTGGGTTTCAACTTTTACAAATTAAATTTAAAAAAAAAAAACAGAAAGATATTTTCTTATTTTTGGAAACGTTTTCTTTTAGATTAGGAACTAGTTTTCCAGGAAACGAGTAATTCTTGGTAGAGATTAGTAGTTTTCACACCAGTGTAATATTTATTTCTTGAAAGTGGTAGCGGGTTCTAAAAACTGTTTTCTCCCAAGACTTGCAAAGCAAAAATTTACATACGCCGCTTTGAACTTTTTTTTTCTTCTTTTTTTGTTTGTAAATTTTCTTGGTCCCTAGAAAGGTCAAGTTGTATTTTAATAGTAAAATATCAAACTAACTTTTTCATGCACCCGAGTTCAAGGCTAGACGAAGATTTTTTTTTTAAAGGTTTCTTAACTATTGCTACCTTTTGTTTGCTACCATTTTAAACTAAACATTAGATTTTATGTCCAAGAGTCGAGAGTGTTCGAGTTACGGTAAACATTCAAACACTGCGCTCTATCGCCCTCTCTCTCCCCCTCTCTCTCTCTCTCTCTCATATATATAAAATTATATATATATATATATATATATATAATTTTATTTATACGGAAATACATTGTTGTCAGCCAAGTTTAACGAGAACATTGTCTAAAAATAGTAATATTACGTAATGGTATGGGACGTTTTCCTGTCTTAGAAAAGACAAAATCGTATTGAAACAAATACGTGTTTTATAAAAGAAAAAATCTGGAAATTTTCAAGGAATTCTTCATCAAGTAACTTTTTTAATTTTTTTTGGAAAGAATACATTCATACTAAACGTACAATGACGTTATAATAGGTATGCACATTTTTGTGCTCAGCAAGAGGGAAGGGAAAAAAAACAAAACCAAGTCATCCTGATTTCAATTTTATGAAAAAGTTCGTTGTATTCTAGCAAATGAAAATGAAACAAACACGTTCAAACATTTCTGATAACTGATTTCACATGAAACAAGTTTATTCGGTTGGATTTAGTTGGTAATATTTTTTTTTTATTTAAAAGAAAATAGAATATTTTAAATATCAATAATTTATTATTTTGATACGTGGACTTTTTGTGTGCGAGGTTGTTGTTGTTGTATTGCGTCGTTAAATTTTGATGAATGTTATATGAAGTCAATACAAGTCTCATCTGAATTATTGTGGATATAAATAGATGGCGGTAACGTAAAGTAGTTCTATCTTTCAGATGTCACACATTTCAATGGCTCCTCATGTTTAAATGATTTAATATGTCTACTTTTAATTTAAAAAAAATATAAAAACAGCAAAAGATAAATTGATGACTCTCAGCAGATTACAAAATTCACATGAAATTCTTAAAAGTCATTCAGACGTACATTTTTGTTTTAATAAAAAAATACTTTTCCAGCACTATATAATTATTATTAATGTGAACTAATAAAATAATCACCATTAATCTGAGCTTTAAAGTCTTTTCAGCGTTTCAAAATAAAACAAACATATTCACAATGTAAAAAAAGAAATAATAATTAAAAAATAATTGAAATATTTACAATGCAAGGATGTTGATTTTTTCTGGGGATTCTGGTGCAGTTTTTTCCCCTTAATTTTTTTTTTCAAAACGGATTCACGATCTTGATATTGAAATGGGAGGCCACTCCAAAGGTGACTTTACGCTTGGTGGACTGGCTTCGACCTGTCTTCACAGAGGAGGCTCCGTCCCTTTCATCGTCAGCTTTCTGGGAATGACCGGACGAGGACTGGTCAGATGGGTCACTGCTGGACCCGGGATTGGTTGACCCTGGAAACGTTGTTGTTGTTTTTTTTTTAAATAATGTGATAATTTGTATCTTATAATTTTCAGCAAAAAAATTTAATCAGGATTTTTAAGTATTATTTTAATTATTTTTTTTAAAATAAATTTTCTAACACTGAGAGCAACAATTTTAAGGAACTTAAACTCAACGCAGCGGTGAACCAAAGACGTACACAGAACAGACCATGCATATTATTCAAGTAAAGATGGAACATTGGATAGAACACGTGATTAAACAAACGGAGAAACACTTTCAAACCAGTTAGCCATTTTGCATTGAATTGCCTTTTAAAATTTTTTTTTTTTTTTTTTTTTTTTTTTTTTTTTTGAAATACCAATAAAAATTAAGGTTATTAATAAAGAAACCTTGGCAACTTTAAAGCAAAATTATATCCATACAAAAAAAAAAGGGAAGGGAAGAAAAAATAATTTATGTTAGCGTGAATGTGGTGGTGTGCATTTAAACTAGCTTTCTTGTCATGGGCGGATATGACGAATTTCGCTCATACTTTCGGATCATGAACCGCATTAGATTATTGCTAGTCTTTATTTTTACGAATACTATATTTATACATTTACCGCAATATAATCTTCTCTAACATTTCAGTCAAAAATAAATTTACTGGGGGGGGGGGCGGATGTTTTTTGTCCCACGCACTTTTGTTTTTTGACCACGCCCTTTTAAATAACGTATGTCTTACCAGTAGAGCCCTTATGTGACTACGAACGGATTAAAAACAAGACAATGAGACTATACATTATAACGAGAATGGTTGTGCAAAACAGTGAGAGAATAATTAGCAGAGACAGGACATTGGCAGATATACAAAGGATTTTATTATCGACTTGTTCATTTTAAGAAAACAATAATCCACATGTTTGAAGTTGGACCGAAAGTGGCCCGAGGGCCGTAGGCTGCACATCACTGATATAAACGATGACACACGGGTAAACTTAAGAAGGTACATACATTATATTAGCAAGAGACTTACACACTATGTAAGATAGTATTTGATGTTAGATCTCGTGTTAGCTTTTATTGTTAATGATTTTTATTAACAAAATAAGATAAGATAAAAATAATGTAATAAGATTAATAAGATAGATAATATAAAACAAGATAAGTTAAAATAAAATAATATAAGATTAGATCGGACAAGATACTGTCATTGATCCAAATAAATGGATTTTTTTTAAATTCATCGTCCATATTATTTTTAAGTCTTGAAAATCCTTCTTTGGGTCTTTCGTCGTTCACTCTTCTTCTGAATTCATAGTTCGCCCTCTCTTGGATGGGTTGCCGTCCGCGGCTAGCGAGTCCCAACCAACCCGGGATGCTTGGGGGGTGTTGGCTTTGGTTGGGGGGACTGAACCCCAGACCACAAGCTATTTTGGTTTAGGTCAGTGTCGACCGCTCGGCCACCCAGCACCCAAAAAATAAGTCTGCGTCAAGACTTTCGTCCCCCAAAAATTGTGAGGTAAGAAGAAGAGTTCTTGGGTGTGAGTTGTCATTTGAAGAGAGTGTAACTTACCACTGATCACACTCTTAGTCGTGTCGGTGTCAACGTCCTCTGCGACTGCGGAAATTTTGGATTAGGAAGGTTTATACGATATCAAAGTAAAACGGAAAAACTTTAAATGGTTTATATAGACAAATAAACCTTTTGATAAGAATGCAGTTTTTTGGGGGTTATAAATTCAAAGCGAGCACTAGTATTAAAAGCTATTCTTCTTCTATATATTAAGGGCCCACTATCAATTTATTGATCATTCTGGCTCCTATTTAGTTTAATTTTAATTTATTGATACAATGTGCATGTTAAAATTATAATGAATCATATATTTATAGAAACAGGGGCATCTACACATTGGTAAGGCAAGCAGCTGATTCAAATATGAAATCCGACCCTGATTTCATTAAAGCACCTGGTTTCATAAAGCACCTGGTTTCATAAAGCACCTGGTTTCATAAAGCACCTGATTTTATCAAAGCAAACGATTTCATTAAAGCACCTGATTTCAACAAAGGACCTGATTTGATTAAAGAAACTGATTTCATTAAAGCACCTGATTTCATCAAAGAAACTGATTTCAACAAAGCCCCTGATGTCAACAAAGCACATGATTTCATTAAGCACCTTATTTCACTAAAGCACCTGATTT
This sequence comes from Lymnaea stagnalis, assembly GCA_964033795.1. Lineage (NCBI taxonomy): Eukaryota > Metazoa > Mollusca > Gastropoda > Lymnaeidae > Lymnaea > Lymnaea stagnalis. Next base: position 44,984 of record CAXITT010000974.1, read on the forward strand.
CATTAAAGCTCCTGATTTCATCAAATGACCTGATTTCATTTAAAAAACTCGTTTCATCAAAGCACCTGATTTCATAAAAGAACCTTATTTCAATAAAGCACCTGATATCATTAAAGCACCTGATTTCATCAAAGAAACTGATTTCATCAAAGCACCTGATGTCATCAAAGCACACGATTCCACTAAAGCACATGATTTCATATAGCACTTGATTCCATGAAAGCCTTCGATTTCATAGAGCACTTGATTTCATCAAAGCACCCGATTTCATTAAAGCACCCGATTTCATTAAAGCACCCGATTTAATTAAAGCACCTTATTTCATCAAAGCACCTGATTTCATTATAGCTCATGGCTTTATTTGGGACGCGTTGTTCGTGCAATTACCGTAGAATTTTAATTTTGCTCAAATGAGAACAATACGGATGTCAGAGTTGTATCGCAACAGGTCCCTGCACTTATAAAATATGATTTGTCATTTAATGGTGGAACTCTATAAATAGAAATTTCAGGCGTACGCGCTGGCCATTCTCGCTTAAATGTTATTTTATGTATTTATTTATTTAGGCATTTTTATATAGCGCTTATCATAAAGCTCTAAGCGCTTTACAATTATTAAAACATGTAAACTAAGTAAATACAAATGAGACACTAGGATAGTAACTACTATTCTATAGAAACAATGAAAATGGCTATAAAACGAGGACACTTTGACACTTCAGGATCAACCCGAAACAGAAAATGAGGTAGGGCAAGGAGGGTGCATCACAGGTCATAGGCGGACCTAAACAGATGAGTTTTAAGGGACTTTTTGAAAATGGACGAGGTTTCACTATGACGTATATGGAAGGGGAGCTGGTTCCAGAACGTGGGCCCATGGAAGCAGAAGGAGCGTTCACCGATGGTCTTAGTTTTAGTTCTTGGGATTGAGAGGGTTCTACTGTCAATGGAAGAACGTAGTTGTCTTGTGGGGATGTAAGGAAGCAACAGTTCAGAGAGATAGACAGGAAAGTGAGGGTCAGTGAACGAGTTGAAGCAAAGATTGGAAGACTTGTATTTGATGCGAGAGGATATTGGAAGCCAGTGGAGTTGCCGCATGTGTGGTTGAATGTGGTCATGTTTCTTTAATTTAAAAATGAGTCTGCATGCTGAGTTCTGTGCCTTCTGAAGTTTTTCTATGTGGTGTTGAGGAATGCCTGAGAGAAGAATGTTACAGTAGTCAAATTTATTCCTGGTATTCCGTTTGGCCAATCTCTCAAAAAGCTGTTCGGTTAATGCAAGTCAACATAGTGGCTCGTAATCTAGACTAGAAACTTCTTAACAACTTTCATTTTACGAACAGATTTTCAAGCAAATTGTTACTGATATATATGCGGATTTAAGAAGCTAAGTTCTACGTAAAAACTTTTTTTTTTTTAAAATTGTAACATTACGTCTAGCGATCAGAGGTTTTCCGGTCTTGGAAATGAAAAATCCCAATTGAAACAAATGCGTGCTTATTAAAAAAATTTTAAGACTGAAAATTATCCTTAGTATAAGGGTTAGACAATGATAATTTCATCTTTCCAACTCTTAAAACACTTTTTTTTTTAAAATGGTTAACAAAAAGTTAATTACCTTTCTTTGCCCTTCTTTTGGCATCTGGAATAAATTTATTTTTTAAAGAAAATTACTTCAGTCAAGAGAGATCAATTCAATCTTCATAGAAAGAGTCTTCTGAATTTTGAGAACGACGTAATCATTAAATATTTTTTACTAAACATACACAAATATTACATTTTAACGTCAAATGTTCTTTCTTTCTTTTTTTTTTCTTCAGGGGGGTTGGGGTGTTGGGGGTGGGGGGTGGGTCTAGGTCTGGGAATGAGGCCCTGGTTCCTTTGCTGACGACATGTGAAATATTGTTAAGTTCCAGAAGCACGTGGCAACTGTGTTTGAGCAAGCGGTAGTTAAGTGTAAGTGTAAGCATCCATGTTACAGACTACCCTATCGTAAAAATTAGAGTGAAACAACTGCCGTCTTGGGTGATTCCAAAAATAGGGGTGTGGGGGGGTGGGGGTGGGGGGGTGGTTCTAGGTCTGGGAATGAGGCCCTGGTTCCTTTGCTGACGACATGTGAAATATTGTTAAGTTCCAGAAGCACGTGGCAACTGTGTTTGAGCAAGCGGTAATTAAGTGTAAGTGTAAGCATCCATGTTACAGACTACCCTATCGTAAAAATTAGAGTGAAACAACTGCCGTCTTGGGTGATTCCAAAAATTAAACCACCACCCCACCCCCCTCACGTTACATTAACGTTGGGTGTCCAGTGTGATCGAAAACTCAAAGAAGGGGGGGGGCGAGATGTGAACACAATATGGCCAGGCCGGGGGGAGCTAGAACACTTTGCAGGCGTGAAAAATGACAACGTGACCCGGGGGGTCAGGGAGTGCTAAAAACTTACAGACGAGATACGCGAACGTGGCCAGGCCGAGGAGTGCTGAAAGTACCGTGACCCTCTTAATCCAGACCGCGACTACATCTGTGGAAATATATCGGTTATAGCGTTCTGGTTTGTGGGCCTTAACGCTAATATTAGACAATGTAAGATAATGTAGGACAATAATATAAGATAATATAAGACAATATAAGATCATATGAGACAGTATAAGATATTTAAAACAATGTAAGAAAATATAAGATAACACAAGATAATATTAGACAATATAAGATAATGTAATACAATAATATAAGATAATATAAGACACTATAAGATAATATAAGATAAAATAAGACAACATAAGATAATATAAGACAATATAATAAATATAAGATAATATAAACCAATATAACAATATTAGGCGATAATATGAGGTAATATAAATATAAGACACTATAAGATAATATACGATAATATTAGACGGTATAAGATAATATTAGATAATAAAAGTCATAAGTTTATTATTTTTAGAACACATCAATCCATGAACAATAGACAAATTAGTTTGTCACTATTTCTTTATCATATCTAAAAAGTTTCATTTAATCTTCAAAATTTCGATCAGGCATATCGCTTTTTTTCTATTGAATGCCTTCCCCAAATTATATTTTGTGATTGCTTAGCTTTTTTATTTTTGCTTTAAGATCTGATGTTTTTTTTTATTTATAGTCTTTTTAACTTTTGACAAGTGTCGAAGAGAGAGAGAGAACATTACTACACATTACGTGTGACGACAAGAAGACAAGTCGACATGGCCACAAGACGATCAGCTGACAAGACGACAGGACGACAAGAAGACAAGACATGGCCACAAGACGATAAGCTGACAAGAAGACAGGACGGCAAGAAGATAAGACATGGCCACAAGACGATAAGCTGACAAGACGACAGGACGACAAGAAGACAAGACAAGGCCACAAGACGATAAGCTGACAAGAGGATAAGCTGAAAAGACGACAGGGCGACAAGAAGACAAGACAAGGCAACAAAAGGACAAGGCGACAAGATGACAAGGTGAAAAGACGACGAGTTCACGAGACGACTAGGCAACAAGACGACAAGGTGAAAAGATGACATGGCGAAAAGACAAGAAAAAGACAAGGCCAGAAGAAGACAAGGCCAGAAGACGACAAGACGACACGGCGCAAAGACGAAAAGGCCACAAGAGGACAAGGCGACAAGGCGAACTAATTTTTTACGTACCATATTTGTGTTTATCGTGGGCTGAAATGTTAAAATGAAGCAGACATAAGATATTTGAGTAAAGCATGCAGTTATTTTTAGTATTAGCTCTACTATTTAAAAAAAAATCAGTTAAAGATTAAGCATTGCTGACGTCAAAATATTACTAGATCAGTTCATTATAACACCATCGCCCCAAACCTAACACTCTTTAAATAAAACAAAAAATAAATGATAAATTTTGCAATGAAATATTTATCGAGAGTACCCGCAGCACCTCCAAAATTATATCGAAAAAATCAGGGCATTCTCGCTAGATGTCTTTGACAGTATCAGGGCATTCTCGCTAGATGTCTTTGACAGTATCAGGGCATTCTCGCTAGATGTCTTTGACAGTATCAGGGCATTCTCGCTAGATGTCTTTGACAGTATCAGGGCATTCTCGCTAGATGTCCTTGACAGTAAGTTAATAGGACAACGCAAGACCTAATCTTTAAATCAAACATAATATTGAAACAATAAACACATCCTCGCTAGATGTCTCTGACATTTAGTTAACAGGACCATGCAAGGCCTCAGATGTCCTTGACTTAAAATTTAATAGTACAATGCAAGGCCTCACCATTAAGCCATGGCTCACCTAAGACACTTACCAGACGGAGTTGTTAGCCGATTAGCTGTTTTACAGAAGAAGAAGAATTGTTTTGTTTTAAAACATTTATTTAATAAATTAGCACCAAAAAAAAAAAAAACACACATACACATAAGATTCATCAATAACAGTTGAATAGGATAGGAAATTTTAGTATTGAATTTTTGTTTTAAATTTTACAAATTCGACTTTGACTTTGGGCTTACATAAAAAAAAGCTCTTTAGTTATAAAAAAGAAAGTAACATTTGTCCCCCCCCCACCCCACCATTTTTTTTTTGTATATGGCATTGTCTTCTAGTTATGGTTTATGAGGGGGGGGGGGTAAATCGTTAGTTATAGAGCTAATTAGAGTCGCTGTCTATTTTGAATTATTTTTTTTATAGATTCTGGTAGCGCAAAGGGTTTGACGTAGTAAACGAAATCCATTCTCAGCAGCATAGCTGTGTGGGCCTTCATTTACAATGTCTACGGTTATTTGCGGATATTTGTTGGCCTATGGGTTATTTTGTTTTTTATCTTTATATACGCGTACGTAATTGTAGAAATGTCCATAGACGTTCAACCGCAGTGATATATACTAACCACGGCCGTTTCAAGCACATCCCGTCCCGTGGGGAAATCCTCCATTTAGGCTTACTATTCCCCCGCCCCCCGGGGGGCCACAGAAAAGTAAATGGAAATATATATATTTAGGATGAGATTATGTTTTTGGCGCCCTGTGGGGAATGTGGTGACGGGGACTGAGAATCCCCCCCACCTCCACCTCGCTCTCCACATTTCACACAGCCCTAGTGTCAACCCCCGGCTTATATGCACATTTGTGAGAAGGTACTCATTTATTGTATTTTATGTTAATAACCTATATTTACATGCTTTTAATTACTCTTCTCTGGCAAGGCAACCTCTGTGTGCTATGGAAGAACTAATTAAATTGGACTGGGCCTTGCTTGGCGTAAAGAACTCATATTTAAAATGTGTGTCAAACACGTAAGGAAAATGTAAAACCATAGAAACAGCTCATAAAACATTTAAAAAAACAAAAAAAAACACAAATATTTCCCACCACACAATAGAAAGAAATAGTTTGCGTTGTGGTGAAAACGTGTGGATGAAGCTAACACATGAGCTAAACATACCTGGTACAGCAGCTGTACCTAACAGAAGAAATAAGTGTTGCGTCATAACATTTCAAAAATAAAATAACCATTGTGTTCGTTATGAAACACTAAAAGAAAAAAAAGAGGAACACCTTTATTTTCAAGGATCAAAACATTTTGTGCACGTTTTAAATATAAAATGATTTTTAAAAAAACAAATGAATCCTCTAATGAGTTTTAATTGGGATTACACTTACAAAGTTATGTCACTATTGACTCATTACATGTTTTACATCAGTAGGAAGAAACAAATTTGTGAGAATTAACGTCAAACTAATCTCCGAGGAATTTCGTGAACAAATAAGGTTAAACATTTTTTTTTTTTAATTTTAAGAACAGATAGTCCTAAGTTTTGGCCAAAATAATAGCTAACGTCAAGAACACATGGTCCTAAATGGTACTGGTTTTGGCCAAAATAATAGCTTACGTCAAGAACACATGGTCCTAAATGGTACTGGTTTTGGCCAAAATAATAGCTAACGTCAAGAATACATGGTCCTAAATGGTACTGGTTTTGGCCAAAATAATAGCTAACGTCAAGAACACATGGTCCTAAATGGTACTGGTTTTGGCCAAAATAATAGCTAACGTCAAGAACACATGGTCCTAAATGGTACTGGTTTTGGCCAAAATAATAGCTAACGTCAAGAACACATGGTCCTAAATGGTACTGGTTTTGGCCAAAATAATAGCTAACGTCAAGAACACATGGTCCTAAATGGTACTGGTTTTGGCCAAAATAATAGCTAATGTCAAGAACACATGGTCCTAAATGGTACTGGTTTTGGCCAAAATAATAGCTGCAACTAGGAAGGAACAGACATTCCTAAATGGTACTCGTTTTGGTAAGAGTTACTTTACCAACATTTGTCTGTCTTTGTTATCTTAACACTTTGTCGTTCTCAGGTCGACCCCAAAATCAGAACGAGGGTAGGTGTCATTGCCACGGCCAAGCTTTTCCACTAGTTTCAGGTCAAGATTTCTGCTGCCCCGCCAACACAAAAAAATTAAATTAAAAAATTCGCTGGAGTTTTCCAAAAAAAATGCCTCATTTTAAAATATTGTAAAATTGATCCCTGCAAACAACACACCCAAAAGTGCTTACCGTGAAATACGCAAGTGTGAGAACCCTTCCCGTAGCACTTGTCGGTGAACTCAAACCGAAAAGTCGAGCTCTTTCCATCGAGCTTGAAGCGCTCCACGAGACAAGTGTGCGACACGTTGCTCACGGACAGCCCGGCGTCGTTGGAGAGCGACAGGTGCCCGTGGACCAAGTGGTCGCCGCAGAATTTTATAATATGGTCCTGGCCGTGGGCTATGTGTTCCAAACACTGGGAACTTAAAAACAAATTTCGTCCCTCGTTAATTCTAATACTTACGGGGACCTTCAGTTCTGTGATGATACACAAAGCGGGTGGAAATGTTGAGTTTATTTTTAAAGCTTTATAAGATAATTAATAAAGGAAACATACTTTATATCTGAGCAATGAAATTAAGGTTTATTATAATTGTACGAAAAGAAAAAAATTACGAAATTTATGAGTTAATAAAGTTTCGATAAAATTACAAATTCTCAAGAAGAAAAAAAAAAAAAAACGAAAAAAGACAAAAGAAAATAAAGAAAAGAAAAGGAAATGCTTTAAGACGGCAAAAAAAAAAACAAAAAAAAAAAAATTAAGAAATTTATGAGTTAATAAAGTTTCGATAAAATTACAAATTCACAAGAAGAAAAAAAAAAAAAACGAAAAAAGACAAAAGAATATAAGGACTAGAGAAGGAAATGCTTTAAGACGGCTAAAATAAACGGGAGCTAGACGTTCACATCCATGTCAAAGTATCATATAATCTCTCTTGAGAAGATACCAAAAGTTTGGTGCGATGCTATTTGCGTCATCAGTAATAAATAGTAATGTAGGGTAATACTTAGACAACACCGCTGATGTGAACAGGAGTAAATATGGGATGCTTGAAACATCAAATCTAATCTGAACACGAGTAAATATGTAAAGCTTAAAACGTCAAATCTAGTCTGAACACGGGTAAATATGTGAAGCTTAAAACATCACATCTAATCTGAACATGAGTAAATATGTAAAGCTGAAAACATCACATCTAATCTGAACATGAGTAAATATGTAAAGCTGAAAACATTACATCTAATCTGAACATGAGTAAATATGTAAAGCTTAAAACATCAAATCTAATCTGAACACGAGTAAGCATATGATGCTTAAAACATCAAATCTAATATAAACAATGAATGGATGTTACTCTTACCTGCATGCCAACAGTCGTACACTGTGAAATTAATTTAATCCTGGTTAAATCACAACACAAGCCACGGCTTACATTGCACAAATGAATCCAACCATTGTTCATTTAAAGAGGCTTTCCCCCACGAGAAAAGGGGGGGGGGTGGCGCAGTCCTAGCGACGAATTACAGAAAACTATAATATTAATTTCTGCGTCCATTTAATGCAGGGCTTCGCCAATCTCCCCCCACCCCCCGGGGGTCTTGTATTAGGAACTTAGCCCAATGGATAGGGCGTCCCCCCCCCCCCACAACCGAATCGGACATAAAATGCTCTGCCAAATGATCCGTCACAAAGAAAAGTCTTCCACAAAGCATTGTCCCCTTGTTCCAAATTTTTTGGGACCGCTGACGTGGTAGGGATGAAACGGGGAAAATTAAGAAGGAAACAACCGTTTGAACAAAGCATTGTCCCCTTGTTGCAAATTTTTTGGGACCGCTGAGGGGGGAGGGATGAAACGGGGAAAATTAAGAAGGAAACAAACGTTTGAAGGAGGGGGGGGGAGGGGGGGGGGGGTTGGGTTGTAAGAAAATTCTAGGAGAAGAAAACGATGTGTTAACAGAGCTCTGGTTTGATGATGAATGGACATAAGTTAAAACTCCAAAAATAAATAGCAAATTATTGAAGTACGCACAAGTCTTCAACCAACGACATCTTGGGGAGAAAAAGACTTTTGAGCTACGTCCAAGAATAAAGCCCGATATAGAGAGAAGCAGAATGGACGTCAGTGTCGCTCTCCGTCCCCCGGTTTACAACGCGCGTACTAATCCATGTCGGGCAGCGCTCAAGCCGTTGTAAAGGAAATACTTAGTGAAACGAAAATAATGTTTAGGCTGGGTGGATATAAACAAAAGGACATAACGGTTAAATGGACGTTTTTTTAGGTGGACAAGACAAAACCAAAACCAAAACAAACACACAAATAGACCAGATGTGTGTGGTGGGCTGAAGAAGGCGTTTAGTCGAGACGTACATTTAATTGTTCTGCCTTTTTTTTTTCATTTTCAAGCCGAAACATAATATCAAGTTCGACTGTTTATTTACTTGGCAGCGCGTTAGTCGCGGCTGTCGAACAGAACATTCTAGAAATGAACGAAAACCAGCTGTGATTCTGAGCTAATTTTGTTTAACATGTTCAACTTACAAAATCACCGTTTCTGTTTTTTTTATTAATATATTTTACTAGGGCTCAACCGGGTGCAGTTTTTTTTTTACCACGTCTGGGTATTTTTGAGAAAAGGGCGTACGGACAGTCCTAAACCCTACCTCCTGCCTGTATTTAAACAACAGACTTACATACTGTCCTGTACTCTCCCTGACGGCCTTTAAACAATAAGCCTACAAACGGTCCGACACCATAATTGCAGGCAATTAAACAATAGTCATACAGAGTCCCACACCATAACCCTGTATCTTTTGTGGTTTAATTATAGTCGACTCCCCCAAAAGAATTCTGTTTTACCTGAGTTCATACGTCACGCAAGATAGCCCTTTTTTGTCAGTCAGTACTATTAATATAAAACATGTGGAGTTTGCGGGAGGGGGGTGGTTTTGAAAAGGAAGCAGGACACACCAGATGCAAACTATTTATAATAGAATAATGAACAATGACACTCATGAATAAACGAGTTTTTTTTTCTACACAACATGACCACTTTTGGAGGTCCATTCAAAATATAGTCAATCATCCTTAGGTATAAAATCATAGAGAACCACTTCTCCATGTTCTATATGTGCGGGCGAGTACTCACAAGTAACGACGCACATGCGATACGAGTGCCTTTGACAGTCGTCGGAGTAGTTCAGGTGAATGTGCAGCATGGACTCCTTGGTGATCGTCGCGTTCAGCACCACGCAGGCATCATTTTCTGCAGACTGCGACACCAAGACGTCTATTTTGATGGTGAGCCTCGGCTTGTTCAGCCCGACCACGCAGTACTCGAACTGATGTTCGCCGAAGCGGAAACGGTCTAGGGAGCAGGTTGAATTCGACAGCAGGTTGTCCCCTCCGTCGATTTTGAACGTCTCAGATTTTATTTTGCCTGTGGGGGAGAATAAAATCATGATTTTCTTTTCTTTTTTGCCATTCATCCGTCTCACAAACAGGGTCGTAGTTGACATTTTGACTGTGGGGCGCTGGACCTCATTTGAGCACTCATAGGATTTGGGTCATTAAAAAAAAGTATATTGATGACTGCTAGGGGGGGGGGACTCCTCCAGCCAGCTACGCCTCCGTCCTACACCCCCAAAACAAAAGTAATAATGGAAAACGTAGATGAGCACTCTGTAGATAGGAAGTGTTCACTTTTCATGGCAGGGTCGCAAGTTTCAAAAACAACAACAAAATAATTCACCCCGACAAATTCTGAAATTGGCGCCCTCTCGTTTCATCAATAAATTATATATATACACATACACACGTTTTCTTATACTATACTCATTTCTAAGTGTTCTCAAAGTATAACCGCATCATCATCAACACTAGAAACAAACAGAAAGACCTGTTCCTAATCGAACCATGTTGAACATTCCATTGAGCGATACGCGTGTAACGTGCTAACAGTGGCATTACCGTAAACAGTCAGGAAAATCGTAAATGAACATGCTCACAGTGGCATTACCGTAAACAGTCAGGAAAATCGTAAATGAACATGCTAGTAGTGTAGTAGGGAGGAATCAAACCACAAAATGGAGGAGTTTGATAGGAGGTTTGTAGGAGGTTCTCCTACAAGGGGCATAACCCGATAATTACTGTCTTATAAAAGTGACCTCCCTTTGTTGTCCGAGTGTAATTATAGTTGTATTGTGTAATTATATAAATTATATTGTATTGTTGTCCGAGCGTAATTATATTTTGTATTGTGTAATTAGATTTGTACTGTTGTACAATGGTATATTTGATTAATGACGACATCAATGACGACATCAAAGACATAACAAAAGAGGGATTGTTTTTATTTTTTTTTTATTTTTTTTATATACCTTTTATTCATATTTTATGACAAGCGTATGATTCGACAGAATCACAATGTTTCAATTTGCATAATTTTTAATTATGACATTTGCATCATTCAACAGAATTACAATTTTATTGCATATTTTTATTATGAGTGGTTCTCAAATTTCTATTGAGTGGTTCTCATTTTCTCTAATGAGTGGTTCTCGTAGTGTTTTGGTTGTATAATTTCTTGTATTTTAATGAGTTTTCTTGTCTATTTTAAGTGATTCTCAAAGTATGGGGGTCATTTTTGGTTGCATTTTAATAGGTTTTCTTATATTTTTAATTAGTTTTCTTGTATATTTAAAGTGGTAATCACGATGTCGGGGTTGATTTTCTAATAAGTGGTTCTCATTAGGTGTGACTCATAACGAGTTTTCTTCTAGTTATGGAATAATTCTGTTGTAACAGGATAAGTTTATTGAATTTTATTGATGAGTAAGCAAATATTTCTCATTTTCAGTAGGTTCTCAAAGTGTTTTGATTGTATATTTTCTTGTATTTTAATTAGTTTTCTTGTCTATTTTAAGTGATTCTCAAAGTATGGGGGTCATTTTTGGTTGCATTTTAATAGGTTTTCTTATATTTTTAATTAGTTTTCTTGTATATTTAAAGTGGTTATCACAGAGTCGGGGTTGATTTTCTAATAAGTGGTTCTCATTAGGTGTGAATCATAACGAGTTTTCTTCTCGTAATGGAATAAGGTGGTTGTAACAAGATAACTTTATTGAATTTTATTGATGAGTAAGCAAATATTTCTCATTTTCAGGGATTCTCAAAGTGTTTTGATTGTATACTTTCTTATATTTTTAATAGTTTTCTTGTCTATTTTAAGTGATTCTCAAAGTATGGGGGTCATTTTTGGTTGCATTTTAATAGGTTTTCTTATATTTTTAATTAGTTTTCTTGTATATTTAAAGTGGTTATCACGATGTCCGGGTTGATTTTCTAATAAGTGGTTCTCATTAGGTGTGAATCATAACGAGTTTTCTTCTCGTAATGGAATAAGTCTGGTGTAACAGGATAACTTTATTGAATTTTATTGATGAGTAATCAAAGATTGCTCATTTTCAGGTGGTTCTCAAAGTGATTTGATTGTATATTTTCTTGTATTTGAATTAGTTTTCTTGTCTATTGTATATGGTTTGGTAGGCAGGACAGGTGGTTTTAAGCTTCTTCTTGGCAAGTTGAGGACCGAGTAGGGTCCTAATTAGAGTTATTGTAGTGTATTGTTTAAATTGTTTAGGCTTAGTGGGTTATGTTTTGTACGCATGACAGATGTTTTAAGTTTTTTCTTGGCAATTTTGAGGACCGAGTAGGGTCCTAATTAGAGTTATTGTAATGTGTTGTTTACATTTTTTAGTCTAATGGGGTTATATTTTTTTTAATTATCAGTGACTTCAACTCGTGACTTACTATCACCACACCTGCGCTCACAAGTCACGCTACACCGCGCATTGTAACCAAAGGTCACAGCTCGTCCATTGTTCACATTTCCCCGCTACGCTTGTTAACAAAAGGGCTGACGTGTTCTGTGAGTGGCGGGGCGCTCTGGTTAGCCTATAAACAAAAATGGCGCCCGGGGAGCTAGCTACAAGAAATTTTAAAAGTAGTGTTGTGTATTTTATACTGACAGGGCTCCCTCTTGGTTCTACCAGATATTCCGACAGACTTCATATCAAGCACTAGGCATTCCACTGAGAATAAAACGTAAGAAATGTATGGATTAACCCTGTTTCCCATGTCATCCCCCAACCTTCATGATTCGTCCGACTATGGGAACACCTGCACCTGAGGCAAATCTAACAGGTGGTTAGTACAAGGGATCTCATCTATTGGACTGGGGGAATGAGGGGTGTTACTATAGCAGGAGTCACCGCCCCACCCCACTTGATAAACACTTGGTACCGATGTACCTTCCCATCTCTCCCACTCAGCTCGACTCTAAGCTTTTTCCAACCCACCAATCAACATAGTACCCGCCCTTTCCCGACCCAACTTTACGAGGGCCAGCTACCATAACATTAAAAAACTTAACACTCTTGTTCGTCTCACGTCGACGCTTAAATTTTTTTGTCCCCACCACACCTAAAAATTGTTCACCCTTTGCAAACTTTACAACAGACCCATCTACCACATCATAACACCCCGTTACTAGGTTCGTTGTCCCCGTCACAACTAACAAATGTGCCACCCTTCAAACTTTACAGCATGCTCAGCTACCACAGCATAACACCCCGTTTGAGTTTTGTCTTGTTTCTCAACTAACTTTCTGTCAAACTTACCAACGGCGGATACATCTGGATTTTTTCAAAGGCAGTTTTTAATTTTCTCAAATCCAGTTTTTTAAAGTTCTCAAGTGCAACTTTTAAGCGTTACCACGCAGTGTTTTAATAGTTACCATGCAACTTTTATTTGTTACCATGCAGTGTTTTAATCGTTACCATGCAATGTTTTAAAGTTCTCAAGTGCAACTTTTAATTGTTACCACGCAGTGTTTTAATAGTTATCAGGCAACTTTTAATTGTTACCATGCAGTGTTTTAATTTTGACCATGCAGTTTTTAAAGTTCTCAAATGCAACTTTTAATCTTTACCACGCAATGTTTTAATAGTTACCATGCAACTTTTAAGGGTTACCATGCCGTGTTTTAAGTGCTACCAAGCCGTGTTTTAATTGTTACCATGCAGTGTTTTAAGTGCTACCAAGCAGGGTTTTAAGTGTTACCATGCAGTGTTTTAATCGTTACCAGGCACACATTTCATTTCATCTACCCACTAAACCTCTTTCCATCCAACATTACCCGTCAAAACTTTACGATGGTCATCTACGATATCATATACCACGTTAGTGTTTTGTCTTCTCTGACCACAGACATCTGTCTTCGTCTCTTCTAAGAGCTCTTCCTACCTCCATCTTTTTTCTAATCATCTCAACTCTTTCAATATCTTTCATGCTACCACAGCCAAGTCCACATTCAAACTTTATTAATAGGTCCAACTTCACTCAAACATTACTATGTCTTACTCGAGTCTCATAACACCTCTTAACCTTACTGTTTTTAACTTTTCATCGACCTCCAGAACCAAAGTTCATATCAACTAATGTAGCTAAACTTTTCCAACACAACTATCGGAGTGTCCTCAAACACATAACTTCCATTTTTCGAGATGACCGACTACCCAACCACTTGTATTCCACGGTTATGTACCAGTTACATGACTAGAGATTACACTAGGCCTTCCATTCATCTCCGGTAATCAGGGCGTTTATCCCATGTAAGCTACACACTTACGATGCAATCTCCAAAACACACAACTCCTAACTTACATCTTACAACTAAAAACTCGCCAAACAATCTCCAAAACTCACATTTCACAATTCACAACTCGCATGTCAAAGCTCACACTTCACAAAGCACAACTAACATCTCACAAATCACCACTACCAAGTTTTGACCACAGGGCAAAAATAACAACAACATCGTAAAATAAAACTTAAATTGCAAAAAAGGATAAAAATATTTCGTAGAAGGAGGAGGACTTTTTCTCGAGGATTATTGGGAAGAAGAAAGTTTCAGAAGACAGCAGGTTGGGGGTTGAAAGGTAGATGAGTCCCTTTTCTGGAGGATGAGTAGGAAGAAGAAAGATTCAGAACACAAGAGGTTGGGGGGTTGAGAGAAGACTAAACTCAGCTTCGGTAGGCTCTAATGAGTAGGAGGAAAGGCTAAGACCAAAAAAGATTAGGGATAGAGTCTTATTTCAGAGAAGGATGAGGCAGAATAAATACTTAGACCAAAGAAGGTAGTAGGTGAGAGGAGATTAAACTCAGTTTCCTTGGAATCCAAGGATGAGGAGGAGGAGGAAAGGATCAGATCAACGGAGGTTAAGCGAAGAGGAACTTTTCGGCGGAGGGGGAGAAGGACATGTTCAGAGCAAAGTAGGTTGGTTGTGAGAGGCCACTAAATTCAGCTTCATCAGTATCCGAGAAGGAGGAGGAGGAGGAAATATTTTTATCCTTTTTTGCAATTTAAGTTTTATTTTACGATGTTGTTGTTATTTTTGCCCTGTGGTCAAAACTTGGTAGTGGTGATTTGTGAGATGTTAGTTGTGCTTTGTGAAGTGTGAGCTTTGACATGCGAGTTGTGAATTGTGAAATGTGAGTTTTGGAGATTGTTTGGCGAGTTTTTAGTTGTAAGATGTAAGTTAGGAGTTGTGTGTTTTGGAGATTGCATCGTAAGTGTGTAGCTTACATGGGATAAACGCCCTGATTACCGGAGATGAATGGAAGGCCTAGTGTAATCTCTAGTCATGTAACTGGTACATAACCGTGGAATACAAGTGGTTGGGTAGTCGGTCATCTCGAAAAATGGAAGTTATGTGTTTGAGGACACTCCGATAGTTGTGTTGGAAAAGTTTAGCTACATTAGTTGATATGAACTTTGGTTCTGGAGGTCGATGAAAAGTTAAAAACAGTAAGGTTAAGAGGTGTTATGAGACTCGAGTAAGACATAGTAATGTTTGAGTGAAGTTGGACCTATTAATAAAGTTTGAATGTGGACTTGGCTGTGGTAGCATGAAAGATATTGAAAGAGTTGAGATGATTAGAAAAAAGATGGAGGTAGGAAGAGCTCTTAGAAGAGACGAAGACATATGTCTGTGGTCAGAGAAGACAAAACACTAACGTGGTATATGATATCGTAGATGACCATCGTAAAGTTTTGACGGGTAATGTTGGATGGAAAGAGGTTTAGTGGGTAGATGAAATGAAATGTGTGCCTGGTAACGATTAAAACACTGCATGGTAACACTTAAAACCCTGCTTGGTAGCACTTAAAACACTGCATGGTAACAATTAAAACACGGCTTGGTAGCACTTAAAACACGGCATGGTAACCCTTAAAAGTTGCATGGTAACTATTAAAACATTGCGTGGTAAAGATTAAAAGTTGCATTTGAGAACTTTAAAAACTGCATGGTCAAAATTAAAACACTGCATGGTAACAATTAAAAGTTGCCTGATAACTATTAAAACACTGCGTGGTAACAATTAAAAGTTGCACTTGAGAACTTTAAAACATTGCATGGTAACGATTAAAACACTGCATGGTAACAAATAAAAGTTGCATGGTAACTATTAAAACACTGCGTGGTAACGCTTAAAAGTTGCACTTGAGAACTTTAAAAAACTGGATTTGAGAAAATTAAAAACTGCCTTTGAAAAAATCCAGATGTATCCGCCGTTGGTAAGTTTGACAGAAAGTTAGTTGAGAAACAAGACAAAACTCAAACGGGGTGTTATGCTGTGGTAGCTGAGCATGCTGTAAAGTTTGAAGGGTGGCACATTTGTTAGTTGTGACGGGGACAACGAACCTAGTAACGGGGTGTTATGATGTGGTAGATGGGTCTGTTGTAAAGTTTGCAAAGGGTGAACAATTTTTAGGTGTGGTGGGGACAAAAAAAATTAAGCGTCGACGTGAGACGAACAAGAGTGTTAAGTTTTTTAATGTTATGGTAGCTGGCCCTCGTAAAGTTGGGTCGGGAAAGGGCGGGTACTATGTTGATTGGTGGGTTGGAAAAAGCTTAGAGTCGAGCTGAGTGGGAGAGATGGGAAGGTACATCGGTACCAAGTGTTTATCAAGTGGGGTGGGGCGGTGACTCCTGCTATAGTAACACCCCTCATTCCCCCAGTCCAATAGATGAGATCCCTTGTACTAACCACCTGTTAGATTTGCCTCAGGTGCAGGTGTTCCCATAGTCGGACGAATCATGAAGGTTGGGGGATGACATGGGAAACAGGGTTAATCCATACATTTCTTACGTTTTATTCTCAGTGGAATGCCTAGTGCTTGATATGAAGTCTGTCGGAATATCTGGTAGAACCAAGAGGGAGCCCTGTCAGTATAAAATACACAACACTACTTTTAAAATTTCTTGTAGCTAGCTCCCCGGGCGCCCTTTTTTGTTTATAGGCTAACCAGAGCGCCCCGCCACTCACAGAACACGTCAGCCCTTTTGTTAACAAGCGTAGCGGGGAAATGTGAACAATGGACGAGCTGTGACCTTTGGTTACAATGCGCGGTGTAGCGTGACTTGTGAGCGCAGGTGTGGTGATAGTAAGTCACGAGTTGAAGTCACTGATAATTAAAAAAAATATAACCCCATTAGACTAAAAAATGTAAACAACACATTACAATAACTCTAATTAGGACCCTACTCGGTCCTCAAAATTGCCAAGAAAAAACTTAAAACATCTGTCATGCGTACAAAACATAACCCACTAAGCCTAAACAATTTAAACAATACACTACAATAACTCTAATTAGGACCCTACTCGGTCCTCAACTTGCCAAGAAGAAGCTTAAAACCACCTGTCCTGCCTACCAAACCATATACAATAGACAAGAAAACTAATTCAAATACAAGAAAATATACAATCAAATCACTTTGAGAACCACCTGAAAATGAGCAATCTTTGATTACTCATCAATAAAATTCAATAAAGTTATCCTGTTACACCAGACTTATTCCATTACGAGAAGAAAACTCGTTATGATTCACACCTAATGAGAACCACTTATTAGAAAATCAACCCGGACATCGTGATAACCACTTTAAATATACAAGAAAACTAATTAAAAATATAAGAAAACCTATTAAAATGCAACCAAAAATGACCCCCATACTTTGAGAATCACTTAAAATAGACAAGAAAACTATTAAAAATATAAGAAAGTATACAATCAAAACACTTTGAGAATCCCTGAAAATGAGAAATATTTGCTTACTCATCAATAAAATTCAATAAAGTTATCTTGTTACAACCACCTTATTCCATTACGAGAAGAAAACTCGTTATGATTCACACCTAATGAGAACCACTTATTAGAAAATCAACCCCGACTCTGTGATAACCACTTTAAATATACAAGAAAACTAATTAAAAATATAAGAAAACCTATTAAAATGCAACCAAAAATGACCCCCATACTTTGAGAATCACTTAAAATAGACAAGAAAACTAATTAAAATACAAGAAAATATACAATCAAAACACTTTGAGAACCTACTGAAAATGAGAAATATTTGCTTACTCATCAATAAAGTCAATAAACGTATCCTGTTACAACCGCATTATTCAATAACAAGAAGAATACTCGTTATGAGTCACATATAATGAGAACCCCTTATTAGAGAAAATGATAACCAGTCAATCGAAAATTGACAAGAAGAAACTTAAAACATCTGTCATGCTTACAAAACATAATCCACTAATTTGATTACTCATCAATAAAATTCAATAAAGTTTTACTGTTACACCCGAATTATTCCATAACGAGAAGAAAACTCGTTATGATTCACACCTAATGAGAACCACTTATTAGAAAATCAACCCTGACCCGCCCTTGACCCTTTAAATATACAAGAAAACTAATTAAAAATATAAGAAACCTGCTAAAATGCCCACATATTTTGAGAACCACTCCTTAGAAAATCGACCCCCACATATTTTGAGATCCACTCGATAAGATCCTCCTTATGTCTAATAATAGCGATTTTGAAAAGTGGTTAAAAATATTACAAAGAGACTGAAAGACCGTTCAAAATAAAGATCCCCCCACCCCCATCCTGAATAACGTTGGTATGCGCGTACATTCCACCTCCTCCCCGCTTACCTACAGGTGGCTCGATTAATTTTTCCACACCATGCCCGCCCCCCTCACTGGTCACGACTCGTCCAGGTGATGTTTTGTTCCATGGTATGTTTCGCGCTTCGCGCCCGTTGGTCGGTTACTCATCCCGTGTAGACCGGGTCCTTGGTTTGTAAAGTCTATGGAAAAATATAACTCTATGGTTCTCGTCTTATTAAGAACACCCATTAAAAACATAACCCCCTATACTAAAAAGTTAAACAATACACTACAAAAAACGCTAATTAGGACCCTACTCGACCTTCAAAATTGACAAGAAGAAACTTAAAACATCTGTCATGCGCACAAAACATAACTCACTAAGCCTAAAAATTTAAACAAAACACTAAAATTACCCTAACTATGAGCCAAGTTGGTCCTCAAAATTGACAAGAAGAAGCTTAAAACCACCTGTCCTGCCTACCAAACCATATACAATAGACAATAAAACTAATTAAAATACAAGAAAATATACCCAAAACACTTTGAGAACACCTTGACAATGAGAAATATTTGATTACCCATCAATAAAATTCAATAAAGTTATCCTGTTACAATAGAATTATTCCATAACTAGAAGAAAACTCGTTATGAGTCACACCTAATGAGAACCACTTATTAGAAAATCAACCCCGACATCGTGATTACCACTTAAAATATACAAGAAAACTAATTAAAAATATAAGAAAACCTACTAAAATGTAACCAAAAATGACCCACATACTTTGAGAATCACTTAAAATAGACAAGAAAACTAATTAAAATACAAGAAAGTATACAATCAAAACACTTTGAGAATCCCTGAAAATGAGAAATATTTGCTTACTCATCAATAAAATTCAATAAAGTTATCTTGTTACAACCGCATTATTCCATAACGAGGAGAAAATTCGTTATGAGTCACAACTAATGAGAACCACTTATTAGAAAATTGACCCCGACAACGTGATAACCACTTTAAATATACAAGAAAACTAATTAAAAATATAAGAAAACCTATTAAAATGTAACCAAAAATGACCCCCATACTTTGAGAATCACTTAAAATAGACAAGAAAACTAATTAAAATACAAGAAAAATATACCCAAAACACTATGAGAACCCCTGAAAATGAGAAATATTTGCTTACTCATCAATAAAATTCAATAAAGTTATCCTGTTACAACCGCATTATTCCATAACGAGAAGAAAACTCGTTATGATTCACACCTAATGAGAACCACTTATTAGAAAATCGACCCTGACCCGCCCTTGACCCTTTAAATATACAAGAAAACTAATTAAAAATATAAGAAAACCTATTAAAATGTAACCAAAAATGACCCCCCATACTTTGAGAATCACTTAAAATATACATGAAAACTAATTAAAATACAAGAAAAATATACCCAAAACACTATGAGAACCCCTGAAAATGAGAAATATTTGCTTACTCATCAATAAAATTCAATAAAGTTATCCTGTTACAACCACATTATTCCATAACGAGAAGAAAACTCGTTATGATTCACACCTAATGAGAACCACTTATTAGAAAATCAACCCCGACATCGTGATTACCACTTTAAATATACAAGAAAACTAATTAAAAATATAAGAAAACCTATTAAAATGCAACCAAAAATGACCCCCATACTTTGAGAATCACTTAAAATAGACAAGAAAACTCATTAAAATACAAGAAATTATACAACCAAAACACTACGAGAACCACTCATTAGAGAAAATGAGAACCACTCAATAGAAATTTGAGAACCACTCATAATAAAAATATGCAATAAAATTGTAATTCTGTTGAATGATGCAAATGTCATAATTAAAAATTATGCAAATTGAAACATTGTGATTCTGTCGAATCATACGCTTGTCATAAAATATGAATAAAAGGTATATAAAAAAAATAAAAAAAAAATAAAAACAATCCCTCTTTTGTTATGTCTTTGATGTCGTCATTGATGTCGTCATTAATCAAATATACCATTGTACAACAGTACAAATCTAATTACACAATACAAAATATAATTACGCTCGGACAACAATACAATATAATTTATATAATTACACAATACAACTATAATTACACTCGGACAACAAAGGGAGGTCACTTTTATAAGACAGTAATTATCGGGTTATGCCCCTTGTAGGAGAACCTCCTACAAACCTCCTATCAAACTCCTCCATTTTGTGGTTTGATTCCTCCCTACTACACTACTCATGCTCACAGTGGCATTACCGTAAAGAGTCAGGAAAAACGTAAAATGAACATGCTCACAGGGGCATTACCGTAAACAGTCAGGAAAAACGTAAAATGAACATGCTCACAGTGGCATTACCGTAAACAGTCAGGAAAAACGTAAAATTAACATGCTTACCGTGGCCTTATCGTAAACTGTCATGGAAAAACGTAAAATTAACATGCTCACAGTGGCATTACCGTAAACAGTCAGGAAAAGCGTAAAATGAACATGCTCACAGTGGCATTACCGTAAACAGTCAGGAAAAACGTAAAATGAACATGCTCACAGTGGCATTACCGTAAACAGTCAGGAAAAACGTAAAATGAACATGCTCACAGTGGCATTACCGTAAACAGTCAGGAAAAACGTAAAATGAACATGCTCACAGTGGCATTACCGTAAACAGTCGGGAAGACGTGGCATTCCTGGGTGAAACGGGCGGCGTTGTCATAGCCGGCCACAAAGAGGACGTTCTTGCTCATTTCTTCGGTGACCTGGATGCTGAAGAAGTAGACCCTGGTGTACTCGGTGGACGTCTCACAGTAACACTCTGAGATCTGCACCGACGGGCACGTCAGTGTCTCCACAGTGCAAAGCTGCAACATGTGCACAAGACGATCGCGGGAACAGCATGAAAAGATATATCTGTGTTGCAATTTTACTGTTGAAATATATACATAATGCGCTCTTTGCGATATAAAAGTAACGTGGCGGTATGTAAATTATGACAAAAGGCTCTTTAAATTTAACATACACATAACGCAGTGGTATATGTTAACATCCCACTTATTAAGAAGCGGTTTTGAATCACTAACAAAAATCATTTAGAGGTTGGGGGGAGGGGGGGGGGTTACGACCGGAAAACGTCACGTCACATCGCATTACATTATGTTACTTTTTTTAGAACATGTTTTCGTAAAACGTAGCTTCTGGCAATAGAATTCCGCATACATATAGCAGTAACAATTTTTTTGTTGTGAAATCTTTTGTAAAATAAACTTTTAAACGCGTTCCTTCTAGGTTACGACCCACTATGTTAGCTCACTTTAACGTTAAAGTACCGAACAGCTGTTGAGAGATTGGCCAAACGGAATACCAGGATGTTTTATTAATCTCTTTGTGAGGGTGGCCAGACCGTACGCCCCGGATGTTCTATTAATAGATTTCCGCCATGAAATGACACAACCTATTGCTGTGAAAATAGTTGTTTAACGATTTATGAAGTGTTGACCGTTGGGGTGGGGGGGGGGAGTTGAAGTCATCATTGGCTTTCAGGGCACGCCTCGGGGAAACCTTGGCTCGAGGCTCTTTTCCTCTAGATGGGAAAAGATCTGTTTAAAACATGACCAACTTTGTATACGGTCATCTGCATGCATGACGTTTTAACTCAAAACACCAATATAGATACGTTTTATGAAGCAGACATTTCTTTTAAAAATTGTGTTACTTCTATTATTGTTTTAACAATTTTGCAAAATAGGAAGTGACGTCGTTACACGAACTCACTTTCGTGTCCACCGCGTGCCATCTGTATTTCAGGTGAAACTCAAACGGTTTCTGGAATCGGTCTTTCGAGTGGAGCTCGAGGGTGACCTCGACCGCCAGGACATCTGAGTCCGCCATCAGACCAGACTTGCAGACGGATGTAGTTTTGTCTACCAGGGTCACTCGCCTCTGCTGATCAGCATCTGTGGGCATGTTAAATACTACGGCTGCAACCTAATTCATATTAAGTAAATTAGGCCTCTCTCTTTTTCTCACTGTCTCTCTCTCTCTCTCCCGCTCGCTATCTCTATCACACATGCTCTCTCGCTTACTCTCAATCTCTATCACACTCTCTTTCACTCTCTATCACACACTCTCACTTGCTCTCTTACTCTCTCTCTCTTTCTCTCACTCTATCACCCCCCCCTCTCTCTCTCTCTTTCGCTGTCTCTCATTCTCTACATGGCACTATATATTTCTCTCTTACTCTATTTCTCACTCTCTCTCTCACTCTCTCTGTCATAACTCTCTTTCTCTCATTCCCTCTCTCTCATTATCTCTCACTCTCGCTTTCTATCTCTCTCACTATCTGTATACATCTCTTCCTTTCTCACTCTCTCTCTCTCACTATCTCTCTCACTCTCTCTCACTATCTCTCTCACTCTCTCTCACTATTTCTCTCACTCTCTCTCACTATCTCTCTCACTCTCTCTCACTATCTCTCTCACTCTCTCTCACTATCTCTCTCACTCTCTCTCACTATCTCTCTCTCACTATCTCTCTCTCACTTTCTCTCACTCACTCTCCCATTCTCTCTCTACCCCTCTCTCTCCTCCTTTGTAAGAATAGAAGTATGTAAATGATACGAACAAAGCATAAAACAGGCCAAAGTTTATAATGTAATGTCAAAGCGCCACAGGGATAGATAGTAATTTAGATGCTTAGAAGTTATGAGCTATCAAGAACTTTATAGAACTGGAGTCATTTTGAGCTAAATTTATATTATAGGTTTGGTCAGCTGAAAACATTGATCCCCTTTTAACAATATGATACTATCAATAAAACTGCTCTCCTACCATTTTCTCGCCTCAAGAAGTTATCTATTTATTCACGTATTTTTCGTTTTTATTCTATGCAACGTTTAATTTGAATTAGGGCAAAGTTGTTAATTGTTCTTTCAAGATAATACTACATTTCTTTTTCTGTTATTTTTTTTTATTTATTTATTTATTTTTTTAAATTTTTTTTTATTTCTTCAATTAAAACAATCATTTGCTAAAATGTTAAATTCAAA
This sequence comes from Lymnaea stagnalis, assembly GCA_964033795.1. Lineage (NCBI taxonomy): Eukaryota > Metazoa > Mollusca > Gastropoda > Lymnaeidae > Lymnaea > Lymnaea stagnalis. The sequence continues at coordinate 68,471 of CAXITT010000974.1, forward strand.
GTGTACGAGACGCGAACTTGTACAACTTGATTGGGATCCCTTTAACTAGCTCATTTAATTCAAACCCTTTTAACTAGACCATTTTGATTGGGTCCTTACAGAAGGATAACGTATTTTAGGGTGTCTCTGCGCAATGAAAAAAATACAATCATTCAATCCCTCAAATAAGTACATTTAAAAACAAGGAAGGAGTCAGAATTGTTTTCATGGGAACTAAATCTGCTTCAATTGATATTAAAAAAACAACTTTGAATTAAAGATAGATTATTTCTCTTCCAGTCCGACAAACTTTTGTATAATTCAACATTTTTTAAAAAATTTCATTCACACAGTTCTGGTGTTTGAAAAAAAAAAAAGAAAAATACAAACTAAGTAATACATTTACCGTTAATGATGATAAAAATGAGACATGATCTCAGCAAATGCTGCTTCGAACTGCTGTAATCCATGACTATAACTTTAATCTTTTTCTTTTTTTCACGGCTTCGCTTTGAGGAAGTGATATTTCGTATCGCAATAATTGTGGACACGAAAAAACATGAATGGCAGAACGAAACACGAATTCTAGAAGAAAAAGTGGGACTTATTTTTAAACAAATAATAATAACGGAATATTTATTTTTTTAAGAGTTTTAATCCAAATAAATACATCTCAATGTATTATTCCAAAAATATATAATTATATCTTTGAAAAATGTATAAAATTCCTCCATGATAAGCAGACCCGGTGCGTGACATTTGTTTGTCCCTTGAAATTTTTAATACCACATACACTCAACGTTTACAGCTGATAAATTTTTAACATCCCAGTTTTCAGCCCCCGTAAAAAGTCCGAGGCCTGCAGCCACAGAGATTGCGGGTCTCCGTCAAGGTCTAAACACAAGCACGCACTTACATCGATTATTTGCTCATCACTTGTGCAAGCGAGTTTCAGTTCATTCATCGCTGGATTGTATTACACAAATACATTTCTTTTTCAAAATGAAAAGAAATACTGGTTCATAATTGTAATTGCATATTAATTTAATTTCAACTTTGGCACACTTTAAAAAAAAACATCTGCTAATCTAAGGATCGATGGATCATCAATAACTTGAAAAACAGGTGATTTGTTGGTTTAAAACCAATTTGTAAAAAATTTCAAAACAATTTTGATTGATGATTCTTGTTTCAATATTTGCCAAGTTGGAGACTAGTTTCACTCCAAGCACGCCTTCTTTGGATTTTTTATTTTCATTTTACGTTTTAAAAAAACAAACAATTAATCGCGTTGTGGTTGCTATTTCGCGTTTTTCATCGGCTTGCCTTGAAATTTTGTGCGTGGGGGAATCTTGCAAGATGCATCACAATTTTGACTCATTTTCTGAGGGCCGATTGATCTGAAACTTTGTACATTCGACCACGCTCTCTCCCCCCCCCCCCATGGCAATAAAACATTTCATGATCTGTAGGTCAGCAGTGACCTCCACATGACCTTAAATGATTTTTATCTTCGTCTTTTTTTTTCGACCCCTTCCCCTGATGTCCAATCTAGATGAAACTCTGTACACTTGCAAGGCCAGGGTGAAAATAAAGAGATGGTTAATATGGGCTGACCCTGGAACCCAAGTGACCACAAACAAAACGGGAACAAAAATTAACAGGAACAGGCGCACTCCACGCTTTTGAAGTCATATAATTTAATCATACGCTAGTGAGACCTGGACCCTCACCAGAAAAGAAGAGAACCTGCTCAACACATGGGGAGAGGAAAATCCTCCGCAAAATATACGGACTAGTGATAGAAAATGATATCTGAAGTATACGTACAAACCAAGAATTAGAATTTTACTATTTGTACAAAGAACCACCCATAGTCACAATGATACAAAAGGCAGATTACGATGGGCAGGTCATGTTGAAAGATGCCGGAATGCAGAACAGCCAAAATTATATACAGGCAGAAGCCTAGGGGCAGACGACTCACCGATCGCCCAAGGATGAGGTGGATTGATGATGTGGAGACAGATTTACACCAGTGGGGGGTTCGAGCATGGAGACGGAAAGCCATGGATCGATCCGAGTGGAAGGATGCGGTGTAGCAGGCCAGGGCCCTACATGGGCTATAGTGCCTCTGATGATGATGATGATGTTTATTGTTGTTCTTTTTGGTGTTGTTGTTGTTGTTGTTTGTTGTTGTTTGTTGTTGTTGTTTTTTTGGGGAGGGGGGGGGGGTGGGGGGCATTTATTTTAAACATTTTTAATACATTTTCAGAAGCAGACTGTTATTTTTTTTGCTTTTGTTTTTTTAGAGTGAGTTAATGAATGTGTTATTTTTCAAAGCACATCAGTTTAAATTATATTTGCACGCCTAATCGGAATTTCCCGATTAGATCGCGACAGATGACGCGTTTTGCGTTTAAAAAAAATAATTTATGTTGGCGTTTCCTGAAATTTCAATGTTAGATTTAATTCTCAAAAGATGCGTTGTCAAAGAATTTATAATTGATGTGGGTGAAGTATTTTTGTTGAAAGTGAGACATTTTTTTATAAAGTTTTCATAGTATAGGAATCGGTTACACATCCTGCTTTCTAATATCTTTTATTTTTAAAATAAGTATCTTAACTGTACTAGTTATCGTAGAAATAAATAACAAATATGACAATAAGACAAAAAAAGACCTATCTTCAAATTTCAGACTAATATAATGTGTAAAAAGGTCAATTGTGTAAGTATTGTGCATTTAAAAAAATCTGAAATATACAAATAATATATATATATATATATATATATAATAATAATAATAATAAAGTTCATTTAAAAAACACGCTTCATCCCCAAAGGCTCGAAGCGCGGTACAAAGTCAACAAAAAACATATCTATAATTCACCACATTTAAAACAAACACAACACTACAAAAACTAATTACAAGCATACAATATCAAAGTCTTTCTAGCCATTTCAACCATAAGCAACACAGCAACACATGGAAAATAAGGTAGACAATCATCCCAGAAGGTATTTTCGAAATAGATGTGTCTTTAGATCTGTTTTAAAGGACTCCAGTGTCTGGTTGTTTCTAAGATCGACAGGAAGGGCTATAGTATAATATAGTATAATATAGTATAGTATATATATAATAAATATTGTCTTATGTCCGTTTCTATCGGGGAGGCATCGATAGAGTGGAACGGCTGACGACGAGCCGCATGTATGAGGTCTGCTTAACTTCAAGATGTGGAGGTTACACACACAAATCCGTGTTGCACAATGCATTTTGAAATTTAAAAATTACAAAATTCTGCGCTTTCTAAAATTAGGAACCCAACACCGTTAATATGTGCACATTGCACATTTTGCCAGTTCCTTTTCGTATATGCATCTCGTTTCTTCCATAGTATCTGCCATATAATCGTATCGTATTATTATGTGTTAGGACACTATTATGTATGTCGCAACATATTTCATTGTAATTGAATGTGGTGTGTCATTCGTCTGCAGAAAAAAGCCATCCTTATTGTAGTAATTGAATGTGGTGTGTCATTCGTCTGCAGAAAAAAGCCATCCTTATTGTAGTAATTGAATGTGGTGTGTCAACCCCCCCGTGTAGTCAAATCCGAGTATTCGGTTACCGCAATCCGAGTATTCGGTTACCGCAAACTTCCTGTTCCGTTATCCTCACTGTAGACGTCCTCACTTTAGTAGAGGTGCTAGGTACACTCATTCTCGTCCACATAGCTGAAGAGGTTCTCACTATGCACACGTTGTTCGCGCTCCTCACTGTGGAGGTTTCTAAGTACACACATTGTTTCAAGAAGAGTTGATAAATCAATTTCTTTTATGTAATCTGCATGTTTCTTATAAAACATTGCCAGCTTTGCCCTTTAAGTTTTGATTTTATCTTACGCTGTCTTCCCACCACACGGCTCAAAGAGGAACCCTAAGACGACACAAGGTGCATTGTTTGATCTGCACAGGTGTGAAGCTTTCCCTTTGGTGTGAGACGACTTAGGGACCATCTTAGACAACATGAGATACACTGTCTCTTCACCAGCACTTTGGATCCCACTGGTTTTATACCTTTCCCTTAAAGGTAATAATCGATCATCGCCTGGTCTCTGACCACAACGCCAACATGAAATGTGTAAGATGTGTGACGGAAGATGAGATGGGCTAAGTGTACCGTTGAGTGGTGAAACATTACACCATCGTGTGCTTCTGCCTGGGATGACATTATTGTCTTCGTATTTTGATTTTTTTAAAAAGTATTTTACCTTGTTTCTCTTTGATCAGGAACAGCGATGTTTTCGTTCCACACTCATTGGTCATAATTTGATTAAGTGTGTGCATGTGTATGAGAGAGAGAGAGAGGGGGAGAGAGAAAGAGTTCGAGAGAGAGAGAGAGTAAGGGAGAGAATGAGAGAGAGAGAACAATTTATAAATATTCTGAACGAGAATTAGTAATAAGGGCATGGAAAGAGAAACTAAGAAGGTTAATGAGAGAGAGAGAGAGAGTGTGCAGACGTAGGGGGAAAAGGTGACGTGAGAGAGAGAGAGAGAGAGAGAGAGAGAGGAGAGCAAGAGAGAGAGGGAGAGTTAGAGAGGGAGGGGCATTTAATTATAGAGCAAAAGATAACAAAGAACACACAGAATGTGATGACTGATTTCACCGCTAGAGAAATACTTCAGCTGTTATGTGTTTAAATTGCTGTAATTGTCAAAGGCTGTCATTGTTAAACTTATGTATTTATGGATATTTGGAAAATGAATATGTAGAATGTAATATTTAAAAAATCCATTTATTTGGACCAGTAAAATCTTATCTTATCCTATCGTATCTTATCTTATCGTTTCTTATCTTATATATAGCGAATAAGAACGAAGTGAGCATGACAGTGAGTAGGGAATGAAATAAGGAGACAGTTTATATAGCCGGCCCCTGGGAGCCAACACAAACAACCAAGAAAACAAACAGACGCACAAACAGGAACGCGCACAAACTGAACTACGATCAAACAGAAACACAAACAGGAACACAAACAGGAACACACACACACAGAGACACAGGAAAGCCAACCAGAACACACACAAACTGGAATGCGATCAAACAGAAACACTAGCAGAAACAAATACAGGAACACAAAGAGGCACACTAACCGCCACACGAACCAAACGGCAACAGAAACACAAAGCAACAGGTACACGTCAAGATTCCATCGAAACATTTATATAAAGGAAAAATATGTTTAAAGGAGACACACACAGGAAAAAAAATGCAAATCTTCCTATTTGTAAGCTGCTGCTTGTGTTATTTCGGATTATTTCCCTATCTTTGGAAAACAACACCCCTCTCCCCGAACCCCCAATTTTTTTAAAATATATTTTCCCATTGACATTTGACCAATCTCTGGTATGTCATCGCTAAAGTGAAACATCACTTGGTAAATATATATGTCCTTTGGTATCAGGCCTTTCTCCGGTATGTCCATCACTAACAAAAACATCACCCAGATAAATATAGCTTTCCCTGGGTATCATCAAATCGTTGGTATGTCTGTCAGTAACAGAAACATCCCTGGATAAATATATATTTCCCTTAAACTTGGTATCAGGCCAATTTCTGGTATGTCCATCACTAGCATGAAACATCCCAGATGAACATATATTTTCCCTTGGCATGAGGCCCAATCAACGGTATGTCCTTTAGTAACATGAAGCATCACGAGATAAACATATCTTCTTCCCTTGGTATCAGGCCCAATCACCAGTATGTCCTTTAGTAACATGAAGCATCACGAGATAAACATATCTTCTTCCCTTGGCATCAGGCCAATCTCCGGTATGTCCATCGTTAACATGAAACTCATCTCAACCTTTCCCATGACTCGTGTTTTGTTTTCCTCAACGATCCTGTCCTCCTCCCCCAGGTTCCGACGCGGCCACGCAAAGCTCGGCGATGCGTGCTAAATTTTCGTACCGCTGTCCCAACGGGCTCCTGGCCGGCATTGAGCCCCTGCTCGTAAGGGGAAGCTTGTTCTTCACCACCCACGAGCACTCCGGCAACTACGATATGCATTTCACGATAGGACCCCAAAACATCACCGACTTCACTAAATACGTAGGTTGAACAAAATTAATAAATCTGTGTTTGAGGAAATTTTTGAATGATAAATTGCTGAATATTCAATAATCTTGCATTCAATAGAAGGCCTAGGTATTCTATAGAACACGTGACTGGACTTAAGCAAAATGTAAATAACGGGAGATGACTGGAGTTTTTATGAAACAAAAAAGTAATTTTAAAAAAAAGAAGTCCCAAAAATGATGCAGATGCTTATCAGAAGTCCCTAAATGCCTATAAGAAGTCTCTGAATGTCTATCAAAAGTCTCTGAATGACTATCAGGGGTCTCCTAATCCCTATCAGAAGTATCTGATGCTTATCATAAGTTTTTGAATGCCTATCAGAAGTCTCTGAATGCCTATCAGAAGTCTCTGAATGCCTATCAATAAATGTGCTGGTTGAGACATAAACACATTATTCGTTTACAAATTTACTCTATTTATTTTAACGAATGTTTATTTTACCACTGTTACGAATAAGACGTGTATAAAGTATACACAATTTGTATTACAATTACAAACATTATTTTTAAACCATTGTTAGTAATTGTTGTTGAATGCCACACGTCGCCCAATTTCGGTATTTATTTTTTTATTCCTTTCTTAAATAAAAGTATAACTTAAAGAAAAAATGTTCCTATTGTATCTAATGAATAATAGTCGTTTTCCTCCAAATAAGTTCTCTTTTAATACTAATGTCATGTTAATTTGTTGAGACAGTAGAGAGGCATCCTTTGTTGCCCCACTAGGGCACCTAGAGCCCGTTGCCTCATAACGTTGCATCCATCCACAACTATGAAAATTATTTCTTCTAAACCCCCACCGCCCCCCCCCCCGCCCAACTCTCCATATTTCCGTTCTGCTGCGCGTGCTGTGAAATTTGAAGCCCATCCTCTGCGAGTTCTCCCTGCGGAGCGAGTGCAAGAGACCCCACTAGGGCACCTAGAGCCCGTTGCCTCATAACGTTGCAACCATCCACAACTATGAAAATTATTTCTTCTAAACCCCCCCCGCCCCCCCCCCCGCCCAACTCTCCATATTTCCGTTCTGCTGCGCGTGCTGTGAAATTTGAAGCCCATCCTCTGCGAGTTCTCCCTGCGGAGCGAGTGCAAGAGCAAGCAAGCCCCTCGGTGCTACTGCGAGGAGAGGATCCAGGACTATCAGCTGAGGATCGTCTTCGTCCAGACAGTCGTCAAGGCATGGAGGGGACAGTACGTGCACGGCTACCTCACGCGTGTCGGGGACACAAAGAAGGAAGTCTGCTTTAAAATGAGCACTATCATACCGGATATATACGGTAGGTGATGGCGGGTGAAGCGTATGAATGGACAATGGAAGGAAAAGTTGATTTCCTCTTTTTGGCATGTGCGTTTCGGTAGTCGGTGTCAGAATCGCTTACTTCTACGTTTAAATCTCCACTATTCGTCCACCCGGCTCTTAAGGAAAGGAAGTTTACTCCTCTAACACAATCACGAACTCGTGATTAATATCATCCGAGAGGCTCTTAGGCATAAGCAGACTAGGAGACCGCCTAGGGCCCCACCACCAAGGGGGCCCCACCACCAAGAGGCCCCACCACCAAGAGGCCCCACCACCAAGGGGGCCCCGTAGGGCGCTTTTTTTTTCGCCTACACCTTGCGAGTCCAAATATTTCAGAAGTACACATTTTCTCTAATGGCGGGATTATCAATATGGTTAGTGGTTACATGCGAGCAAAGGGGAATCAGTGGCGAAGGCAAAAATGAAGGTGCAGAAGTGGTGGTTGGGGGGGGTGTTTTCTCCTCAGCCTCTGATATAATGTTAAATCCAAAGAAACCAGAATTACCCCCCCCCGCGCGGGACTATCATACCCTTTGCAACCCTAGGCACGCCTTTAACTAAATTATACTATATCCGTTTTATCTTTATGTTTTGTTTTTTTTTGTTCAGTTCACCCATAGAAATGATATCTGCATTTAGTGGTAACGGATAAAATTGTGTGATTGGGATATTTGTTGCAATGATAACTGGCGATCACGAGACAAGGGCAGCTACCCAATAGTCAGTAGTTAGAGTTGTCGCAACTTCTCTCCCATCAATAATTTGGATGAAAAAAAACAAAACAAATCCAACATAAATGGTCTTTGCGCCGCCTAAGAGTAATGTGGTGTACATTTAGTGACTAGTAATGTGGTGTACATTTAGCGACTTCTCGAACTTTTGTTGAGCAAACGCTGGCACGAAAAGAAAATCAAGATATAGTTATAATCAAGTTATTAATATAGAATTCTCCCTAAAATGATTATAGGGTTAAAGAAGAGAAAGTTTTTTTAAAGAACTTAGCATGGTAAAATACCCGCGTGGCAGTGAATATTCCATTCACGCACCTTTTTTTCGGCACCTAGAATGCTCATGTTCCAAAACCTTATCAAGATCATCACCTATTCCATAAATGTATCGTGTATTTACTACAGTAGTTGCTGGAACAATTTTTTTGTTTGTTGACATTTCTTCTTATACTTGAGTGGCCCGCGATCAGTGCATTGATCATTCTGTCTCCTTGTTTGGATTCAGATTTCGCCTCCTCTTAGATGAGAGTCTCCAAGGCTAACGAGTCCCATCCACCCGTTTTTGTTTTTTGTTTGTTTGTTTGTTGTTGTTTTCTTTTGGAACAAAGATTGTTTCCACAAAGAAGAGACATGGGAATAATGCACATGGAGTTTCCAAAAAGAAGAGACATGGGGATAATGCACATGGAGTTTCCAAAAAGAAGAGACATGGGAATAATGCACACGGAGTTTCCACAAAGAAGAGACATGGGGATAATGCACATGGAGTTTCCAAAAAGAAGAGACATGGGAATAATGCACATGGAGTTTCCACAAAGAAGAGACATGGGAATAATGCACACGGAGTTTCCAAAAAGAAGAGACATGGGAATAATGCACATGGAGTTTCCAAAAACAAGAGACATGGGAATAATGCACACGGAGTTTCCACAAAGAAGAGACATGGTAATAATGCACATGGAGTTTCCAAAAAGAAGAGACATGGGAATAATGCACACGGAGTTTCCACAAAGAAGAGACATGGGAATAATGCACATGGAGTTTCCAAAAACAAGAGACATGGGAATAATGCACATGGAGTTTCCAAAAACAAGAGACATGGGAATAATGCACATGGAGTTTCCAAAAAGAAGAGACATGGGAATAATGCACATGGAGTTTCCAAAAAGAAGAGACATGGGAATAATGCACACGGAGTTTCCAAAAAGAAGAGACATGGGAATAATGCACACGGAGTTTCCAAAAAGAAGAGACATGGGAATAATGCACACGGAGTTTCCACAAAGAAGAGACATGGGAGTAATGCACACGGAGTTTCCACAAAGAAGAGACATGGGAATAATGCACACGGAGTTTCCACAAAGAAGAGACATGGGAATAATGCACACGGAGTTTCCAAAAAAGAAGAGACATGGGAATAATGCACACGGAGTTTCCACATAAAAAAAAATATTTTAATTGCGTCGCTAAATTTGTACAATAACGAAAAGAGACGCTTCTGCTCAGTACAAGCGGCTCCGGAGCCACCGCAGGTTTCCGACCGCTGTACTTGGCGAAGGCTCTTCCGCAGCCCTAAAAAAAAAAAGAGCCCTTGACCTCTGAAAGTAAACCGTGAAGAGCTATCAGGTCAATCTTAAAGGTTTTTAATTTTTATTACATGATACATGTTCGTGCCTTGTGTTTGTTCATTTTTTTAGAGGAACCTCAAGTCAATTTCACCATAGACGGCGGCGCCAACATCTGGCCCATGGCCGCGTGCACGGTGACCGTCCAGGAGAACGCCGTGCACACCTTCACCATCTGCGCCAACAACCTGTACTACCCGGCGATAGCCATCGACTTCAAGGAGCAGGACCGGGCCATGGTGTACAACACGTGCTTCACCCGGCAAGTGTTCCTGGACGACTTCGGCCTGGAGGTCGTTGCCTCCTACTACGACTCTTGTCAACGGCAAGCCAGCAAGAGATGTCTCATTACAGGCAGGATAATTTTTCTTTTGTTATCGTTTTGACAGAAGGGGATTGTTATTATCCTTTTTTTTACTGCTATTATTTGAGCAATCGCAAGTATTATGATTATTATTGTTTTAATTTTTTCTCGTTTTGAGGAAAAAAACAACAGAAATAGTATTGTTTATCATTACTATAATTTTATTTTGTATGACGATGAACTCGCAATATTTTATTTTAAAGTTGAATTAATTTTTCTTCAAAAGATACATTCTTTTCTATGTAATACAATAGTGTAAGATCCCCATATATTTTAATGAAATATCCCCTAACTAATATAAACTGTGCCGCTCCTAAACATATTACCAAAATAAACATTTTTTTTAAAAAATCCTATGTAACTTTAAAATTAAAGCAATTTAAAAAAAAAACACACATTACTACTTATTAAATTTTCTTTTAAAGAGGCAAAATTTAAAGATATGTCAAGAAAATTTTCCTTCTTTAAGAAAAAAATCACCCAAGGAGTACTGACGGCAGAAATTTGAAGTAGAGCTCAATTAGTACTCAATGCATTTTTTTCCCTAAAAAGTAAATTGCCTTGTCCAGCAACTATAAACGCGTAGAAATTAAAAAAAAATACAAATAACTTAAAAAAAACCCTGTTGATTGTGGGCATGTCTCTCACACAGACACCTACACATTAATACAAACACCTTAAAAAAACCCTGTTGATTGTGGGCATGTCTCTCACACAGACACCTACACATTAATACAAACAACTTAAAAAAACCCTGTTGATTGTGGGCATGTCTCTCACACAGACACCTACACATTAATACAAACAACTTAAAAAAACCCTGTTGATTGTGGGCATGTCTCTCACACAGACACCTACACATTAATACAAACAACTTAAAAAAACCCTGTTGATTGTGGGCATGTCTCTCACACAGACACCTACACATTAATACAAACAACTTAAAAAAACCTTGTTGATTGTGGGCATGTCTCTCACACAGACACCTACACATTAATACAAACAACTTAAAAAACCCTGTTGATTGTGGGCATGTCTCTCACACAGACACCTACACATTAATACAAACAACTTAAAAAACCCTGTTGATTGTGGGCATGTCTCTCACACAGACACCTACACATTAATACAAACGCGTGAACAGAAACGCATAAAGAACTTATACGTACGCTCATCGGCATGATCTAAATGATCTAGAACAGCGGTTCTCAACCTGTGGGTCGCGACTCGTACGCGGGTCGAATGACCCATACCAATGGCTCGCCTATAAACCATTAAAAAAAACCCCACATATTTTTTAAAGTAGCAACGAAAATTAATTTATGGTTGGGGGGGGGTGGTCACCAATCCATTAGGAACTGAATAAAAGGGTCGCGGCATTAGGAATGTTGAGAGCCACTGATCTAGAATCTCCACTAAACGGATTCACTAAATCACAAGCGCCAACCACTAACATTACATTGCAAATTTAAGACGTGCCGCCTTTTTTTATGTCAGTATTCAACTGTCAATGAATGACGTAATAAACGAATAACACGACCAAACCGTTTCAATGGTTACCATTTATTTATTTTTTAAATATATAATTGAATTAATTATTATTAATACAAAACATGTAATTGAATTAATTATTATTTATATTAAAAAAACATATATTCAATGAAATATTATTGATTAAAAAAAAAAGATGTATTGAATGAATTATTATTTATTTTTAAAAAAAATTGTTGAATGAATTGAGTGAATGGTGAGCAGTTAACAGTGAGATCGCTTTAAAGGATTTAATTCTCTTTCCACAGGATTGGAGGATTGCACTGGCCTCAGTAAGTGTTTAAATGTTTCAAAATGGATTTGTCCTCATCATTATGCAATATCCACGTCACTCTCTCAGGAGCGTGGTCTTGTGTGATGAAGATGGGTGTGATATTTTAGAAGTAAATAACGCAACTGAGTTTTATTATATTGATGAATTTTGACAAGCATTCCAGTCTAACGATGGCTGTAGGGCTCCCATTTGAGTAATCGATTTATGGTTGAGACAAGATTGTGGCCGATAAGACATTAAGTGTGTGTGTGTGTGAATTTAGCGTCAAGGAGCCAGCGTTGTGAAATGGGTGTCAGAGAGCATATGTCAGAGAGCGGATGTCAGGGAGTGGATGTCAGGGAGTGGGTGTCAGGGATTGGGTGTCAGGGAGGTAGTCAGTGAGAAGGTGTCAAGGATGCTGTGGCACGGATCATATGTTATGTGGATCCAATCGTTAAGATAATTGTGTAAACTTTTCTTATTATCGAAGGTAGATGTCATCTAAGATAGATAACAAATGTGACAGCAGATAGACAGTGTGACAATAGAGAGATAGTGTGATAGTAGAGATATAGCATGACAATAGAGAAATAGTGTGATAGTAGAGATACAGCGTGAGAGTAGAGAGGTAGTGTGATAGTAGAGTGATAGGGCACAGTGCCGACACAGTTCGACAGTAGAGAGATAATGCACAGTAGAGATACAGTTCGACGGTAGAGAGAAAGTGCCGCCGTAAACAGATAGTGTACAGCAGGGTGATTATCGTTCAACGGTAGAGAGCTAGTGTGAATGTAGAGATATAGCGTGGCAGTAGAGAGCTAGTGTGAATGTAGAGATATAGCGTGGCAGTAGAGAGCTAGTGTGAATGTAGAGATATAGCGTGGCAGTAGAGAGCTAGTGTG
>CAXITT010000974.1:83595-108249 GCA_964033795.1 Lymnaea stagnalis
CAGTAGAGAGCTAGCGTGGCAGTAGAGAGCTAGCGTGGCAGTAGAGAGCTAGCGTGGCAGTAGAGAGCTAGCGTGGCAGTAGAGAGCTAGCGTGGCAGTAGAGAGCTAGCGTGGCAGTAGAGAGCTAGTGTGAGAAAGACCAAAGAAGAAACATAACGTAAACTTTTTTAAAACCTTTTTTTCATTTCTCTCGTTTATTGAAAAAAAACAACAACGGAGAATATCATCTATACTGAAACAAAAAGCCCGTCCACAGGAAAGGTGGTGGAAAAGCTGGTGATAGGCAACCAGGAGATAAAGTCACTCGAAGCGTGTGAGCTGATCTTCCAGTTCGGATCCACGCAGAGTGTCCAGTACTGCGTCGACTTCCTGAGACAGCCCCGACTTCAGCTGTGGCACGTCAACAGCCTCCTGGCGGAGAGCCGCCCGCCCCACCCGGAGTGCCTGATCACGAATTTAACACTTCCCTTGCACAACTCGAGGTTCTACCTCACGTACTCGGAGAAGTGCAACAGGAAAGGCAAAATTCGGTGTACCTTCAACGGTAAAATATATATATTTTCTATACATCTAGAATGCAAATGTTGGTGAAATCCCATCATTATCTAAAACTGTGAGAGATGCAGGGTTGTGCTGTGTAGACCTTCACTGCATTCATTTTTACTCATAGCTGTATTTTTTTTTTTTTTTAGAAAAGCGTTTATAAAATTGTTGGACATTTTTTTCTTTTTTTTAAATACAAGAATTATTTTAAGATGTTATGTATTTAAAACAAAACAACAAAATAGATTGCGCTGTTGCTATCACCCTTCGTCTATTACAGTGGTTCTTAACCTGTGTTCGATCGAGCCCCAGGGGTTCGGTGAGTCAGTCTCAGGGGGTTCGGCGGAGGTCCAAAAAATATCAGAAAAAAAACAAACCATGAGCCTGATGCCGAACCGTCTCATCTTATATTAAATCAAATTTAATTCAAGGTTCACAGTAGTTGTTTACGCATGTTTAGCCTAGTGTCGTTAAATCTCTTACTCGTGTCATTACTTTTAAAAGATGCTTTATGTAATAAAAAAAAAAAGCAGTTTTAAATTCAACCACTTTTCTAATCCCCCCCCACCCCACACCACCCCACCCCAAACCCTTCTTGCGCTCTTGTCAAAGGCCTTGCCTGCAACAACTGCATGACCAAGGGTGAGTGAACGAGCCATGCTGGATTCTTTTCATGCTCATTGTTGACGGTGATGTTGTGAGATCGTGTGTGTGTGCATGCCACTTACAGGTCGGGGCCCATGCATACAGCTCACTATTTCTAAAAAGAAGGCCCTTTGACAAAAGCGGGGTTGCCAAATGATATTTCTTCGGGCCACGAGAGCATTAAATACGGGATCTTGAAAGGTGAAAAAAAAAAATCAGTTTTTGGTAACAGGTAATGGAGCCACTGACGTTTGTAAAAAATGTGGAATGTGTGGCCCGCTGTTTGCTTTGTTTGTTTGTTTTCTTGTTTTGTTTTTTTTTGGCATCTATTACTGTGTAAGAACAGTTCACCATAAAAATATCACATGTATGATAGAGGCTCAGACTAAGCTTAATCGTGTGTGTAAGTGCTTGTGAGTGAGTGTGCGTGTCAGTGTGCTTGTGTGCGCGTGTGTGCGTGTGTGTGTGTTTGTGTCAGTGAGTGTGCTTGCGTGTGCGTGTGTTGGTGTGCGTGTGTTGGTGTGCGTGTGAGTGTGCGTGTGTATTTGCGTGTGTATGAGAGTGTGTATGAGCGTTTTCGTTCGCGGTGTTTATTATGATACATTTTGAATTACAGCGCCGCTGAACACAACACAGCCGTACGCTGGAGGCGATGACGGTAGGACCAATGGAACATTTCCCCCAAGTCTCTCAAGCTAATGTTAAAACTCCAAAATCATTAAAGAGATAATAATAATTATATTTAATTTTTTTTTAAACAAAAAATGATATCATTTGTTGAATAACAGTGGCGCCTCGGAATCCGAATAACCTGGAATACGAACACAAATCTAAACAAAGTTTTCCCTCAAAATCCGAACAGTGCTTTGGAATCCGAGTGCCCAGCACGTCATATTAATTTTTTTTTTGTGTCATTTTTGTGTGTGTACATTTTCCAAGAGTTTGGCCCTATGGGCCTAGTCGCTCATGTTCTAGTCACTCATGTCCTAGTCGTTCATGTCCTAGTCGTTCATATCCTTGTTGTTCATGTCCTAGTCGCTCATGTCCTAGTCGTTCATGTCGTAGTCGTTCATGTCCTAGTCGTTCATGTCCTAGTCGTTCATGTCCTAGTCGTTCATGTCCTAGTCGTTCATGTCCTAGTCGTTCATGTCCTAGTCGTTCATGTCCTAGTCGTTCATGTCCTAGTCGTTCATGTCCTAGTCGTTCATGTCCTAGTCGTTCATGTCCTAGTCGTTCATGTCCTAGTCGTTCATGTCCTAGTCGTTCATGTCCTAGTCGTTCATGTCCTAGTCGTTCATATCCTAGTCGTTCGTGTCTTAGTCGTACATTTCAATGAAACCATATGATTGGATTGTAGCTGCGAATTTTTTTGTACTCTCCGGCCCGTGTTGCGTTGTTATTTTATTTTAACACATTATTATAAAAACTTAATGACAATGGCTCCTACAACGTTCAGTGAGGAAAATAAGAGTATCAAAAGGGCGGTTGGGGGAGGGGGGAGCAGATGTTAGGAAGGAAAGTTAGGAAAGAACTTATCCCTTATGCATGCGGCTGATCTTGCGGTTAATTTCGGGATGACGTCATCGAGTGTTTGTACGATCTTGAAAAAAAAAAAGAAAGAAAGAAAGAAGCTGCCAAGCAAGCTGATGTGGTTAAAGAGGTTTTGACACTGACCAGGGTTGGGGGGTGGAGTTACGACACGAACCTGGGATGCGACTCTGACCTGGGGTTACGACACTGAACTTGGATTATGACACTGACCTCGGATTGTGTCACTAACCTTGGGCTACGACACTGACCTGATGGGGATAAAAAACTGCTTTTGGTTTGGATTAATGAAAAAGAAAAAAGCTGGATGCTGATTTGATTTCTCAGACAATAATTTGTGAGAAAGTTAAGGTCCGCCCCACCCCTACGATAATTTAGTTAAAGGCACGCCTCATACAATTGCTCAAAGAGATGTCTTTAAAACAAGCATGGGAGGGGGAGATTGTTCGATAACTTTAAAAGAAGGACTGGGATCTCTAAAGCTTGTGGGGACCAAGGAACGGATCAATCCAGTTTCTTCTACTTTAAAGAGGAAAACATTCTTTGAACTCGAACGATTTGGAACGTGAACGAGTTCCTGAAAAAAAGGGGGGGGGTGGGGTGGGGGGGGGTTAACTTCGTATTCCGAGTCTCCACTGTTTATGCGAATGGTTTACGATATGTGTCTATAGATGTATGCTGTATTCATGGCCGTGCGGTGGAAAAATGGCGCCCCTAACTTTCTAGAAAAATTTTCCGCCCGTATCCCTTTATTCACTATTAAGCTCCTATAAATAACGATTTTGGCTTACCCTGATGTTGGCACCAGCGACAAGTGCCCCTACCAAACACAGACATTGCTGTTACACTAAAATGCATCTGTTTTATTAAATAAAACTATGAATGTCATTCTATCTACCCTTTTTTTGTTATCTTACATGACCACACACAAATATGTTTTTTTTTAAATATAAAGATACATGATATATAATGTGCCTTTATTTCTTGGTTTGCTTCCAGCATCTCTCATCAAGACCGCAACCAAGATTTTGATGTGGCTAACCATCTTGATCATTGCAATAAGTCTAGCACTGACTATCACCTACAGCTGTAAGCTGAGTGTATGAACGAAATTATCCCACAACAAGATAGGTTTAGGCTTGCAAAAAAAAAACAAAAAAACATAACAATTAAAAGGACGTATCGGTGAAACGCCTTCTTCAGGAAACAACACAAAACAAGAAAACATTATTAGACAACTAAAAAAAAACACACAAAAAACTTAAGATTGTGTTCAGAGATGAAAAAAAAACAACAAAACAAACGCAACATTATTTCAATTGTGTGAGATTTTTGCATGTTGGAAAACTCGTTTGGCGAGCAATCAAGTCATTGCAAATGGTCTTAAGCTTGTATAGCCTTACGGCATTGGTCCACGTTTACAGAAATGCCAAGACATCCTTTAGGTTTGAGTTGTAAGAAACTCAAAAAGCTAGTAGAGGTGACCAGAGAAATAATGGGGAAATACCAGTCGAGAGTATTAGTAGTATTTCAGGTTATTGGCCTGGGTGGGGTGGGGTGGGGGTAGTGTGCTAATCATCAAATTACCGTAGATTGGTTTGATATATAGATTAAATAAGACCGAATTGGATTAAGAACCTGGGTGGGGGGGTTAGTGTCATAATCAACAAATTACCGAAGATTACTTTGATATATATATATTAAATAAGAGCCAACTCAATAACATAAAACTTGATTTATTTCATTTGTTTCTGTTCCAGATGTTAAAGATAAATTTTGCTTCAAGGGAGGTAAGAGAATTCGCTTTTAGTTACGATTTTAAATTTTTTTTTTTATTGAATATGAACTAATAGCAGCTGTGAGGATTGGTGTTCCTAACATTGTCTGGGGACGAAATATAAGGTGTCTGAGACAACTTTTAGCCGATTCTTGGGATAGCAAGCGAGGTCATTTGGGTAGGGCAGAGTCGGGTATTCCCCCTATGAATTTGATGTTTTATTTAAATTGCTATGCAGTGTGGCGCCTCCTGTAATAAACAACAAGCAGACCAAGTTTTGGTTTGTCCCTCCCACCACCCCCCCCCCTGAAATGACGCCCCCCTGATGATATCATCGCGTTATCTGTCATTGTCTGGCTATGTTAATGGTTACTTACAGGGGGTGTAATTCATATCAGCAGTAAAGTGATTTTCCTAACGCGTGCCTAGAGTCTATTTTAACCATCAGCATTGATAGATACATCTTTGCGAATCACTGATATCCTCTACGTTTTATCGACTCGATGACGGTTTAAGAGTCTTGTAAAGATTAAGACTGTACGTGACTGAAGCTCGGGGGCTACGCTTATCAAATACGGAATTCATGAACTTCATACTTTATTTCTTAAAGCCAAACAACGCATCTTTGTTACGAATGAAGTCAGTTCTGAGAAAGAAGTGAGGATCGCATGAGGAATGATGGTTCGCCTGTCTGAAACCGACCCATGACCATTCTAAACATCGGCCTTTTTCGGGGCTGAAACTGCTTGTTGGTGCGCAGATGGCTCACCAGGCCGATTCCCACACGAAAAGTTCTGGTGCAAGGGGATTGGATGGGGCTTGTTCTCCAGGTACAGGGGCAACTCCAGGTACAGGGGCAACTCCAGGTACAAGGGCAACACAAGGTACAGGGGCAACTGCACGTGCAGAGTTAACTCGGGCTTTTCTGGCTTGTCCTTTGTGCTGCTGTAGCAGCTGTTCTGTCAAGCTTCATGTTGCATTGAGCCCTTTTGGTATTGAAGAACGCCACGAGACTCAATTCTTTCAAAGATGTTCCCACATGTATAAGCATTGCGTTAGCTTAATTACACCTCTTTTTTGGTTCTAGCTCCACACAATGATCCGTTTAGCCGAAGTCTTTGTTCGCTCACCTCTTTTTATTTTGTTATACATCTTCAGGTGTCAAAAAGAAACCAGCTCGTAAGTATATCTCTAGTTATGTGTTGATATACTTTGTTAATTCTCAATAGTTTTTGATTCGGAAAGGTTACAAACATATATTTCTTTTTTTTTTTGTTGTTAAAAAAGCTAATTTTTTTTTTTTTTTTTTTTTTTTTTTTTTTTTTTTTTTTTTTTCTAAACTATTTTATTTTTTTTTTTTTTTTTTTTTAAAATTTTTTTTTTTTTTTTTTTTTTTTTTTTTTTTTTGTTAATTTTGTTTTCGTCCAGAACACTTTTAATTATTTTTTTAAGAGAGAAAGCAACCATATGTATATGTCTTGTTCTTAAAACAAAATTCATAAAAATAGGCCTAAAAGTTTTACGATTGTCTATAGTTATATAGGCGGTTGTTTGAAGGGCCCGTATATGGGATTGAATGCTATTTTCGTAGCAACTGGTTTTATATAACAGAATGCCGGAAGTAATCCCTTCCGGTGGGTAGATTACAGATTATCCTAAGATTACAGATTATCCTAAGATTACAGATTATCCTAAGACTACAGATTATCCTAATTCTGTTTGATAAGTTAAACTCCGTGAAAAATGTCTAACAAAGTACACGTGACCTCATCTTTCAGCTGCCCCCGTCATGAAGAGGACATTTGGTAAGCTCATCAGTTGTCTCATTCTGTGTGTCTTCTTGAGCTAATTTTGCTAGATTAATTTAAGATAATCATATCTGTAGGGGCTGAAGTCAACAGTTAAAGGTGTGATTTTTGGCGCGATTATTGTGTCAATCATTGGAGCGATCATTGGGAAGATAATTGGCGTGATTATTGGGAAGATAATTGGCGTGATTATTGGGAAGATAATTGGCGTGATCATTGGGAAGATAATTGGCGTGATTATTGGGAAGATAATTGGCGTGATTATTGGGAAGATAATTGGCTTGATTATTGGGAAGATATTTGGCGTGATTATTGGGAAGATAATTGGAGTGATTATTGGGAAGAAGGAAGATAATTGGCGTGATTAGTGGGAAGATAATTGGCGTGATCATGGGGAAGATAATTGGCGTGATTATTGGGAAGATAATTGGCGTGATTATTGGGAAGATAATTGGCTTGATTATTGGGAAGATATTTGGCGTGATTATTGGGAAGATAATTGGCGTGATTATTGGGAAGATAAGTGGCGTGATTATTGGGAAGATAATTGGCGTGATTATTGGGAAGATAATTGGCGTGATTATTGGGAAGATAATTGGCGTGATTATTGGCGTGATTATTGGGAAGATTATTGGCGTGACTATTGGGAAGATAATTGGCGTGATTATTGGCGTGATTATTGGGAAGATTATGGCGTGACTATTGGGAAGATTATTGGGGCGCTTTTTGGAGCATTAATAGGGATTCTTATAAAGTGCGATTATGTATGCATGTTTTTGTCAAATTTTCAGCCCCCTACCCCCCCCCCCCAAATTGGTCGATACCCCCCCCAAATTGGTCGATATTACATTTTATAAAGGATTTAAAGGAACAGCTTGTTTAAGGGGGTCGCTTATTTCTTTCAAGTTATCACGGACGTGCACATCTGGGTTAAACATAGGGTGGGACACATTGTTAGCATTCGTCCATTTCAAGAGTGACTCGTCATTGCTCCCATTAAATCTATTTATCATCACTCTCTTTCAGGTGAGGGCGACGAAGTGATAGCACAGAGTAAGTAAACGCTAAAGTAAACGCTAAAGTAAACGCTAAAGTAAACGCTAAAGTAAATGCTAAAGTAAACGCTAAAGTAAACGCTAAAGTAAATGCTAAAGTAAACGCTAAAGTAAACGCTAAAGTAAACGTTAAAGTAAACGCTAAAGTAAACGTTAAAGTAAACGCTAAAGTAAACGCTAAAGTAAACGCTAAAGTAAACGCTAAAGTAAACGCTAAAGTAAACGCTAAAGTAAACGCTAAAGTAAACGCTAAAGAAAACGGTAAAGTAAACGACTTGACGCAAAGAGCAGGCCACCTACGGACACAATCATACGAAATTCTGGTTGGGGTTTGAGCTCAGGCGCTTAAAGCCCCCGGGGGGAGGGGGGGCTAGCAACGTGTCGACCAGCTCCGCTGTGGGCAGCGCCATTAGACATAGTCTGGGGGGGGGAGGAGGACTCTCCCACCACCCTGTTGTCCCCCTCACCCCCTGCAACATCCGCTGTGGGGCACGAAGTCAACAGATATGCTGCTGCCGCCTACGGTGTGCCAGAGTGCGATGCCGGCAGTTCGGGTCCTTGTTGATGTCTAGCCCGTTGAAGTATGATTTTCTTTTAAAACGGGCCGCCAACATATGAGCTGGATCATAAAACGTCATGTTAGATTTTTAAAAATGACCTGTGCGCCTAATTGTATAGTTACATAGGCAAGTATGTGATTCTGATAATACCATGTATTTTTTTTTACTTGCTTTAAGTCAGGGCAGTAGACAAAAGCAGGCCGACGTGAGGTTTTGCTTTGCTGCAATTAAATTGACTAAATCCGATTCAGTTTTAGCTTTCCTAATAATTTTTTACTTATTTATTAATTCTCCAGGCATCACGGAGATAACTGAAGTGACGTGTAAGTATTTTTTATTCCGAATCGATTATACACAGCTGGTCTGGAATAATGCTGAGCTAGCAGTAGTAAACCATTTATTGGCTGGGAAGAGCATTTTGCGTTACTTCCAGCAAACTGTGCATGATGCCCCCAAACCCTCTCCCCCCCCCCTCCCACCCCACATATTATACTTGCTGCCTCCATTGCTAATAATAAAATTAAAAGCACCAGACTCAAAAGGACGTCATGCATCACACAGTCAAACACAAAGCTATAGATATATATTTATAAAATAAATCTGTCTTCAAAGACGGGATACTCTGAACATTAAAATAGAGGCTAGCGGAACCGACTTATTTAGAGCCTTAGAGTTAGATTTAGAAATTGCACGTTTAAGTAAGTAACACTTAATGTTATTTCATTTTTTCCCTCTTTTTTTTTTGTCTGTGTCTTCTGCAGCTCTGAGTTCACGAGTTGACGGTAAGTAGCAAAAAGCAACAATCTCATATTTTAGATGACTTACAGTACCTCGAACGAATGTGTTGGGCAACAAAGAGAAAAGTTGATCTAAGATTGTGTGTTTTATTTCTGACGTACACATATAAAATGGCGCGATAATCTACTGTCTATACTGGGGCTTTAACTCGCGATATTATTAATGGAGTAACTAAGTATAGTTGTTTTTTTAACGATTAAATATTGGACTGATCAGATACATAATTAATCAACATTGGCAGTGCTTGTCTCATATTAAATTTCTGCTAGTATTTATTTGAAACAAAATATGAACATGTAAAGCATGCTTAACATGTTTTGTTTTGTTCCTTACATCTGTATTTGTTTTTTTTTCAATCTTCAGCCATTCCACCATTTGAGTTCCGTAAGTAGTATGGGTTAACTAATAAGCAATCTGAAGTGCTGAACTGTCTTTATGTGTCTTAATGGGTCTTTGTGTGTAGTTGTGTCTTTTTTGTTTGTCTTTGAGTGTCTTTGTGTATGTGTGTGTGTCTTTATGTGTCTTCGTGTGCCTGTGTGTGTCCGTGTGTGTCTTTGCGTGTCTTTGTGTCATCGTTGCACGCGTGAATAAAATCGTATTTGTTGGCATTGAACATCACGTGACCTGTTTACACGGCCTGTTGACATGGCCAACCGTAGGCACGAAATCAATATACCTACTTACTTATATGTATATATATTATATATATATATATATAATTGAGCTGTTCTCTTAAGTTTCCAAACCATCATACGCCTGACAACTCATTTCTAAAAGCTTCAAATTCTCAAAACAGACAGGATTCTTATTATTAAAAATTGTCGCCCGCTCTCATCATAAAAACGACTTTTCTTGACCGGTCGCCCACCCCCACCTCTTGTCTACATGCAAGCAATGATTGTTTATAAACCCACCCCAATCCCCCACACACGTATACAATAAATAAATAAATATGAAATCAATACATCTGATTATTACTTGTCTTTCTGTGCCCCGTTTCTCAGTTATCGTCTCTGTGCTGCAGTTACTGTCCCACTTACATTGCATTAACATTATCTGCTGCAGTTACTGTTCCACTTACGTAACATTAACCTTCTTTGCTGCAGTCCTGTTACAACCAGATTCCATTAAAACTTTGTGTTGCAGTTACTGTTCCACGCAAATTCTCGATGTCCGACACCAGCAACATAACATTCAGGGAATGACCGACCGACGCCACGAAGGCCTCCAAAAGCATTCAATGGCGGCACGGCTACACAATCTTCCATAAGCCTATTTCTTCCTAAAGAACTTTTCTTAAAACTTCATAACCTAAAGTTTCTGAGAATTGTTAAGAATTTTTCGCTCGATAAGGAGGTAGATTCACAGAGTGGGTCATATGTAACAATGGCTTACCTAAGATCTCCTAATGAGCAGATATGTTTGATATACAGAGGAACACAAAATATTTTTTTAAGCTTTCAAAAAGAAAAAAAAAAAGATGATGTAGTGTCCATGGAAAAAGGAGGGCAATAAAAAGCGTTGCACCACCCTGTTCAGCACTAACTCTAAGTTACACCACTGGATGTACAAATAAAACTAAAATGCTATAGGTGGCAGTAATGTCACACATAATTTGACTTGACTAGGAAGTCATGTCGTTAAGATGACTTTTATGGATTGGGAACAGTCACTGATCATTCCTCACTCTGTCTTACTTATGTGTTTGGTGTGGGAACAGTTACTGATCATTTCCTCACTCTGTCTTACTTATGTGTTTGGTGTGGGAACAGTTACTGATCATTCCTCACTCTGTCTTACTTATGTGTTTGGTGTGGGAACAGTTACTGATCATTTCCTCACTCTGTCTTACTTATGTGTTTGGTGTGGGAACAGTTACTGATCATTTCCTCACTCTGTCTTACTTATGTGTTTGGTGTGGGAACAGTTACTGATCATTTCCTCACTCTGTCTTACTTATGTGTTTTTTTCAGAATAACAAATTTTGTTTAACTTTCGTTCAAATGAATATTTAACTTGTGTATTCAATAATAAATTCTAAAATAAATTCTGCGCTATTTTTTATGTCATTTGACTTATGTCTTAATGGTTTTATATACATTCATTTATTTTTGTTTTAATTTTTTTTAAGGTGGCAGTCGCGATTTTGATATAAGCGATAGAAATATGGTCAAAAAAAATCGAAAGGTCAAACCACTTTAACCACAAGAAAGATTGTGATAGAATAAAGTCACTCAGACTCGTAGAGTTTGAAAATGGTTGAACTCTGTATTTGCCCCCCAATCGTTGCTTCGTTTCAAGAAAAGGGAGGGGTGGAGGCGGGCAGCAGCGCCCCCGGTCACACGCTTGGTACACTTACTACACACGACTTTAGGGACCCGAGTAGATCCAAAATTTTCGCCCCCCACCCCCCCCCCCAACCGGGATTTGCGAAATAATTGAAACAAACATTTTGAAAATTTGATGATACGATATAGCTTAATTACAGCATTTCTAGTCCCATCTTCTTGTCCTTTGTTTTTGTTTTTTTTTCTTCAAAGTCATCAAAGGCTTTTGAAAAATCAAGTTTCCCGATCAAATGACACTCAAGGCTTAATAAATGTAGATGACTGTTTCTTTCTTGAACCATAGTTGATCTCATAATTTTTTTTAAAAAAATTTGGACCTTGCCAAATGACTTCTTTGCTTTTGCAACAGTAACTGAAAGTGGACGACAATGGGTTTTGCGTTTCCAAAAAAAATTTCACAAAGCATAGCGCCTGACAATGTGTTTAAAAAAATGTATTAAAGACAGAGACTTGGGTCTAAATTTGGCAGTATGGTAAGAATTAGTTTTAGATGCAAGACTTCTTACACCAGACTACACTCAGAAACAGAAGAATATCTCCCGGAAAAGACAGTGCAAGAACTTCTAATTTCAGCTTCAGGCATGACAGAGTAGTTCCACAAGAAGTTGAACATGGCCGCCCCCCCCCCCCTAGTCAGTGTTCAAAGGTATTCACCAACTCAGAAACAGAAGAATATCTCCCGGAAAAGACAGTGCAAGAACTTCTAATTTCAGCTTCAGGCATGACAGAGTAGTTCCACAAGAAGTTGAACATGGCCGCCCCCCCCCCCTAGTCAGTGTTCAAAGGTATTCACCCATCAAACTTCTCAAGGATAAATGGTGAAAAAAAATAAAATAATTGCATATTACCCCCACTTGAATACGTCATTGCCATATTAAGGGTGGTCACCCGAAAATTTTCTACGAGATTGTGACCGAATTACTTCCCTTTAGAAAGGCTCTCTTACGTTAAATCTGCCTACACTATATGAAGATAGCACCCATCTCCGCCTACACTAAATAATTATAGCACCCATCTCTGCCTACATTGTCGTTACATAGCACCCATGTCTGCCGACATTACATAAAGATAGCACCCATCTCTGCCCATATTAAAGCATCCATCTCTGCCTACATTACATAAAGGTAGCACCCATCTCTGCCTATATTATATAAAGTTAGCATCCGTCTCTGCCTACATAATATAAAGATAGCACCCATCTCTGCCTACATTATATAAATATAGCACCCATCTCTGCCTATATCTAAGAGAAGGAACCTTTGAATTCAAACCCGGAGTTGGAGTCCCGTAAGGCGCAAACAATGACAATTCCTGCAACCGTACCCATCCCTGGTCGTCTTGACGTAGAGTCTTGCCACTGGATATGGTGGGCCCGGACGAGAGAGTGAGGTTGACGCCGCGAAACTCTTCCTCACTTTAAACAAAAGTCGCACTCGCAAGTCATCAGTCACCGGACGACTCGATGGTCATCGTTGATCCTCGACAGACGACCAACATATATAAAGTTAAATGCGTATGTGCTGAAGAAACAGTTGTTTTTTTTCCTAATGTCTCATTACCACCGCAGCAAACAGCCTACACCAATAATGAACACAGGTTTTAGCGCAGACTATTTTATGCAAGACACAATTTCAACCACCAAACTACTTGTTTATTGAAAAATTGTATCACCAAAATTATTATCTGACGATTTGTTTCCCTTTAATTAGTAATTGACAATTTGTTTCCCTTTAATGATAAATTGTTTCCCTTTAATTATAACTATCAACTTACCACTAACTTATTACTAACTTTCAATAAACTATCTTTCCCCGTAAATGCCGAGTGCATTTGTTGGGGGGGGGGAGGCGGGGGGCGGCTGTGATCCCCAGAAGTCAATGAGCATACAAGTTAAAAGTAAGGTATCCCGACCAAATGACATATTAAATTTATAATAAAGTTGAGACGGGCTGGTATCGTTACGATAAAATCAGGGAAGCTTGACCTAAACAACAACCATGCCAAAGAACATTCAGAGTGAGTATGTGTGTCAGGGAATACGACGTAAATGTAACGTTTTCAACATCATAACACCGGAAGCTGGTGCAACAAAGAGGGCAGCTATCAAAGAGCAACATTTATAATGCTGTGGCTGTATCAAATGCAGTTGTTTTACACTGGGTCTAGGTATTTTGGGAAGATACCCCGTAACTAATCATTTTCTATAAAGAATACTCCTACGGACAGTCCTACACCCGACCTGCCGGCTTTTAAACAATAGGGCCACAGACCGTCCTACATCTTTCGCGCCGGCCATTTAGACAACGGTCCTGCAGACATTTCTACAAACAGTTCTACAGACAGCCCTAAAGACAGTCCTCTAACATACACGTGGCTCTTTATTGATTAATAGAATAGGTGAATCCAAAACAATCCAAGCATTTTACCTGATTTCAACCGTCACTCATGACACTCGCTGCTTGACAGCTTTTTTAAACATACTTAGTACAATTAATTTTCTATAAAACCTGTTGAGTTATAGGAGAGGGGGGGGGGCGGTTTTGAAAAGGAAGCAGCCACACCAGAAGCGAATAATTATAAGAGATAACGAGAGAAATGACATATACGTGAATGTTATAAACTAAACCGATCTAAATTTATAAAATTAATTTTTCATTATTTTTTTTTTTTAAATTTTAAGTAAAAAAAATTCAAGTCTGAAATTTCAACAAAAAAAAAAAAAATAATTAAATAATAAAATAAATAATAATAAATAAATAATTCAATCTTAAGTCTTATAATGGACTTGAATTAAAGTTAACAAAATATATTTATTTTGTTTAAATTTCGCAGTTTCTCCAAATTTTAAATGTCGGTTAGGGAGGGGGTCTCGAGTCAGCGTGATACGGCTCAGAACGACTCGATGTGTGTACATCCTGGAGTTACTCTTCGACCCCCAGGCGACGTTAAACATACATAAATCCTTGATCTTCTAGGGAGAGAGTGTCCTGGTCGAAGTCAACTGAAATCGAAGAAGGACATCAAAAGAAAAGCTCCAGCAAACATATTATTTTTAACATCTTAAAAAATCGATTTCGTTATCGCAACCCGTGCGCAGAATGTTTCTGGAAATGATGTTGTCCAATAACCGCGGAGATGGTGTAGATTTACGATTAATGTACCGTAGTTGGACAGTAAATGCACCGAGGATGTTCCGTAAATGTACTTTCGATGTACCGTAAAAATGTACCAAAGATGTACGTACCCTAAATGTACAATTGTTGTACCGTAAATGTACCGAAGGTTTACCTTAAATGTACAGTAGATGTACCGTAAATGTACGCTAGATGCACCGTAAAATGTACCGGAGATGTACCGTGTATTTACCCTACATACACCGCTGATGTAGCTTAGTGTATCATAGACGTACCGCTGTAATACCGTTTAATGTACCGTAGATCACACGTTAATGCAATCGTTACCTGTACTTGAGTCCTGAGATTTTCGATCTTGATCAACACCATCTGGAAGGAACAATGGTGTAAAAAGTACTGTCTTACCACTACCAGGCATTGGGGGTACATTTATTGCAGTAGAGGTCCTAGCACTGCCAGGCATTGGGGTACATTTATTACAGCAGAGGTCCTAGCACTGCCAGGCATTGGGGTACATTTATTACAGTAGAGGAAAAACAATGATTAAATTTATTTTTCTATTTAGACTCTGTGGGTAAAACACATAGCGTATTTAAAGGAAGCAGCAGCAGACACACACACACACACACACACACACACACACACACACACACACACACACACACACACACACACACACACGTATTGGTTTTTCAACTGTTGCAGGCCCCAAATACACAACTCAAGGTTTCCAAGTCATTTCTCAAAATCATATTTTGTAAAGTCACGTTCTTTTCAAGTTTAAGTTCAAATTGTTCCGTGACCAACGACCCCTCATTTTGTTGCAAAGCCACTTTTTCTATAAAAAAAAAGGTGGTGGGGGGTGGGAATGTAGTGTAAAAGATGGGGGCATGGCATTCTTGAAAACAATAATCAAATTCAGAAATGTACCTACACATGCTGGAAATATTTTTGACAAAATAAACTAATTTAAAAGTATTTTTCCCCGCTTTGATTTTATTTCTCAACTTAAAATAAAGCGAACTTTTAAGACCAAACTGAAACTTACTTTGTCCCTCGTCGTCTCGGGTACTTGTTTCTTTCGTTATTTCAGTGGCAGCTGAAAAGAATTTCCGAATAAGAAGCACGTCACGCAATATGTAAACTGATTTCTAAATATACATATCGATGAATGTTTCGGGTGGGTTTTCTGGATACTTTAAAGTGGGGAACGGCGGCTGGGTGGAGTTTTGTGTTTGCGTGTGGTGTTTAAGTCATTGATCGACACATAGTCACATTCCGTCAAATTGGAAAGAAAGCGATCCGCCATCTTGTAAAAACAAAAAAAAATGGCGGAGGCGAAACCAAAGAAAAAAAGTCTGCCAGAGACATTATGATCATCCAAAATCTTCGAACGTTTTGGCCCCAGCAGAGTGTGCTTAAAACGCCACCGTACAGCCCAAGAACCAAACAGCTGTTCTCACCACGCAATCATTCACTGAACGCAGTGCTGCTGGCCGAGCTTTTAGGAACAAACAGAACCTCGGAACAGAGACTTCGGACACATTTCCATTCATCTGCGTCAGTAAATGAATCCGGTCTTATCTCAAGTGATATAAGGCACAGAAGCACACACATTTCAGAAAATACTACAGCCTGCTATACCAAGCTCTTAAAACAGGGGAACCAGGCCCGCACCTAGGAAATTCTGGGCCCCGGGGCAGCTGATAGAGTTCGGGCCCCTTTCGTGTTTGAAAACATGTGCGTGTATTTTTTTTTTAAACTCGAAAAAGGGCGGGCCCCTATCTAGCTCGGGCCCCTGACAGGTGCCATTGGTGACCTAGGTGCGGGCCTCCAGGAACTAATCTATGAAGGTTAATCTCATCTTTTTTTTTTCTTTTTTTTTTTTGCGTGTTATTAGTATTTATTTTGTAATAATTAAAGGGAAACAATTTGTTATTTAATAATTAAAGGGAAAAAAATCATTAGTTATAATTAAAGGGAAAAAATTTATCATTAAAGGGAAACAATTTATCATTAAAGGGAAACAAATTGTCAATTAATAATTAAAGGGAAACAAATCGTCAGTTAATAATTTTAGTGATACAATTTTTCAATAAACAATTAAAGGGAAACACATTGTCAATGGTGCTCATAAGAAAGTGCCATACTTTGAACTCGACATTGGCAAAAATAAAGAAAGAAAAAGACAGCTTTCATGGCTTTAGCTTCGAACATTGTCAAGACGGTGTCAAGTTTAGTTTTATATAACATTTGAAAGAAAAGTTTGATTCCTCAAATATGTTTTATTATTGCCTTGATTTAGTGATGATGTGTATGGCTTGAAACAAATTATTTTTAATTAAAAAAAAAACGCAAGTATCATGAATTAAAAGGTTTGATACCAAACCTTAATTACCGGTATCTTGGAATAAAGTGTTTTAACACACAAAAACGTAACTATCATGAATAAAGAGGTTTGACACCAAAAAAATCATAATTATTATGATTTATAACGTTTGACACCAAAATAAACGCAAAAAAAAAAAACATCAATTAAAGGATTTGACGCCGAAAAAAAAAAACAAAAAAAAAACGAAGAGGTTAATAAGATTTAAATGTGAGATTTTAAAGACACATTTCACCTGGGTTTTGAGGCACCCCTCCCCCCTCCCTCCACCCCCTCCCCCCCTCCCCCACCCCCTTTTAACCAAGAGACACTTGAGTGACGATTTTTTTTTAAAAATTATTTGTCCCACTACCATGAGTAAAAGAATGGCGTGTGTATGCGGTGTTAGACTGATGGACTCCTGGTGATAACGTTTAGTGGACGCCACTCCGCACATTGAGGCAGCTTTCACCAGAAGCGCAATACATTGAATCTCCATACTTACTGACACCTGTGGTTTCTGATCTACCTGAAATGCACAGTGTTATCATTTTGTCAGGTCAAGGTCATATAAACAGGGCGGTGCCGAGGGAAAACCGGCGCCGGCACTAGAATCTTGGGGGGTTGTCGCTAATCAAAATATATATATATATATATATATATATATTTTAAATGCCTTCCCGGGTCGGACCGGTTCGAAGACGGATTTTCCTGCCCCCTGACCTAGCGAAGTACACGTCATTTTATCGTTAGATTTACTATTAAGGTCCTATACTGGTGATGGCACCCGGGGCAAGTGCACCCCATCGGCCCTCCATTTCGTACGTGCCTGGATATTAATACTTCTAAGAACGTACATAGCTTCACAATCAAAAGGAATTACAGTTTAAGAGATCTGTTCAAATGAAATGTTTACATACTGATTTAAAAGCACTATTGAACTGATAAAGGATTCTAGCAGATAGTAAACTCGATTTAACTACACATTTCTGTAATTTTAAAAAAAAGTAATAAAGTTGAAACAAGCCAATAATATAAATATTGTAACAAAAATGAACCAATAACGTTCGGTCGGAAATTGATGAAAACAAAAAATTTCTATAATAAAAATTTTAAAATTATTATTTTTTTTTTTTTTAATTTTTAAAAATTTTAAAATTCTAAACGAATGAGTAAATTTAAAAAGTTTAACTTACATGACGTGTTTACAATCATTTTTACTTAAAAGAAAGGAAATTGGCAATTAAACAGTGACGTCATTATCTGCCCATAAAAGGATTTCAATGACAATAAAAACTGTCGTATAGCCAGCTGGAAACACCCAGGGCGTCTCCAGATACGAGGACTTGGAAATGATGAGTGGCATTGGGGATTGGGGGGGGGTAGTGCAAGGCAACTGGGCATTTT
This sequence comes from Lymnaea stagnalis, assembly GCA_964033795.1. NCBI lineage: Eukaryota > Metazoa > Mollusca > Gastropoda > Lymnaeidae > Lymnaea > Lymnaea stagnalis. Next base: position 101,587 of record CAXITT010000974.1, read on the forward strand.
TCAACTAATGGATTGTAAGCCTTCTTAACGTGGTGCTTCTGAATAATAAAAAAAAAAAAATTAATAGATATATATATATGAGGATCCAGGGGCGGCCCTACAGTTACTGTACCCCAAGGCCAAGCTTAACTGTGGCGCCTCTTTTAAATATAATCATAAATTATTTTGAAAAAAAAACAACAACAAGAGGTTAGGTAGGGATCTTATTACGAAGTTGTTGTTGTTTTTTTTTTAACAAACAATGAATAATGATTTTTTTTTCCTTAACTTGTATTTGGATAGTATGAACAAGTAACATACCGTTGACATTGTCCCTAGCCTTTAGATCAGCAAATCCGGTTTTTTTTTTTTTTTGGGCACTTTCTATGCTTTTTTTTTCTCCTATATCGGAAGATCATTGATGGCGCCCTGAGCACATGGCGCTCTATGCAGATGGCGCCCCGAGCGCATGGCGCCCCGGGCAACTTCCCCGAGCAGCCGGTACCTGGAGTCGGCCCAGAGAGCTTCCCAGTTTAGCGTTACAATTGTGTTATATATTAGACCTGATTTTAATTTTTCTTTAATTTTTTTTATATTTTTTTGGTCACATTCTCTTTGCTTCTAACTGTATGAATCGACTTACCTGGACTTTTGAAACAGCACGAGTCTTTAGCACCTGAAAATCGGAGCACGCGTTAAGAGTTTTAAGATAAATCAGCTTTTAAATCGTCGCATCTCAAGGAATAGCAGCTCAAAAATGTCCTGTGTCGAAAAGTCGTAAGTCATTGCGATGAGGAAGATTGAAATTTGAAGTCGTGTTATTTATGGGGCTTGAATCGGGGTGTTTTCTAATCAGTAAAAAAAAAATTAATAATACTTTTTTTTTTGAGTTTACTTCGGCACAATACAATCAATACTTACAACTGTAGATTAATACAAGTATGAGGCTGAAGGTGATGACTATCGCAGAGAACCACAGGAAGGCCATTGTTAGAATTTTCAAAACTGAAAACAAATGAATACATGGTTGCGAAGAAACTTATCGGGGAAAGATATGCTTAAGCTTAAATGGAAAGAACAGGGCCATAAAAAGAGAACGTTTCGACTAAAAGCCTTCTTCAGCAGACAAGACACACATACAAAAAAGAGAAGAAAAACTTTCAAGTTTCCGAATGTCACCGTATTGTGTAAAAAAAAATGGCGGATGCAGTAGTGTTGAAACATTGTCGGCAGTTAGTATGTCCAAATCCGCAACATCAGCACAGTCCATTATGTGTCATTAATGTGTACTTTAAGGTTTTAACCAACAAAACAATATTAAAAATAGAAATATTATAATAAATTACGACAGAAATAAAAAGAAAATAGAAACATGGACATTGGAGTGGGCCCGTCGGAGCTTAGTGGGTTAATTTCATATTGTGTTGCGGTGCCGAAAATCATTTTTTTTTCACTAGCTCTGGCGTATAGATGCAGGTAATCAGAGCCGTGATTTACGCATCTACATGTGGCTTTGTGTTTACCTCCGTTGAAATGGAATGCGACTGGGAAAATGTATATTTATGTTTAGATGTATCTTTAGATATGTAGATGTATGTTTAGATGTATCTTTAGATATGTAGATGTATGTTTAGATGTATCTTTAGATATGTAGATGTATGTTTAGATGTATCTTTAGATATGTAGATGTATGGTTAGATGTATCTTTAGATATGTAGATGTATGTTTAGATGTATCTTTAGCTATGTAGATGTGTGTTTAGATGTATCTTTAGCTATGTAGATGTATGTTTGGATGTATCTTTAGATATGTAGATGTATGTTTGGATGTATCGTTAGACATGTAGATGTATGTTTAGATGTATCTTTAGACATGTAGATGTGTGTTTAGATGTATCTTTAGCTATGTAGATGTATGTTTAGATGTATCTTTAGCTATGTAGATGTATGTTTAGATGTAGCTTTAGCTATGTAGATGTATGTTTAGATGGTAAGTTTATGTTTTTAAAATTTAAACAGGGACCGTTGGGCATGTTTTAAAATCGAACTAGGGATTCCAGTGGACAAGATTTGAAATGACATCATGGACCGTTGAACGACGTATGATATACCTTTCCTTTTCATTCGCCCGTGAATCTTCAAGTTGGGCGCGGCGTCAACGTAAGACTCACGGACCGGCGCCGGTCACCGGACCGACTCCCCCCCCCCCATACCCCCATTCGTCCAAATGTTCTCTTACCATACTACTTTAAAATACATTTTTAAAGAAAGTTAAATTATTTTTTAATTTAAATGGTAAAGCCAACCTATTCATTATCTATTAATATTCCCGATGANAAAAAAAAAAAAAAAAAAAAAAAAAAAAAAAAAAAAAAAACCCAAAAATCAAAGAAAAACAGACAAGACAATGTGAGAGTAATGTTTTTTAAGACTAGAAATGTTCATATGTAGAGTACTTTAAGTGTATTAATCTTCAGTGTGGACTACTTTATTAAAAACTTTTTTTTTTTTTTTAAAATGTGTGTATTGTAGTGAGGTGTGGTAGATGGAATAGTTTGGCGCGTCACGACAAAAACTTAGCTTTATTTAATACATAGTTTTAGCCTCCCCAATTTTTTTTATATTTTTTTTTTGGTTCTATTTGAATCATTTCTATTTAAAGATTTTTTATGACTCCGTGGTTCATAGTGATACTGAATGAAATAGCAAAACGGGGTATGTGGAAGCTTGAATTATAGAACAGGACAAAAAGATACGGACGTCTATTTTTTTTTAACTGCACCTCATAGTTATAAGTTGACTGTATAAAATTAGTTGTTGTTTTTTTTTATTTGTTGTATGAATGAGAACAAACATGTTAACAATGATAAACCCGTATTGTGTAGCGTGATGTTGAGGCGACTTTGTCATGTTGTCATTGGCATTGGTGGTGCGTGTACTTTTAGGCGACATGGACGGGACCGTGCGAATTCTCTTTGGGGTCACATCGGCACAAATTGTATGTATTATTTTATATTTATATTTTTTTTATTTAAGAAAAAAAAAGCCTAAAAAAATAAACCACATAGAATAGGTTGTAACCCCAAATTTTTAAAATATATTCTTGTTTAAAGTCAATTAAAACCAGTCACCCCTGGATCCCTTCTATTTTTTACTTCAGTTTTGGTGACGACGTAACACCCTTCCCTCCCCCACCCCACCCCACACCTCCCCACCCCCACCCTTAATACTTGCAGGACCCTAAACACACTACTTCCTTAACAGAAGAATCCCTAAACACACGTACAATTTATTTATTTTTACTCTGTACTTGCTTAATCCGATGTCTATGTTGCGTTGTGTCCACGATGATCTTTGATGTCTATCCGTCCGTCTGTCCGTCTGTCTGCCAATCTACTTACTTACATGTTGTGCAGTGTTGACATCCCTTGGCTGCATAGAGGGGAACAAGTTGCAAAGTAAATAATAATTATTATTGCATACGTATGGTAGGCCTATAAGTTTGAGAACTTAATGGCAAGTTGGAACGGTCATTCTGACCACACACACACACCCGCACGCACACACGCACACACACACACACACACACACACAAGACCTCTCCACCAATTGGCATGTTTCCTTAGAAAATATTTAATGCTTACTTAACATAAAATTTCATGAAATATGTTACATTCACGATACAAGTGTTAGTATTTTACTTGATGTGTCAGTGCAAGGGTACTAGATGGCTTAAAGCAACAAAAAAAAAATAGACGGTACTGAGCATTGGTGGATATCCGGAGCACTCTCCGGAGTTAATATTATACATTGTGCACCTCCTCCTGTAAATGACACGCCAAACGGGGTAGCTTTGCCCCACCTAGTCTGATTATATTATACAGACAACATTTCTCTGTTCGACTTACTGATAAATCTACACGCGATGGTGCCTCTCCTCTTGCAGTCGTCCCAGTACATCAGGTAGTACGTGGTGGGGTGGTCAGGCACGATGAGGTTGGCGATGATGCAGCCGGGTCGGGACTGCTCGCTCTTCCCGATCAGGGTCAGGTTGTCGTAGAGCTTCAGGATCGGCAATTTTAAATCCTCGACACAAAACTGCAGCTCGTGCTCGGACTTGGACGGGAAGTTCCATTCACAATTTGCGGTGGAGACTATGACCCCGTCAATGGATAATTTCATCTCGGGCTTTCCTGCGAAATGTTTTTTTTTTTTTTTTGTTGTTGTTGTTGTTTTTTAAGTTTTGGTACTTAATAATTTAGGGGTCAACATTGAAACCGTGACCTCTTGTAATGTTCAGTGCTGCACTTTATGCGGGAGAACGACAATAATAAATATATATACGTCGTAATACATTTNTTTACAAATATATTATTTTTATTATTATATCTTTATATTTATATATATATATATATATATATATATATATATATATATATATATATATATATATATGTATTTATTTATTTATATAAATTCCCTTCAGTGCTTGCTATACATGGACACAAACTCTAGCCCCTCGGCAATGTGCTCAAATTCCAAGGCAAATTCTTACTGCACCTTACTCCATGCAGATCGCATGGACCTTTGCATCACAGATTGGGGAAGTCGTTTAATGTGATGAAGTAAATAAACCAAATTTGTTACGATACTTTTTAATGAAAATGTGCTAAGCTCTCCGCTGTCCATATATTAGTTACTCCCTGTGCTGGAGATTTGTATAGATACAAAAGTATATGATGCTGCATAAAAATCTAGATGTACATATTCCAAAATACTTACTTATTTCTAAGCAGGACGGAAAACCTGCGAAAATATAAAAAATAGTACTTTCCGTTCGATTTTTAATAATAATAATAATAATAAACTACTGGAGACTGTGAAAAGACGCAAACTACAATTGTACGGCCACGTAACAAGGAAACAAGGGCTTGCCAAAGAAATATTGCAGGGCACCACAAGAGGAGGGAGAAGAAGAGGAAGACAAAGAAAAGGTGGGAGGATAACATAAAAAAAGTGGAAAGGACTAACACTGGGCGATGCAGTGCGTAGTGCTGAAGACAAGAGGAATGGAGGACGATGGTTCACATGTCATCTCTGGCGCCCCATCGGTCCAAGGACTAACGGAGATGAGGATGAGGATGAATAATAATAATAATTCAACATATTTGAAAGGAACGATTGCCTCGTTTTAAAATTAACATTTAAAAAAAACAAAAAAGTAGTAAAGGGTTTCACTTTAGCACTGGGTAGACAAAGACCTGGGACGCATGTTTAGGTATTAAAATTGAAAATACGAATTATATTCTGAGAGCCGCTTTAAAATTTAAAAAAAATATATTTTTTTTTAGATAAGATAATATTTTGTTGTTTTGTTAAGATATTTTTTTTTTTTTAAAGTTGTATTGCGCATATCGTTTTCAGTCTTGAAAGTCTTTGAGTTTCCCCAAAATTGGTTTGGTCCTTAGCAAAGCGTTCGGGGGATCACTATGTGGTCAGAATAGCTGTTAGCTTCTTGGGTGAATCTTTGTGTGGTCAGAATAGCTGTTAGCTTCTTGGGTGAATCTTTGTGCTGTCAGAATAGCTGTTAGCTTCTTGAGTGAATTTTTGTGTGGTCAGAATAGCTGTTAGCTTCTTGAGTGAAGCTTTTAATATTTAATATTAGTTTAATTTCAAATACTTGAGTTCTTCACGTTTCATTTCACTTTCATGTCAAGGCAGCCATTAATAATGTCAAGGAAACCGCACTTCCATGAAAAGACAACCAAATTCATTGCAAGGCAAATAACTTTACGTCAAGGCAACCACATTCCCATGGAAAGACAACCACTTTCACGGCATGGCAACCACGTTCATGTAGCTAAAAAGCACAAACTATTTTCATATTCATACATTTTCTCAAAATACAATTATTTCTTAAATCATGCCAGTGTAAAATTTGTTCCTGGCGTGGAGTTGTTGATACGAAATTTATTTTCGAAATGTGTGACTTCCTATTTTAAACACAAAACACAGCATATGATCAATAGAAAACTCGAAATCTATAAAGACCTTTGATGCTGCATTTCGTGACGCTCGATCTCCTGCACGTGTCGAAGTAGGATGCGTGCAATATGGTCAGACGTTTCGTCGCCACGAACGATCGTGTGATGCACGAGCTGCGGTTCTGGTAGCGGCTCATGACGTCGAGGTCCATCGTGAGGGTGGGATCGGCCTCGTTCTCGGTGCACAGCGAGAAGGTGTGAGGGTCCTGGTCGTGGAGCGAGATCGTGCAGTTGGGCAGCAGCCAGAGGTTGTCTCCCCCATCCATAGTCAGGTTGACGGCAACTTCACTGTCTTGTTCGGAAAGGAAGACAAAACAAAACAAGACGTTTCGATATTATTGGTATTATGATTATCATTAATTTTTTTTAATGTCTTGCTATCACCAGCCTCGTCTTAAAAATTTCTTTTTAATTTAACATCGCAACATTTCACGGGCCAGAAATCAAAATCGATTAAAGATCTGAATTGATCTGATTGCAAATTTCAAAGGTAAAAAAAAAAAAAAAAAAAAAAAAAAAAAAAAAAAAAAGTAAAAAAATAAAAAAAAAAAAAAAAATATTAAAAAAAAAAAAAAATTTTTTTTTTTTTTTTTTTAATATTTTTATTTTTTTTTGTTTGTTTTTTTTTTTTTTTTGTTTGT
>CAXITT010000974.1:108616-158021 GCA_964033795.1 Lymnaea stagnalis
TCTTCTTTTTTTTTTTTTTTATTTTTTTTTTTTTTTTTTTTGAAATAAAAGTGAAAGCCATTGGGTTATTTTTTCCCCACCCTCCACTCCCACCAGACATCGAAAATGCGTTCAAAGACAGCAGCCAACTTCAGAGCCATTGAAAGTGGCGCAAAGATCGACAACAAAACTTGTCCTTTACCTACCGTACACTCTCGGCACCAAGACGTGCGTTGAGAAGTAGCACCTCCTGTCCGGGTCGGACGCGCGCACGAGATACCCGTGGATGTACTGGCCGCTCCACTCCAGCCTCGCCGTCCGGTTGAACACGAAGCTGTGGTCGTGGCCGTGGTGGAAGAGGCAGTAGCATCCGGCCGTGTGGTTGACCCCGCACAGCTGGATCAGGCGAATGGTACAGACGACTGGCTTGGGGAGGAGTATTTTAAATAGAGAGAGTTTTTAAAACAACCCGCTGATGAGCCAAGTATCATGTACAATTCAGTAAGATGATATCCCCCCGCCGCCCCCCCCCACCCCCTCCCCCCCCCCCCGCCCCGGATCCTATGATTTTTAACCTGAAGTCAGAAAATGGGTTTTGTTATCCCAATTGCATCCCTATCTTTTGTGTCTCAAATACTTGTATTTTTACCGACTTTTGAATGATCACGGCTAGGAACTGTGACATGCTGCAATGCAATTCGTGATGCATTGTCAAAGGAAATAGGTATTTTGACGCAGTAAGACCACCTTTTTTTTTTACTACTTCCAAGAGAGAAAAAAATGTTTCTATAATTGTATCCTATGTCAAATCCACACACAGCCAACGAAACAGACATCAATCCACTATTGTATCCACAGACAAAGAAACAGGTGAGGTAGACGGTCCGCCCTGGAGGGCACTTCCTTTCCTCTCTATTTGGGGCCGTACCCGGCCTCATGCTGTTTTTGTTCTTCTCTTTTGTGAGTGTAGGAGAGAGGCACCCCAAAAAAACCTTAGCTCATCCTTGGCGGCGCCATTCCCGCCCGCACCACTGATTTTATCGCATAGAGCGCTATACAAGCGCAAGAGAGATAGAATAATTAGGACTAAACTCAACAACACTACTACACTAAACACTCATAAGGATTGGATAATCCATTTTAATATTCACGTGTTGCAGATTATTACAATTTTTTTTTCTTTATTGTTTTGGGTTTTTTTTTTTCCCCCCCTTTTGAACAGCGATGATGCATGATTTTTTAAAAATCATGTTCCACCAGGCACCATTTTAATATTCACGTGTTGCAGATTATTACAATTTTTTTTTCTTTATTGTTTTGGGTTTTTTTTTTTTCCCCCCCTATGGAACAGCGATGATGCATGATTTTTTAAAAATCATGATCCACCAGGCGTCTATGTTGCATTAAACCCACCAGGTCGGTTAAGTTTTCAGCGTCCTTGGGTCCGAAAGTGAAGTGCATGTCGTACGCCGTCGGATGCTCATCGGAGCTAAAGTCTAGGTCCCCGGTCACGATGAGAGGGTCGGCGTCGGCCAAGAGTCCGTAGGGGCAGGAGCCCGAGGCCACAGCGCGTATCCCGGTCTCGTATCTGATCGTGAGGAGCCCTGGGGAACAGACCGGTTGGGAAACATGGATCAATGTTGCCTCTTAATGGGTTGGTTTGTTGTCCCCCCCCCCTCCCACACACATTTTAGGACAGTATTCTTACTTAAATGGGTTTATACATCGTACAGGAGGTGGGTTGTGGGGGTGTGGGTGTGTGTGCGGAGGGACGGTCTTCTGGGGCAAAACTTTTATTTGTTATTTTGTACTCTCTCTGTCTTGACATTGAGAAGGCCGGCATTTCTCGGCGAAGTGTTAATTTATTTTGTTGAAAAGTGGGGAGAGGCGTTGGGTAAAATAAAAAAAAAAGCTTGGTGGCTCCGACCATAGCTACGCCACTGCATATATGTTGTGAATGAAACAAAATTTCTAAATGTGGGAGAAAAGTTAGTCTTTAATGAATTATTTAACCGTTGACGGAAGAATTTTAGACTGCTAATGTTGTGAGGCTTGGAAAAAAAACCAAAAAAAAAAAACCAAGGCCGCCATACGCCCCAGATTTCAAATCACCTTTAGACCACATTGAAATGAGGAGGGCGATCCAAAACACCGTCATGGATGTCCTTGAGGTGGTCATCCCTGAGGTCATGGCAGAGGTCATCACGGGGTTCACGTCAGACGCCGTGTGAGAGGTCATCGTACGGGAGCTATCAAAGGCATGAAATTTTATCATTTTAGTCAGAGACGTGTCGGTCAAAGATCAATGTCCTTTCTTCTGAAAGGATAACTTACAGTCTTAAGACACGGGCGTAGGAACCTGGAGTAACACTACGCTTTACTGACGACACAAGTGTAGTAACTGAACAAGCGCCACGTATTACCCACAACACACGCGTATTACCTAAAGTAGCACTACGCTTTACTGACGACACAAGTGTAGTAACTGAACAAGCGCCACGTATTACCCACGACACAAGCGTAATACCTAAAGTAGCACTACGCTTACTTCTTTTTTTTCTTTCTTTTTTTTTTATTGGTTTAACTTAGATTTATTTATTTTTTTCTAATGTAGATCGTGGCATTCTGTTTATCTGTTCTCAGTGGCTTTGCGTTCTTCGGAGGAGGATATAAGGATATGAGGATACGCCTCATCTTCATCTTTTTGTTTCAAAAGTTGTCTAAATAAATGTGTCTGGCAGTGCATGTCAACGAGCACCGGCTAATCAAAGATCATCGCAGGTACTAAATTAAATTAAAATTAACTTGTATCTAAATGTGTATCTTTCTGTTCTGTTACCAAGTATGTCCACGTAATGAAATACTGTTGCGCTCAAGTGAGATTTTTTTTAAAGTGGATTAGAAATGATAACTTAGTATTACTTAGTAATCAAAAGTCTTACTGGAATGGAAGCTTAAACTTTTCAGTAATTTTGAGTAAACTCCCTTACAATCTTTTTTTTTTTTCTTTCTTCTAAAGATCCTTTGGAATTTCATCAGCTATTTAGAGAAATTGGTGCGCATGATACATTCAGATTGGTGCGCATGATGATTATAATAAAGTCGACTCCAGTGAGATTTTACGATTCCGTCTTTCTCACAGATCTGGGGGCGATTTTGTTATCACGGTTTTAGTTTGGTTCAGCTGTGAAGCGCCAGGTGCCTGGCCTGAATTCAATGACGGAAGTTGTTCACTCAAGTTAGATTACAGATTCAGATGTGAGGATTTGATGTTATTTTTATTGTATTTATTTTTATTTTTTTAAAGCATCACTTTACTTTGGAAATCTTGGTTTAGGTTGGGACGGCGAGGACAGCTTAGTGATACCTTGAGGTAGAATATTTGATTTATTTTGTTATTTTATCATATATGTGTATCAGCATGATGTTCATACGATTTAAAACCATTTTTTTTTCATTGTAAATGAATGTTTAAATAAAATAATTCTAATGTGTCCATGGTCTGAACGTGTGATAAGTCAAACCATCATTATATGTAACATCTGATAAAAAAAAGTTTTGAAGCAGGAATTATTGTAAGCCAAGCTAAATGGCGACCCCCTCCCCCCCCCCACTTCCCTGTTGCACCACCCACCAGCACCCGACACAGTAGGCATCTAAAATGATGTCGATATTGAACTTCTGTGCAGATTAAAAAGTTTTTTTTTTTAATGTTTAAATCTTACCTTTTCCTCATCATCACTGTGCAGTGGTGTAGCTTGGGGTTTGGTGCCACCTGGGGCGCAGCAAAAATTTGTCGCCCCTTTCCATGAAAATACCCGCTGCAGTTGAACCTGTTAATATTAAGGAGAATGTGCCACCCCTTCCCCACACCTCTAATGTGTTCCTGAGACTGTGTAGACAACCTTCAACAAATATAAATAATTTAACCTATTTTTAGAAATTAAAACGACCATCTCGACGTATTAAAACATGCTGAAATATCTGCTGTTTTTTTTTTTTACATTTCAAAAAATGTGTTTAATAATACAGTTCTTAGATAAAGCCCCGTTGCATTTACATGATTTGTGTAATACCTTCCCATCAACCATCTTCTAATTCACTATCTTATCAGAAACTGCCATGGCTAATGAGGTCATCATAATGAGAGTGTTATGTGTCTGAGTCTTCGAGAGAAAAAATTCAAGCCCTTTCACAATCCCGCGAATTTTTCTTAAAAATGAAAGACCTTTTATTTTTTTGGAATTCATTATAATTTAGGAAGATATGAGTGAACCTATTGTACTTTCGATTAAAGCAGTTAAAGCGCAGCAAATGTCAGCTGGTATCGGAGTTTAATTGTTTGTATTCGATACCATTCACCTGATTGCTGCGGGGTCACACCGTGCACAGGTCACACTGCATGTTTTCATGGACAAACCGTTGTATGCATCGGCAGACATTCAAAGATCTTTTCCAACCGGATGTGCGATGCTTACAACAAAACGACCCACTAACGTTTGTAAAGTTGCACGCCTATAAAGCTAAATGAAGAGTACAGGTTACGTCCCTATATAATAAACCGAATAGTATAATTGTACTGCTGAAGTATACCGTATGCACATCTATCTATGTAAGTTTAAAACTGCTGAAAACACACTCGCAGTTAAGTTGATTTCAGTCTGATTTCAGTCATGCTGCTGTCAGACTGCGGCCAAATCACACCCAGATCCCATTAAAGATTGTATTGTATTGTATTGAACCCTTTCATAGCGCCTGAATCCTTGCTGTTCCAGCATGCTCACGGCGCTCTGATGTCCAAAAATCTTTTTTAAAAATAGGGTCTCTTAATGTTTCTAAAACTATTAAAAAAAAAAAAAAAATTCGAATTCCCACAAAGACTGAGGCAAATTGTTCCATAATGTAGGCGCAATAGCTTCAAAAGGGCGCTCTCCGTGATGACTTCTTTCTGTGTACATCCACACTAGGAACTCTCAGTAAGGACTGTGTTGAAGAGCGCAGGTTCTTAAAAAAAAACGGGCCTAGAAATCAGTTCTTTAAGATGTTGTTGTTAGGTTGTAGTTAAACAAAACCAAAATACTTGAAGAAAATTACAGCAATTGATCTAACAGTCCTGTTGTAGTAGCGTTGCCTTTCAATTAACACCTAGAACAAGACTATTGAGAAAACTCTTCTTTCCTTACTTTTTTCTCTTCCTCTGACAGCCAAGTCAATGTTTCATAAATAGAGAGCTACGTCAACTTCATTGAAATATTCAAACACACTTTTTTTTTTCTAGTGTTCTTTTTTATTTTATATCTAATTATCTGTAGTTTCTTGTTTTGTTCCGTCCGCTGAAGAATTTTCATGAATTTTTTTTTTTTTTTTTTTTTTTAATTTTTGAATAATTTTTTTTTTTTTTTTTTTTTTTTTTTTTTTTCTATTGTTTTTTTTTTTTTTATTTCTAATTATTTGTATTTTCTTTTTTTGTTCCGTCCGCTGAAGAATTTTCATGAATTTTTTTTTTTTTTTTTCATTTCAAGTCTAGAAGAATTTTCATGTATTTTTTTTCTTTTTTTTCATTTCAAGTCTAAATATAATATCGTGTTCCCCTATTTTCTTCAACTCAACGCAACAGTATCTATTTGTATCATCCCTTGAACTAACTTGACTCTCTTGTCTGACTTTCTGCTGAAAATTAGACCAAATTGTCAATTTTTAAAATTTACTTTTAAAACTTGTTCTTTTAAACTTGTCTCACCATTTTCTTATCTTACCGTGAGTGAACGAGGGGTGCTACAACTTTCTTGCTCTCCCTGTGTCTATGTCTCTCTACCCATGTAGCTATGTCCATGTCTGTTTGTCTATGTCTCTCTCTCTATCTCTGTATATATATATATATATATATATATATATATATATATATATATTTATCTCTCTATTTTATATTTTTATTTTTATCTTTTTATTTTCTTATCTTACCGTGAGTGAACGAGGGGTGCTACAACTTTCTTGCTCTCTCTGTGTCTATGTCTCTCTACCCATGTATCTATGTCTATGTCTGTTTGTCTATGTCTCTCTCTCTATCTCTGTATATATATATATATATATATATATATATATATATATATTTGTCTCTCTATAATATATCTCTATTTATATCTTTCTATCTATGTCTCTGCATCTATGTCTCTCTGTCCATGTCTCATTTATGTCACTTTATATGTGTCTCTCTGTCCATGTCTCTCTTTATATGTATCTATATCTATACTTAACTGTCTATGTCTCTCAATGAGATATGAATCGTTTTTTAAGTGACGGTCAATGTAGTTATGTACAGGAAAGATGTTTTATACGATAAAAGGAAGTAACCTCAGTTTTTTAAAGTTGATATGTAAGAAGAGTCGCCCCCCCCCCTCACACATATACACCTCATGTTGTTTTGAAACTGATGATTTCCTAAATTGGTGTAAACCATTTTAACATGTGTAGTGTTGTCTTATCCCTCTCTTGGCCAGGTAGCACTAAAGCTAACACCTGTTGTGCTGCCTTATCCCTCTCTTGGCCAGGTAGCATTGAAGTTAACACCTGTTTGCTGCCTTATCCCTCTCATGGCCAGGTAGCACTAAAGCTAACACCTGTTGTGCTGTCTTATCCCTCTCTTGGCCAGGTAGCACTAAAGCTAACACCTGTTGTGCTGCCTTATCCATCTCTTGGCCAGGTAGCATTGAAGTTATCACCTGTTTGCTGCCTTATCCCTCTCTTGGCCAGGTAGCACTAAAGCTAACACCTGTTGTGCTGCCTTATCCCTCTCTTGGCCAGGTAGCACCAAAGCTAACACCTGTTGTGCTGTCTTATCCCTCTCTTGGCCAGGTAGCACTAAAGTTAGCACCTTTTATGCTGTCTTATCCCTCTCTTGGCCAGGTAGCACCAAAGCTAACACCTGTTGTGCTGTCTTATCCCTCTCTTGGCCAGGCAGCACTAAAGTTAGCACCTTTTATGCTGTCTTATCCCTCTCTTGGCCAGGTAGCACCAAAGCTAACACCTGTTGTGCTGTCTTATCCCTCTCTTGGCCAGGCAGCACTAAAGTTAGCACCTTTTATGCTGTCTTATCCCTCTCTTGGCCATGTCGCAACTGAAGCCCTGTAATCGAGTTCTATGTTTTGTTTTAAGAAATAACACTTCGTTACTCAACCCCTTCAGGCATGATTTCAACGCTGTGCCCTGCGGGTCTGATTCTACTTTTTAGCGCTGTCTCCGGGGCTGTCCTGCTGGAAGAACCGGTGAGTGCTTACAGTTTTCTCATGAACGTGTTGTTATTTTAAAATAGTGCTTTTCAGAAAGTTCAATTTATTTTGAAAAAAAATAAATTTGCTTTTAAAAATAAAAAAAAAAGAATTATGTACTTTCATTCAGTTTCATTTCCCATCTCCTTTTTTATGCAGCTTAACAGTATTCGTGTCGGCTTTGGTGGAGCGAATGACCCACTCGTCTTAACACCAGAGACTCTTCCCAATAAGAGCGACTACAAATACACGCGTTTAACCAGGTACATGCTTCTTGACTACAGCTGCAAACTGTTTTTCTTCCATTAAGTGAATCCTAACTGAAACTTATTTACAACACTTATAAGTAAATATAAATTGTCTTAAATGGACTCTTTCTTCCGTCTTATGAAGACAGACATGTAATGATAATGCCTTTTATTGTGAAACAAATTCAGTCATTTAGGTCAGAAACAAATGTGTCCCTGCTTCGCCTGCCTGAAGTCTAATTAATCTTCAACATCATCCTATGTATCCGTGCTTCACCTGCCTAAAGTCTAATTAATCTTGAACATCATCCTATGTGTCCGTGCTTCACTTGCCTAAAGTCTAATTAATCTTCAACATCATCCTATGTGTCCGTGCTTCACCTGCCTGAAGTCTAATTAATCTTCAAAATCATCCTATGTGTCCCTGCTTCGCCTGCCTAAAGTCTAATTAATCTTCAACATCATCCTATGTGTCCGTGCTTCACCTGCCTGAAGTCTAATTAATCTTCAACATCATCCTATGTGTCCCTGCTTCGCCTGCCTGAAGTCTAATTAATCTTCAACATCATCCTATGTGTCCGTGCTTCACCTGCCTAAAGTCTAATTAATCTTGAACATCACCCTATGTGTCCGTGCTTCACCTGCCTAAAGTCTAATTAATCTTAAACATCGTCCTATGTGTCCGTGCTTCACCTGCCTAAAGTCTAATTAATCTTCAACATCACCCTAACACCACACATCGTACCCACACACACAAAAGTACGATAACCTCTTCCTTGCAGGTCGAGTGGGCCGTTCACCGCACACTTGGTAGAAGCTGTGAATGCAGGCGCAAGTAAACGGGCGGTGTACAATGCCACGGACAAAAACTGGCCGCATGACATCCCGTACGTCATTCACAAAACGTTCACAGGTGAGTAGTCCAATCGGTCATTTACCGCACGTGCACAGGCGTGTAGTCCAATCGCTCATTTACCGCACGTGCACAGGCGTGTAGTCCAATCGCTTATTTACCACACGTTCATGGGTGTGAAGTCCAATCGCTCATTTACCGCACGTGCACAGGTGTGTAGTCCAATCGGTCATTTACCGCACGTGCACAGGCGTGTAGTCCAATCGCTCATTTACCGCACGTGCACAGGCGTGTAGTCCAATCGGTCATTTACCGCACGTTCATGGGTGTGAAGTCCAAATATGTCATTCACCCGTTTGAGCCACGTTTGTAGTTAACTGGACATCCTATATGGCATGTGCACGTCCTCCAAAAATGCCTGGTTTCCTCACAACAATCGGTCCTCACATGTTTACACCAATAGTTCCACATTGGTTCCACATTGGTTCCACATTGGTTCCACATTGGTTCCCCAATGGTTCCCCATTCTTCTGAGGTTTTGCCGAATGTGGAGACGGTTCATCATATAAAGATATTTCTTGATTGTGTGCGGTAATTATACTCTGGTCACACTTCGCTGAATTTGGGAATCGAATGCTCCACTTGTAAAGCAGTCCATTACCACTATGCACCTATACAGAGTAGAGGATATCCGTTAGTTTGATGATCAATAATGACTCTGGGAAAACATAACTACCTTGGCAGGACTGCTAAGGGTCTCAGATACTCCATTTTACATTCATAACAGGTCTGTTCGGGCTCTAAAAATAACCAATCTCGCATTCAAATAGGTGACGTGGCCGCGTTCCGGCTCGCGCTGAGGTTCATCTCCAGCCGGGTTTGCGTCACGTTCCACGACGTCACGAACACCTACGACCAGAACGACCCCACGTGGTTCGCCAAAAACAACTACACCAGCAACTCGTACGTGCAAATCAGCGGCGGAAGTGGGCAAGTTGAATTTTTTTCTATTTCCTGCTATAGTGACAGTGCCGCGGTCATTCGAGTTCTAAGAATGTCCGGCTGAGAAGAGGAAATAAAATTTCAAAGTTGTTATGTGATGTGTGAATAGGTTAGAGAGTGGAATCAAAGAGTGGGCGTAGATATTTGAGGTAGAGAGTAGGGGTAGAGATTGTGTCTCGAGTAGACAGAGTGAGGAATTAGATATCTGGAGGATATTAGAGAATTTTGGAGGGGACAAAAATCAAGAGCTGTTTTGATATTGGTTAGAGAGTGAGAGGAGAAGGGGGTTGGGGGTGGGTGGGGTGGGAATCAGAATGGTGGGGACATAAACTTGGAAGAGTAGGGGGGGGCGGTGTTACAGACATGAACTCCTGTTACTTATTAATTACTATTCTTCACTAATATTTCCAATGAACATGAATACATTTATTGCTTTACACGCAATATTTAATTTTATGTTAACATAATGATGGGTCAAGCGCGTGGAAGATCGGGGGGGGGGGGNGGGGGGGGGGGGTGGGAGGAGCCGGATGGTCTGCCCCGTTGCAATCTATTTTACGGTGGCATTTTCGCTCCACTTCATATGATTTTCACAACTATTTTTAATGTGTATTGTGTATGCGGTGTAGTTGGCGGCAATGTCAAGGACCACCTCTTGACGTCACAAACTCTAGCGACTCAACTGAGATGTTACAATTTTAGACCTGTTCATACGAAATTGTGTGCCCAATAATTAAGGTGTAACATGTATTGAAACATGCATTGTAACAAATATAGCAACATGTATTATCTATATACATAATTTGCCAGCAAATTTCAAACACCAACACGGTTCAGCCACCATGCAGACTATTTTTAGATACGCCAGAGTGTAGTTCAATAATGAGTTCACTAGCGCGCAAAATAAAATTCCCAATAACTAAGCTATATATGATATATATTTTTTTTTTAATTACGCGATTGCTTTTGGTGCGTAATATTTTCTTTTCGGTAATGAAATCGTCTCAATTTAAGTATTGTGTAAAAAATATTCAGTTTAAAAGTGGCTGGGACATGAGAATATTAATATAGTTCATGGGCGTGAAATAAAAAGTGTGCAGTGACGTATCATGGGAGAAGGAAGGGGTGTAGCAAATATTGGGATTCTTAAATGTGCGTTCCTTGAGTTCATGTTTTGTCAAGTAACTTTGTTTGATGGGAAGCTCACGCCGCAAATGTTTGGCGGGCTCTATCTAGTAGAATATATTGTAAGAGGTTCGTCCGTCAATATCGACTAGGACCATCTATTCATCTGGTTAGGTTGGTCTGGGGGTGAGGGGTTACGGGCAGTTCGTAGGTGGCTTGCCAGTCCGATCCGTGCTCGGAATAATCTCCGGCAGCGCAGGCAGGGGATAGTTGCTGCATTCGGTGATCTAAAGTTGCCTAGAAAATTTAGAATTTAAAAAAAAATATTAAAGGGTAGCAAGTTGGAAGACTCCGGAGATAAATTCTAGAACTTGCATCGCCCGATAGCATTCTTTAGAACTAAATAGATCGTATTCCAACGTAAACAACCTTTTCCCAATCTTGGGAGGGGTGGGCAATAGGTACAGCTCTACACATTCAATCAGTGACGTCAATATGAAAACAAAAATAGAAGAGGAGTTGTGGACGCTGTAGATCAACGTTGAACTAAAATTATGTTAAGACATAAGCTATAACACATGTATCGTAACTTATATTCTGACTTGTATTGTAACATGTATTGTAGCATGTATTGAAACATGCATTGCAACGTGTATTGCAACGTGCATTAAAAGCATCCATGTGTTTCCACCGTTAGATGTTTTGGCTCGTACGGTCAAGGTCCAGGCTATGGCATCCAAGTGGTCTACCCTTGTAACGGTTTTGTAAGTCCAACATTTTGCCCATTATTTAATACAGCCCGTTTCCGCCTTTTCATATATTCATGCGCGCTAAACAAACAAAACAAAAAAATCACGATTTACTAAAACTTCTAGCCTAGCGGTTCTCAACCTGTGGGTCGCGACCCCTTTGGGTGGTCGCACGACCCTCTCTCGGGTGTCGCCTCAGACCATCTGAAAACACATGTGCTCTACATTTATGAAGTGGCCACGAAAATAATTTTGTAGCTGGGGGGTTGGGGGGGGGGAGGGTCACCACAACATGAGAATATCTATTTAAGGGTCGCGGCATTAGAGATGTTGAGAGCCACTGTTCTAGCTGCACAATTAACCTAAACCATTGTCTGTTTCAATCAGAAGTAGGATCTAAGTTAAGAGTTGATAAAACGTTATAGCTTTGTAGGAAATGACGGAATAATTGGGTTAAAAGAACATTTTTCTTAAAACCTCTTTCTAAGACGCGTCGGTTAAAATCTTCTGTAAGAACTCATGTGAAAGAAATTATGATGAAATAATTTACGATTTATTTATTTAATTTTTTTTTGGGGTCAGCTTGGGGGGGGGGGGTTAAAAAAAAGGTTTGGGGGGGGTGGATTCAATGCAAAATTTTAATCTACGTTTATCTTTTCTTATATAAATCAAACGTTTTCATGAAAGGTTCCTCTACTCACCACTGTCCCCAAATTTTTTTTTTTTTTTTTTATCTTCTGTAAGAACTCATGTGAAAGAAATTATGATGAAATAATTTACGATTTATTTATTTAATTTTTTTTTGGGGTCAGCTTGGGGGGGGGGGGGTTAAAAAAAAGGTTTGGGGGGGGTGGATTCAATGCAAAATTTTAATCTACGTTTATCTTTGCTTATATAAATCAAACGATTTCATGAAAGGTTCCTCAACTCAACGCTGTCTCAAGATCTTTTTTTTTGTTTTTTCTAGTTGTTGTTGTTGTAATTATTGCTTCGTGTGTCCTGACAGGGCATTAACCTTCACGAAATGCTGCACACGCTGGGCGTCGCCCACACCCAGGAGGGGAGCATCAGAGACTCGTACTTGTCAGTCAACGAGGAGGACATCAAGTCAAGTAAACCTTTTTTTTTTAGAGAGGGTTAATTCAGATCTGAGAGCTGATTGGTTTGATAGGAATACTCAGGAGGTTAGAGTTAAACTTGGTGATCGAATTAATAAGGATGTCATAGTTAAACTTTTTGAGAGGGTTAATCTAGATCTGAGAGATGATTTGTTGGATAGGATTACTCAGGAAGCTTAAGTTAACATTTTTGAAAGGATTAATTTAGGATGTGATAGTTAAAATAATTGAAAGGATTAATTAGGATATGATAGTCACGCTATTGATTTGATTAATCAGGATCTTGTAGGTAAACTTGTTGATAGAACTAATCAGGATCTTGTAGGTAAACTTGTTGATAGAACTAATCAGGATCTTGTAGGTCAACTTGTTGATAGAACTAATCAGGATCTTGTAGGTAAACTTGTTGATAGAACTAATCAGGATCTTGTAGGTAAACTTGTTGATAGAACTAATCAGGATCTTGTAGGTAAACTTGTTGATAGAACTAATCAGGATCTTGTAGGTAAACTTGTTGATAGAACTAATCAGGATCTTGTAGGTAAACTTGTTGATAGAACTAATCAGGATCTTATGTTAAATCTTTTTGATTCACCATAATTTTAAGTACAATAGTTTACAATTCATTGGCGTTGTAATATTTAAAAAGTTGATTTCTATACAGTTTTTGTTCAATAATAACTAAATGATCACCAAACTTCAGGTCTCTTTTACTTCAGATCTCCTCTACTTCAGATCTCCTCTACTTCAAATCTCCTCTACTTCAGAAGTCCTCTACTTCAGATCTCCTCTACTTCTGATCTCCTCTACTTCAGAAGTCCTCTACTTCAGATCTCCTCTACTTCAGATCTCCTCTACTTCAGATCTCCTCTACTTCAGATCTCCTCTACTTCAGAAGTCCTCTACTTCAAATCTCCTCTACTTCAGAAGTCCTCTACTTCAGATCTCCTCAACTTCAGATCTCCTCTACTTCAGATCTCCTCTACTTCAGATCTCCTCTATTTCAGATCTCCTCTACTTCAGATCTCCCCTATTTCAGGTCTCCTCTATTTCAGATCTCCTCTACTTCAGATTTATTATATTTCAGGTCTCCTCTATTTCAGGTCTCCTCTACTCCTACCGTAAGATCAAAGACCCGAACTTGGTCAATGACTACTTCGATTCAGACTCCATTATGATGTACGGAGACTCGGTAAATATGATGAGGTTACATTTTTTTATTTATTTGTTAAATACTAATTTTGGGGGTTTGGGGCTTCAAAAGTTGATCGAATGTGTTGTCCTCGGCACCAAGTGAAAGTTCCCGTCAACCAATCGAGCTGAAACTGGGCACGTAGACTCGATATCATTGACAAAACATTCAAAAAAAAATTTCATCCCCACCCTACAACTCCATCTCCCCCAAAAAATCAATTTTTTCTACATGTGATTTTTTAAGGGGAAGATGAAGAAAATATGATGACGCTGACTCCACGAAATAAAAATAGAGCTATTGAGTTGGTGTGCAATTTTTTCTTTTGTTTTTTCTGAAATGGTTGGTGAAATAAATCTGTGGTGTAAGAGCGGGTGGGTCATTTCAATATTAAATAAGATAATTTAAAAACGCACAGAAAGGATTTATTCGATAAACATTGTTTTTTTAAGGGCTGTTTGATTTTAAATGCGTCATCGAGAAATTACATTCTTATCGTGTGGTATAAGGTACGCTTTATTGCTTAACCGAGTGCACGGCGTAAATACCGGACTCTTGTTGTCTTGATTTCTTTCATGAGACCTGGAACAAAGACGGGCTGGAGACGTTCACCCCACTCAGAGACGATATGTTCCATCTGGGCACGCAGTTCTCCGATGAAAATGTGGTCTTCTTTGAGCTCTCCCGGGTTTATCGATGTAATGGTAAGCGATCATATCTGGAGGGGGGGGGGGCTTGTTTGGTTTTCGAAGGGGGTGGGGTGGGTTGCGGAGTCATCAGTGGAGCTGTCATATTAATTTTAAAAAAAAAATTGTGAACTGTCGCAAATTTATTTTAAAAATAGGTTTGTTACATTTAATGTGGGAGTGTAAAGCGTTCATGCACGTTATACCACAGTTTAGATCAGTTTGATTTATTTACTTTTTGCAAACTGTTTGAGTAACGAAACAAAACGACATGCAAAGGACAGAGAACGACAAGAACAACAACAAGAAACGCCACTCTCAGTCGACCTTGTTATACGAAAACTACTTAGATTGGTATATTTTTTTTTCTTTGTTCAAAGAACGTTTCTGCAACAATGACCAGACGGACTGCGGGCCTGGCTACCACACTCTGGTCAAGGGCACCTGCCGGTGCGTCTGCCCCGATGAACTTGACCCTGCCGCCAACTGCAAGTCTCAAATCAACGGGCGTGAGTGTGGCTGCACAAAATATACTTCAATTTAAAAACTGATTTTTAAAAAAAATGTCTCTAATATTTATCACATTCTCAAGGGGGGGGGTGGGGGTAGGGGGTGGGAGGGGGGGGGAATGTTTTCTTTTCACATACTAGATGCTATATACATTAGGCGAGAGTTTGTTTTTGTTGTTTTGTTTTTTTTTGAGACGACATGTCAAACACGATTCCTTCAGTGGCGCTGCTGATCAAACATTGAAAACAGGGTTGGTCTTAAATTGTGGTTATGAAGATCTTAATGGGATAACAGGGTTTCGGAAGCTCAATGACCACTTAACCTGGTATGGTAAACTGTTATATCTGAATCCACAATGCCACCATCCCCCCCTGCCCAAAACACCCTATTGCCCTATCCCCTAAATCCATACCCAAATCCCTCACCCCTAGACAAAAAAAAATAATAATATCCCCTACCTCCCCCTTCAAACCCAAGCGTTATCTTACCCACCTCGTGTTCTACAAGGGTGGTGACATTAAAGCTGAAACAAGTGAGCGCAACCAATTTTACTGATCTACAATGATTGAAATATAGTTTCAGTTATATGTATATATATTAATATATATTTCTTTTTTTTTAAAGTATTTTCAGCAATGCCGTTATCTTTATTCACAGATTTCTAAGAAATTAGCCTTTCTCCAAACACATTCATTTCTTTCCCTTCTCTCAGCGACGTCCAACCTGACCTGGCCCAACACGCCGATGGTGTTCTACGGTGACACGAAATGCCCCACGGGGTTCGACCCCACGCCCGGCTGGCTGCCTCTGACCGCCACCTACACTCCCAGGCAAGCCCCGGTGCCCGTGACCTACCCCATCGCCGGACACACCCTGAGCGTGCCCCTGTGCACCAAGTCCACCCCGCTCGACCCCGGGGACGTCGACTGGTGGTCTTGGCCCCTCGGGGGACAGTTCTGTTTCGTCAAACCCGTCGGCGTGGAGTGTGGAGGACGTAAGTGAACTCTCTCCTCAAGACATTAAAGGGAACATGGCCGCTTTAAACACATTTGTTAGGACCAATGGATTAGGTTGTTTCCTCTTTAATTCTTTCATTTCATTCAGCGGTTCCCAACATATTTTTGAATTGCAGTGTCCTTTTTTTTTTTAGAATAAATTATGTGTGGGAGCCCTTAAGGCCTTTCCCCGTTTCTTTAAAGTTAATGATTATTAGGAAAAGTGGTATGGGGATGTCGGGGTTGATGCAAAAAAAACTTAAGAAGTCTCATGTCATAACACTGGTTTAGCAAGTGTGGTGTCAAATAGTTTTGCCCACTCCAATTCCACGAGAAAACAAAAATTGGGCAGTTCTCCGAAAATGCCGCCACTCCATATAGAGAAAAAAACATCCGCCTCGCCGTTTTTTACGCCCCTGCCCTCAGCACAGGTTTGAGAACCCGTGGTTCCGTCCATCTTTTTAAAACTAGACTGTGGGATTTTGATTTCACTTGGTGAAAATATATAGTGGAAAGGCGCCTTCAATTTTTTTCTATTTGTCTATTTCTTCTTTTTAAGCTCCCACCATGATCTCAACATTTTGAGTCCTGTCATGAGTCTGGAAAACATGTATTTGTTTTATGTTTCTTTTTCTTAACTAATTTTAACAGCGTTCACAGTAAATGTATAAAAAAAAACAACATAGGAGCCAGGATGATCAATAGATTGATCGTGGGCCCTTAATAGAATGAAGAAGAAGAAGAAAAAGAAAATATTTCTTTATCTCACTTACATTTTCACTGGAATAAGTTCTTGCTTACTTAAAGAAATAATCAGTTAATGTTATTTTTTAAAAAATTTTTATCCCTCATATTAACTTCACTTTTGTTCAGGGGCTGGCTGGCAGGAACGCAGTTTTTTTCTCTTTTTTTTCGGAAAGCTAATTGACCCACTTCCAGTCAACCTATCGAGCTGAAACTTGGTACATAAGCTCGCTGCCGATGACAACACGTTATATCAAATCTTAAGTCCCACCCTCAGCAACAACCTCCAAAAATCATGCTTCCTTGTTTTTTCAAAGTCAAGATATAGGAAATTTAATTCAACGGACTTCACGACGTAAAATTCCTGATCACTGCGCTAAATGAGATTCTTTAAAAGAAAAAAAAAATGTGCAAGTTCGTTTGGTGCGTCATATTTTCTTTTGTTTACTGAAATGGTTGGTGAAATAAATCTGCGGCGTAGAAGCGGGGGGAACAATCGAATCTTAAAATAAAATAAAATAATTAAAATGCATCTAAAGGATATATACGAAAGACTTGGTTTTTAATTATTATTATTTTTTTTTTTATTAATTGTTTGGTCATTATTGTTCAAACGTTTATAAAATAGCAAGCTAGATTGTTATTTGAGTTGTTGTTTTTTCTCTTCCTCATAATAACCCTTAGATTTATTTTAAAACAATGTTTTGATTCAAACTTCTCGTCTTCTCAAAGCGTTTGAAAATGGCGCCCTCGAGTTTCAGACGTCGAGCGCCGTCCATCCAAACGGAAGTATAGGGGACATAACCATCAACAACACGACGGTCCACGCCAAGTTCTGCTGTAAGAACAAAGAAGCTGTCGCCTTGACCACGGACCTGCCCAACGGCGAACCATTCAGGCTAATCCCGACGTATCACATCTGCCCAGTGGTCAGAGGTCAGTCGCAGATCTGAATCCCAGTTTTTTTTTTTTTTTTTTTTTAATGAAAAAAAGTATTCAGGAATCGTAGAAATATTGGTCACGAGAAGCAAGCTTTGAAAATACGTCAGAAATGTAAACTATCGTATTTTATAATACTTTAAAACCCAGTTTTTTTTTTTTTTTTTTTTTTTAATGAAACAAAGTATTCAGGAATCGTAGAAATATTGGTCACGAGAAGCAAGCTTTGAAAATACGTCAGAAATGTCAACTATCGTATTTTATAATACTTTAAATAAATACGCAAGAACTTTTCATAAAATGTATCAATCTTTCTTTATTCCCACCTGCACATAGCGATCAGCTGTACATTTGTAGCGTCTTTAAGACGTCAATCTTTATTCAGGGAATGCAAACTAGATTTAAAAGAAGAAAAAAAAATATAGCTATTAACCTTAAAATAACCAGAACACGTTTTTATACTTCATGTTTTAGATACATGGGAAACCAAATGAAATGCAATTTTAAGCCATTGTTTATTTATTTATTTACTTATTCAGTATATACCCTTGAAATTAGAGAACGCGATGGAAATTTAAACTGCTTATTGTTTAAGTTTGTTTTTTAATTGGGAATTAATAGAAATGTTTAAGTTTTTACTTAGATCTAGTTCTTTCAAAAAGAATAAAGCATAAGAATTATTTTTTAAGAAATTAATTAAAATTACTTTGAACATTCAAAATTTACCTACAAGTTCATAACATTTTATGAAGAAAAAAAAAGAGAAGAAAATGTCAGCATTGGGTCTCAAATACTAATAACATGAATCCACTTTATTAAACAAAGAAAGCTTCAAAAAATTAATTTATAAGATTCGTTTCACCTGTACGAGTGATTATGAACACTTTGATTATGGACAGTTAGATTATGAACACGTTGATTATGAGCAATCAGATTGTGAACACTTTGATTATAAACAATTAGATTGTGGACACTTTGATTATGAACACTTTGATTATGGACACTGATTATGAACACTTCGATTATGGACACTTTGATTATGGACACTTTGATTATGGACACTTTGATTATGGACACTTTGATTATGGATTTGGAATCTTTGATTATGCACACTTTGATTATGGACACTTTGATTATGGACACTTTGATTAAGGACACTTTGATTCTGAACACTTTTATTATGAATACTTAGATTATAATAACTCAGATTATGGACACATAGATTATAAACACTTAAATTATGAACACTTTGATTATTAAGATGGTAACGTAATGCGTTGGCTTTTAAATGCTTGAGCCATCATCAAAATGCGCTTACCACAGGTGGTCCTCTTTAAGTCATTCCTGTTGCTGTTGTGTTTTGTTTATTTTTTGTTTGTTTATTTTTGTTTTTTTTTTGTGGGTTTTTTTTTTGGGGGGGGGGGGTAACACAGGAGTGTTGTGGGTACCTCTATCACATAATATGCAGATATGCTATAAGCAGAGTAAAATATACACAGTGAGATGCAAGCCAGTATCAGTGTGTCTAAGTGCTTCAACATCATGTAGGCTTGATGGACAGACGCCCACTTTTGTTTAAATCGAATCTCTTTGATTCGATCCCTTATATTTTTTTTTTGTAAGCATAAACTAACATAAAAAAACATGTATAAGAAGTCGTCTCTCCAAAAGTACTGACATATTTTTCGTCTGTATATGTTTATCACAGGTATGAGAAGCACATATTCTCCTTTCACCTTCTGGACTGTAAGCTCCAAGTCCATTGGTCCCGTCCCGCCACTGAGCTACTTCTACCCGAATGGGTTCTATCACTATCAGTGCTACTACCAACCTCCCACCTATGGTAAGACATTGTTCACTAGTAATTATACCGTAGAGAGGAATATTTCTATTATTGACCATATTACGATATATTCATATTTTTGTTTCCGCATTTGACATTGCTTTGTCTAAAGACAAGTGTTGATAAAAGACAAGCGAAAAATTACATTGATTATTCATGATTTCAAGAGAAAGAAATGCCAAGTGAACTTTACCAACATTTACGATTTATTATTATTTTCCCCGTATTCTTAAGCCAAATCTACGACTGATCTGAAATTGAGATTGTGATTGATCATATAGAGATTTTTTGTTCACGTCCAGTGGCGTAGGCAGAGGGGTGTCTGTGTCCTCGGCGCTAAGTGGCACTTAATAATATTTTGTTTTATTTCATAAGGAGGGATGGCATTGTCGTGCAACTTCAGGGTGTTTAATCGTGTAAAGAGCGCGGTAAGAATCGTATCTCGCCCGGGGAGCACCCTACCGTTACCTAGCGATACGCCCCTGTTTAAATTTCACATATATTGCTCATAGCCGGATATAGTGAACGTGTTAGATGTATTACCTTTAGACAAGCGGTGACAGGACAGATACAAAGAAAAAGGATAGTATATGGGGGGTGCGTTCAAGTCGCGTGAAGTACATGCATAGCCGAATAAGATGTGTTTAGGTTTGGAGAAAAAAAAAAGATAGAACAATTAAAAGAACATTGAGGCTAAATGCCTTAATCAGCAGATGAGGGATAGTATCAATACAGCAGCTGATCAAAGCTAGATTGTGATCTAAGAACATTTAAGTTATCAAATGTCAAATATTTTGTCTTCCTTGTTTTCTCCCGTGACAAGATCTGGCTTTGCGGAACTCCACACAGCTTAAAATAATCATAATCAATCACTCGGCAATCGATGCATTGGCCAATCACAATGAGTCCGTTTAAAAGATACGTGGACAAAAAATTGCCGAATCGGAAGCAAGACGAAATTTCAATTTGAACAGATCTTTTGTTTAACATCAGTGCCGTTGTTTTTTTTTTGTGTGTTCAAGACTTCGGGATCCATTTTAGTTAAAACTTAATCTACTCAGCTTGCTACTCTATTACAAAGTGTACTTATGTCAATCGTGGGTGGCTTCAATAACATCCTTGACCGCTAACTCTGTATGGCCCAGGCTGCAACGAGGTGTTCAATCTGACCAGCACAAACAGATCCGTCACCGTGCTGACCCCAGGGTTTCACGCTGCCAGGGAGCCCAACAGGAGATGCTTTTACGGCTTTAACGTAAGTAATCTATTAGAGACTAATGGCCCTTTTACAAAGTGAGCAGTTAAAGTTGTTCTCGTAAGCGGTAGGCTATTTCTATATATTTTGCTAATGTGTTGAAAATGTTATGGGTTTTTAGATTAAGTGTAAAATGTCTCTTGTTCTTACTTCTAGAAAAAAAAAAATCTTTTAGATTTTATGTCTGCTGGTAGAGCGTGCAGCTAAAAAAAAAAATTCTAGGAAATTCGATCTTTAATTGAAATGTTCGTTCGGATGGTAAGTAAAATTTGATGTTTAATTTTAATTAACTCACATGAGTTATTAAGCTGTATTTATTTTTACTCACAGGAATCTTTAAGATGTGAGTATTGAAGGTATAATATATCAGTTCTTTTTTTTTTTTAGCTTTTCGTATCCTGAAATTTCAATAGTAACTTGAGGCAGTGTCACAAATTAACATTATTTTCATTATTTTGTTTGTAAACACCTAACACGTCAATTTTAAATGAAAACTTATGAAAAAAGAAAAAATAATAACGTCAAAAATGACCTTCGATTCGGACGAGTTCGAACTAAACACTTCTATAAATATTCTTTGTGGTCGCGCACATGATTTCACAACCCCCCAACCCCACCCCACCCACCCCAAATATGTTTTTATTCCAGGTACCAGAGAATGCACGCCTTAGGCTGACAATAAATGAGTTACATCTCCATGACAACGATCAATTTCTGGTGAAAAAATACCACAAGTGGCAGAATCCTTACCAGTTAAGTTTTGGAGGATCGGGTCATAAAGCAACTCTAACAACTTTTTTTCTAACATATGGTGACTTTTATGTCAGAAAAATAACTTGTTAAGAGTTAGAATATGTATGGACACAAATCATAAGTTAAAATTATCAATAGAATGTTACGTTTGTAAATTGTTCCATTTCTTTCACATCAAAATCAGGTCATACATATCGACGTCCACGGAACAATCCTAATAAGCACAAATGTATTGACCCTATTTAAGATAGTTTTAGTGTCCAAGTTTCATCACTGACCATGACGCCTGCAATCTCTCCATGGCTCTCTCTCTACAGGGTAGATAACGCTAACCCGCCTTATCAGTTGGTGAGCGAAACGGATTATCTCTCCTTGCAGTTCTGGGCGTCATGGGAGGCAACCACGAGAAAGGGGGTTAACTTTACCGTTGACCTCATCCCAGGTAAAGCAAGCCTGAAACAGTTATGCCTTCTAATTTGACACATCAATCTTTGGTCAAACTAATTTTAACACTTTAATTTTAAACAAATTTAGGTGGGTTTTTTTTTACTTCTGTTTTTTTTTTCCTTGCATGGATCTCAGGATTCACTAAAGAAATGTTGACCTTTTTTTTATTTCTTTTGTTATTAAAGCTGAGGACGAATGCTACGCTATAGATAAGAAAGGGGCAGACTATTTCGGAAACAAATCCATATCAGAAACATACGAAGATTGCATCCCTTGGGCCAAGGCGACTACCTGTGACGATTTCCCATTCGATGGGTAAACCCACTGTTAGACTCGTTTCTAGATATTTCTATTCAAAAGCCATCTCCTGTTTGTGTCCCATGTTTGTATTCCCCTGTTTGTATACCATGTTTGTATACCATGTCTGTATCTCCTAGTTGTATCCCCTTTTTGTTTCCCTATTTTGTTTCCCGCGTATGTTTATAACCTGAAATATCCCCCCCCCCCCCTTTTTGTTTCCCTTTTTGTTTCCCGGCGATGGTTAATACCCTGAAATACCCCCCCCCCCCAAACATTGTTGGAACCTGTGTTAAAAGTCATGATGAACTGATATCTTGTTACCATCGCTACCGCGTTACAACCGCCACGGATTTTCTGACTTCAGGCTCAACGGGATAACTCTGCTGGAGAGCGGGAACAGCTGCCGAAACCCCAACGGTGCACTGATCCAGCCCTGGTGCTACGTGTTCGTGCGTGGATCTGTGTGCCACAGGCGTTACTGTGACGTCTGCAACATAAGTATTCAACGACATTCCTACACAATTAGTAGCTATTCTCTCTTTCTCTCTCTCTTTCTCTCTCTCTCTCTCTCTTTAAATCCATCCATCCGCCCACCCCTCTGGCGCTACTGCCCACGTAGGGCTTTTGCCTGCCTCAACACTTCCTTCCACTCAGACCCAAATGATGCTTTTATTTTCCATCCATGGATTCACAGCTTCTGTAGATCTTTTTTTCCATATCATCCATTCTTCCAAGCCTAGGTCTCTCTCTCTCTCTCTCTCTCTCTCTCTCTCTCTCTCTCTCTCTCTCTCTCTGAAACTAAACATATGTGTTTATCCACGATGTATTTCTTTTCGTTGTTAGTCTTTTTTTTTTTGTGATGAGTCTTGTTTTTTTTTTTTTTTTTCTATATCTTCCATTCTTCCACGCCTCGGTCTCTCTCTCTCTCTCTCTCTCTCTCTCTCTCTCTCTCTCTCTCTCTCTCTCTCTGAAACTAAACAAATGTGTTTATCCACGATGGATTACTTTTCGTTGTTAGTCTTTTTATTTATGTGATGAGTCGTGTACTTATTTTTTTTTTTACTATAGAAATGATTTCTTTCAATGTCAAGATCATGTTATTTACATATAGCTTAACACAACTCCTCATTGATGCATAGTTTTAGAATTTAGCAGAAGAAAAAAAAAAGCGTAACTTAACATTGGATGCTAAAAGTGTTTAAATAAATTGTTCATCTACGAGGACGCCACTTGCAAAATCTCATAAGTCTCTGTTAGTAAAAAAAAAAAAAAAAAATTTGAAAAAATGGCCTCCTCTTTTTTACAAGCAGCTTGGTCGCGAACGTTCACACCTGGCCCCACCGGCGCATCTTGGGGGGGGCTAAGGGGGGGGGGGGACCACCTCATTTTGCGCCTTTCGAATTATATCTTTGTTTTCAAAAGTATATAAGAGATGTTTGTGAAGACCAACTTTGAGATTAAGCCCCGAGCGACTTTGAGTCCCGTTACGCCCCTCCGTATAGTTATAACCGATCGACAAAATCCTGATCACCAAAAAATTCCTGTCCAACAGAGTCGCCAGTTGACATGATCAAGAACTGCGCAGCTCTGAAGTCGACCATCCCCGATTTCTGTAACACGGCCGTCGAGCGGTTTGGATGCTTCAAAACTTGTGGATTTCCCGCGCAATACCATTCGCCTGGTAAGTTCTATTTAAAATGACTATTTTTCGATTAGACAACAAAAAAAAAAAAAGACTCTTAAATGGATCGACGTTGCCACTTGCTCTTAGGGCTCGCGGGGACAGAGATAGTTTTAGGGACGGACTCATCCAGTGCGTGCACATATCCACAAGAACACTAACGATGAAAATTATACTTATAAATCAATCCATAGGCTCAGAGATCCAAAAGTATATTAATCATGAAATTATACCTATACATCGATCAGAATACACACAGATCCACAGGTACACTAATGATGAACATTCGTCTTATGTATAAGGATTATTTTCAGGAACGTGTCTATGAAAGACTCAAAATTTGTCAAATCAACAAAAAAAAAATAATAATAAATATGTCAAAAACGGGAAGTCCACTAAGCTGACCAATTGTTTTTATAGGTCCAACTAATGTCAAAAGTGGCGCGTCATTTTCCTCATGTTGGATTGCCAACATTTATACTGAGTCGTGTACATTTTCATTGTGTTCAAAACAATTTTGAATCATGTGTACTCACATAGATATTTTAGCCGGTTTATACTGTCAAAAGACTTATGGGGGTCCAACTTTTTTTTGTTTTTTTTGTTTTAGCGAATTGTTCCGCCCCGAGTTTACCACCTGACGTTATCGTCAATGGTGGCCTGAGGACGCTGTATGCAGAAGGGGAGGTCATCAACATAACATGTAGCAGTTCTGGCGCTTTGATCAACGAGATCAGATGCACTAGCGACGGCTGGTCGGGACAGGCCTTTGGGTGTAATGGTACATTTGAGTGATCACAAATTATCTGACGTCATACCCGTCACGTGACTTTTTGAGCCCCCATGCTTCTTTTCATTTTTAAAGCCCCGGGCATTCAAAATTTAAAATTCCATGCCCCCCAACACCCCCCCCCAAAAAAAATAAAATAAAATATTTAAACAATCACAAATTTGGACCCTTTAAATATCCGAGGCCGACTGTAGTCGCAGGCATTTCAGAGCCCACGCGATGGCTCTAGTTGACTTGATTATTTTCATTAACTTTTGTTATGAATTTCTGTCTGATGTAGTTAGCTGTAGCTGTATTTAAAGTCTCATTCGAGTAAACCTTGATCACACTTTCAAACAAGAAAGAAAGAGAGTAAACACACGTTTTTTGTTTTTTTTAAAAGGGGAAAAGAAGAAAGAAAAAAAAAGTTGGTGACGAGTGGAGAGAAGAGTAAAGCTGAAATAAGAGAAGAGTCACAAACAAAAATTACTCTTAATTATTTTTTTTGTTCTCAAACGATTACCTCATGCTTGTTGATGAATGCCGCGCCCCCCCCCCCTTTTTCCCCACAGGCTGTCCGGAGAACTGGATCCCTTACGGAGACAGGTGTTTTAACTATTCCGTTTCCGGACTGACCCGGAGGGAAGCTGCGGCCATATGCCGGTCGCATGACCCGACGGGCACACTGTTTGAGGTCAGGAGCCTGGCGGACCAACAAATGATACGCAAGTTTAAATCATCCCTGGGAGCGAAGTGAGCCATCTCTTGACATATTAAGGGAATAGTTGTATGTTGTTTTATTTTGGTGGGGAGGGGTACTTGGTCTTACATTTCATCTGTTATCTGAACGGTCAGACAGAAGCGTGCGAGTACTATTATTGCAGGCACAATCCGTAGAAATGTTGAGCAAGATTTAAGTGGGCAATTAGTAGTACTGCAAACTGGGCTCGGAAAGAGAACCTAGTGTATGCAGAATTTCATGTAGATACACAGTTTTCTGGAGATAAAAAAAGGGGTGGTGGGCCTTTTTTTTTTTTAAATGATGAAAACAAATGGTAAATGTTTATGAATTTGTTACAATCCAAACCACATTTTCATTCTAAAATAATTTTTAAACTCGATTAAACTATTGTTTGTACTCTATTCAAAATTTCCACCGCTAGCTTCGACACAGGCTTCAAGACGCGCTCACAATGGACCAATCATGATCCCAATTTTAACATCTACTTCGTTAATTGGATGATTTATTTTTTAGGTCAATTTTAACACGATGAGCTAAACACTGGGAAGAAACAAAAAACAAAAAAAACAAAAAAAGTTGGAATAATAGAGGTCTAATTGGAGTGTATTAAATAAAATATCGATCAGCTGCAGCTGGTTGCATAAAGCAACTGCCGCGATGTGGCTGCATCGGAATGTAGGAAGAAAAAGGAATAGACGAAAAGACAATGACCCACATATTAGTGGTTCATGCAAAAAGCTGTCCCGCCCCCTTCCCCCACGCCCTCACGCCTGCACTTGTTCAATGTTTGTTGCCATTTCTAAGACTGGAAAACGCCACTTTACATTGCCTTACTGTACTATTTTTTCGACCAGGTTTTTTCGTAAAAACGTGGCTGACAACAATGCATGTCAGCATGCATGTATATTTAAAGCGGTACAAAAAAATGTTGGGGAAAGGGGGGGGGTAAAAATCGTTCGTAAAATAAAGTTGTAAACCAATTTTCGTCTAGGTTAAGACCCACTAACCTGGCTCTAATTAACGCATAGAAGTACCGACCAGCTGTTGACAGTTTGATAAATGGAATGCCCGGATGTTTCATTTATACCTTTCCGCCATTCAGTGAGATTGGCCAAATAGAATGCCCGTATGTTCTATTAATAGCTTTCCGCCATAACTTTAAAGTCATTCTCTTCGTGTGGGAACTGAGTCGCTGACTGGTGTGTTACTCTTGTGTGCAGCTACGGGCACGACAACTGGATCAGTGGCGAGCTGGAGTCGGAATACGGACAGTGGATCATGGACTCGGGCGACACGATGACGTACTTCAACTGGTCGACCACAGCAGGTTTCAATGTCATTCTATTATCATTTCATATGCCGGAAAGTTCCATCGGAACTTTTCTTTTGTTGAAATTGTTGTTTTACAAAACTAATTAAGTTCGCAATGTTTCTTATTCTCAAACAAGGTTTTTGTAAATGTGTATAGGCTCTATCCTATTCATTTTTTTACAAGCTGTTGCATTTTAGATGTTCATTGAGGGTGATACGTGTAGATAGTTGTTTTGAAGAGATGTCTTTAAACCGTGTTCAGTATAGTTGATCCCAAAGTCCACCAGGTTCCACTAGTAGTACAGTTTAAAAACCCACAGCGGTTATGCAAACTAATACATTATTTATTTGTTTGGAGAAGCAATTTTATACTTTTAAAACCTAACTGAGACCAATTTTTTGCATAGAAATCCTTCATATTTTATTCATTTTTGGATAACATTTGAATGTAAAAATGGAAAGCTCAAAATTATTTACCTGCTCTCTGAACCTTCGAACAAGTAAGGAATATTGTAAATTCTGCTTTCATGGATTTTTTATTTTTTTAAAATGCAGAATGCACAGTAATAGATTATATTCTCATTTCGTTTTTTTTGTTTCTGTTTGTTCAACTCTCTTCCAGAAACGACTCGAATGTCTTTCAACTGTATCCAGCTCATCGCCGAGTACGAAGCAGACTACAACCAGGGTGGGTGGACGACGCTGCCTTGTGACGGGAAACATGTTGCCCCGTACGTCTGTCAGGTGGATAACTCAGGTAGGCCCTGGCCGTCGGCGAAGTAGGTTTTATTATTCACATGGATTACCATGACAGAATAGGATGACTAGAATGTCATAGAAATGAATTACCACTTTAAAAAAAAATAGTTTAAATTAACTTCGCTGTTTTTCGTGCCTGGTTGACAAAATCTTCGGACGGATAATTGACCCACTTCCCATCAGCCTATCGAGCTGAAACTTGGCTCGTAGATTTTTATCCCGAAGACAACAAATTCTGTCAAATTTTCAGCCCCGCCCACCAATCCCGAACTCCAAATGTCAACCTTTTTCAAGTGGATGTTTGAAGGAAATATGCTGATACTGATTTCACGAAATAAAATTCCCGACAATTGAGTTCATACGCTTCTTACCAAAAGATCGCAATGGCGATTGGTGCTTAATATTGTCTTCTGTTTTTTTCTGAAATGGTTGGTTGCGGATGGGTCATTTGAATATTAATATAGTTCAAGGGCGTGACGTCAGATTTGCGGTTGTGATCCTAATGTTGGGGGGGGGGGGGAGGGGGGGGGGGGGGGGAGGGGGACTAATTGTGATTCTTATAAAGTGCGTTCCTTGTATGGATGTATTGTTAAATGTTCAGCCCCCCACGTTGCCCGATATTACATTTTATAAAAGATTTGTCCGCAAAATGTTGTTGTTATTGTTGTTTTTTCAGCGATGTTTTAAATTTTTTCATGACGTCGAGAAATTTTTCGGCAGTTTCCTAAACAACAACAAAACCAAAATTCTCGATACCATTTTGTTCAGTTTCCAGTGTCTGCAACGACCGTGTTCGCACCTGCGCTGACGTCATCGCTGCCTTCCCAGGATTCTGTCGTGTTGGGAGGTCCTCGGCGTCTGCTGTGAGATATTGCAGAAAGTCGTGCGGACGCTGCCA
Source organism: Lymnaea stagnalis (assembly GCA_964033795.1). Lineage (NCBI taxonomy): Eukaryota > Metazoa > Mollusca > Gastropoda > Lymnaeidae > Lymnaea > Lymnaea stagnalis. The sequence goes on from CAXITT010000974.1 coordinate 136,780, forward strand.
AGGTTATTGTCAAGCCTTGGTCCTTATTTTCTTAATGTCTGTTGGGAAAAAAAAGGGGGCAGGCTTATCCTTATACCGTTGTCGAGTCATGCTATTTTAAATTTTACAGATTCACTTCTTGGAGTGTAAGAATATGACTCATAAAATATTGTGTAGCGTTGCCAGAGATGTTTTTAAAAAAAATGAACATAATGTACAATTTTTTTTCAGATTCACGTTACTAGAATTAGAGAAAGTTCTTTTGTTTCATTGAAAATGAAAAAAAAAAAATCTTTTAAATTGAAATTGATTCATTTCTTATCACAAATGCTTTAAATGTTTTAACAGTAAATGCAGCTATGCAAAAAAAACAACAAAAAAAAACATTCTCGATAGGTTCTAAGTATAATTTAATCGAATCATACATTGAAAATACTTTGATTTTAAGTCTCTAATGGTGGAGCCAAGTGTTCAGACCTGGGCAGCAGCACCTTGACGAGAACTTCGTCTCAGGTCACTGTAAGTGTAGGACAGGTCATGACCTTCACGTGCAAGCCCAATCTGTATCACGTGGGCGGAGACCTGACGAGGGCGTGCTCATACCGCGGCCACCTCCTAGGGGCGGAACCAGTTTGCCAAGGTACTTGATTTGTCACTAGATAAACCGTCTTGTCTTCCCCTTCAACACGTCATTGCAATCCGCGAGACACTGTTTGAACAAGTTACACAAGTTATTTTGCTGTTCCATTATACGTTGACATACTTTCACTAACATAGAAACCAAATCTCTTACCGATGTCCTTTTTTACGATTCCCAGATTTTTTTTCCCATTTCTTAAATAATTTTAATGGACATGATCTTTCGAATCGCTAGTTCGCTTAACCGCTTAGAAATATTCCCTATCGACCCCCCCCCCTCAATTGCTCACCCATTCCACGACCTGCAAACACATACATACACAACTATAGAGCCGAGCGTTCGTGTGTATCAGTTTGTGTCTGCCTGGGGTGTTTGAAACCATCTTTGTGGGGATTTTTGTGTGTTTTTTTAAAACAAATTTGTCTCCTTATCACTTTTCCAAGTGGTTACACACAGTCGGGAGAGCTTAACGCTTTCCCACCAACGTATGTCTGGGTCTTAATGGAATCGTTCATTAGGAATGACGTCAGCAACCCGAGCCCAAGATCTTATTGCTCCCTTGTGAGCCCCAATTCTCAGAATTTCTCCCCCTCCCCACACCCACACACCACAGACTTTTTTTTACAGAGTTTGGCCCAAGTATAGCTAGCGAACCATCTGGCTAACATGCACAGTTATGTACGGCTAGTTAAATAATTAAATCATCGAATTAAACACTGTATTTGACCAATTTTAAAACATTTCAATGAACATGTGTGATCTCTTTGCACACAATTCAATGAAGCGGCGCCCGTGGCTGTAGACATCAAAGTCGACATGCTCAGAAGACGCCGGGAGACCTTACCTGAACGCCTGGCTATTCTACTGGACCATGACGGCTACAGGTATTTCCATATCCGGCAATTTTTTTTTTCTTCTAAACTAGTTTTGGGTGCTTTGCTGCTTAAGGTCAATCGCGTGTTTATCGAGACGGTTATGTGTGTGTGTGTGTCAGAAACATGCGTGTCGAATACATAACGCAGAATGTGTTAGCTCAGTGGTCCTCAGCCTTTCTAATGCCGCGAAACTTTATCACAGTTCCCCATGTTGTGGCGACCCCCCAACCACATAATTACTTTAGTTGCGACCATATTTGAGTAGTGGTGTTTTCCGATGGTCTTAGGGGACCTCATGGAAAAGGTTCGTTCGAACCCTCAAAGGGGTTCTGCCCACAGGTTGAGATTAATCCGCTGTAATTAAGCAAGTGTTTCCTATTAACTGTTGATGACATAAAAAAAACAACGAATTTTTATTTTAAATGTTTGCATTTTAAAACTTTAAAGATGCCAGCAACTATATTCTTAAAACAATAATTCGTAAACGAGGACAAATCTCTTAAACCCTCATCATGTGTGCTGTATGAATAAAAAATAAATTTCATGTAATTAATTCTACGTTTGGTTTTATACTTGATGGTGTCTATTGATGTAACGCTTCTTATTTTTTTTTTATTTTTTAATATTTAGTTAACACATTTTTGTTTCGTTGATATATATATAATTGTTTTGTTGTTTTTAGGATACCTTTTGCGGGTAAAATCACAAAATGGTACTACTTTTGTGAGAAATCTGGCACTCTTGACCTCCTGGTTTACAGACATTCGGGGTGAGTACCCAAATTTAGGGCTGAGTGGATAATAATTAATATAGTAATAATAATACTAATGCTATGTAGCAATGTATGTAGCATTTGGAACAAAGTTGTATGTGTATCATCATTTGTTCATATAGCTTACGTTGCGAAGAACTTCATCTCTTTGTCTCCCGCAGAGGAAGTTACCAGTACGTAGGCTCCAACTCTGTGTTATGTGAGCCGGGATGGATAAGGACGCATAATGTGCCAGTGCCCCAACAGATACATGTAGTCAAGGTGAGATAGACGTTGTCAAGGTGAGATAGACGTAGTCAAGGTGAGATAGAAGTAGTCCAGGTGAGATAGACGTAGTCAAGGTGAGATAGACGTAGTCAAGGTGAGATACACGTAGTCAAGGTGAGATAGACGTAGTCAAGGTGAGATAGACGTAGTCAAGGTGAGATACACGTAGTCAAGGTGAGATAGACGTAGTCAAGGTGAGATAGACGTAGTCAAGGTGAGATAGACGTAGTCAAGGTGAGATACACGTAGTCAAGGTGAGATAGACGTAGTCAAGGTGAGATAGACGTAGTCAAGGTGAGATAGACGTAGTCAAGGTGAGATACACGTAGTCAAGGGGAGATAGACGTAGTCAAGGTGAGATAGACGTAGTCAAGGGTAGATAGACGTAGTCAAGGTGAGATAGACGTAGTCAAGGTGGGATACATGTAGTCAAGGTGAGATAGACGTAGTCAAGGGGAGATAGACGTAGTCAAGGGGAGATAGACGTAGTCAAGGTGAGATACACGTAGTCAAAGTGAGATACACGTAGTCAAGGTGAGATACGCGTAGACAAGGTGAGATAGACTTTCTCAATCTTTTCAATGTTTGAAACCCAGTGACACTATAGGTGTGGATTAGTACCTACATTTTTTTCCCTATCAGATAATTAGAATAAAGGTAAGATATAAATTTTAAAAAGGCTATTCAATATTCCAGCCAGTGTGACTTAGGATATTTAATAGACGTGTGTGCCCTTTAGATACGCAGCAAAGGTTCAATATTGGGGCATTCTTACCCCATTTGACACGTGAAAATCATCACGTCGTTCCAGGATGACGTCTTTGGGGCCTACTCTCTTAACCGCACGACCCTCAGTATCAGCGACTGTGACGACGCCGCCGAGAAGACCTTCCTGCTTCCTGCCATGAACGCCACGACACTGTCCGAGCTGACCAGCACCACCGGACACGTTTTTACTGGTCATAGATGTGCCGTCCCGTCGTTGGCTGTTCGCGTGGAACCGTAAAGATTAAGGGGAAAACACTATTATATATTTTTTTCATTTGTTTAAATGTAGAAAAAAAAATTGGTAATAGATGGAATAAAATAGTAAAGTAATATGAGTCATAATTTGATGTATTTGAATCGTGTTTAATAGCTAGCTTGTTGTTAAATAACAATCCATAATTTTAATTTACCATAAAGTGTTATTTTTTGTTATTGTTTATTTTGTTTGTTTTGGGTTTTTTTTTTGCAATTTTTTTTTTTTGATAAATTTTTTTTTTAAATAAAAAAAGGCCATTTTTACGGACCATTCAAAAAAACAGACACAGAATACGCGCGAACATAAGATTGATCTTGATGAAGTTTGGAAGACACGTTCATATGTCAGCTTCGACTACTCTATTAATAAAGTTCAATACTCAAAAGGGTCGAGATTCAATCTCTTAGGACCCCGGACACGATTTCTACGGCGCGCCTCATCTGCTGGGCGCTACCGTAAAGGACTTCATTGAGGCAGGCTTCCGGATTCCTACCGGGCTACTGTCTCCTCCTCGAGTCCACACTGTCGGCACAAGGGCTCCCTTCTGTTGTCGAGTCGGTGGAGATAACTGCGCGTCGCGCAGTGCCCAGTTCTCATCTGTGAGATAAGGCTTTGTTCTCCACGACTAAGCTCCCACCATGGGTCGCTTTTGCTCGGCCGCTGCATTTTCTGGTAAAGCTGTCGTCCAGTAGTGGCCGTGTCCCACCTTCTGTGCCATTTCTCCTTGAAATCGTCTTTTACCCAGGCGGTGACTCCGAGCTGAGTCATGGGTTTGTCTGGTTGAGGTAGGGCTGCGCCTTCTTTGGCTAAGAAATCTGCCCTGTCAGGAAGCGACGCTTCTGAGTGCGAAGCGATAAACTGTAAGTGGACCTTAGAGCCATGTGCATGGATGGAGCCTACTGTTTCCAGAATAGCTGTAACCATTTTTGATCCCACCGATCTCCCCCCCCTCATGAGTTCGAGAGCAGAACGAGAGTCGGTGAAGACCACAACGTCCGGGAAGGACTTTCATTTCGCTAGCCGTTGGCAAACCCTCTTGAGAGCTACCAGTATCGCCTCGATTTCCGCATCGAGGCTCGTTGCATTACTACCTCATGGGCCTGATAATTCCTCGGGTGGAGCTATCTCTGCGGGATACTGGATGAGGACACCGTAGCCGCTACGCTTTTCCCTCGTAAAACACGAGCCGTCTGGGAAGACTTTAACCAGGCTGTTCGGGTAAGCTTCAATCGTGCTTGGTAGGGGGGAGATTTTTGTGAGGTCCCCGCGCGGGGATCACTTTCACTTTTTCCAGGTTTCCGGGTAAAATAACGTCTTCTTCAAGACTGTGCACCGTGTCCATGAAGGATGGTCTCTTCAATCTGGACTTTTTTACCCATTCGTCCTGTAATTGGAAATAGGGTTCTTCCCTTCCCAATGGCCGGTAACGTTCTAACGTCGTAAGGACTGCCTTCTCCCGCCTGACCTCGAGCGGTTCGACATTGGCCCTGATCTCCACTGCCACCGTCGGTGTGTTTCGTATTGCCCCGCATACAAGCCTTAGAGCACGGTTTTGAATGCGGTCCAGTTCCTCTAGAGCCGTGCGGCTAGCGAAGGTCTGGACGGGCAAACTGTAGTCCATAGTTCCCCTCACACTGCTAAGGTAGAGCGACCTTAACAGTCTTGCGTATGCGCCCGATCTAGTGCAAGCCAGCTTTTTCACCAAGCACAATTTTTGTGAAGCTTTGGCGTACAGTTCGTGTACATGGTGGTGAAGCCGGAGTTTCTGATCCAACTTTACCCCCAGGTAGACTGGTGTCCTGTCCCATACCAAATCTTTCCCGTTTATGGAGAGTTTTAAATCGACCTTAAGCGCCTTCCTTCCATTGGTGAACTTAGAGTAAACCGTCTTCTCGGTGTTCACAACCATTTTCCACCGTCTCGCATAGTCTTCGATGCTATGCAGATCATTTTGCAGCCGGTTCTGCAGATGGTTGATGTCCTTACCAGAGGTCCAGATTACTAGATCTTCGGCGAACATGGCGTTATCGTACACTAAGCCCTCATGCAAGTCGTAAACGTACGCCAAGAACAAAGTGCAGCTGAGGGCGGACCCCTGGGAGAGTCCGTCCTCTAGAGTACGCCACTTCAACAGACTATTGCCAACCCGCGTGGCAATAGTCCTGTTCTTGAGGAAGTCCGTCATCCACGCGGACATTTTTCCAGTGATACCCAGCTTCTGGAATTTGTACATGAGGCCTGCGCGCCACACTCGGTCATACGCTTGCTTGAGGTCAAAGAAAAATACCACCGAATGATTTTTCTCCTGAAGCTCGTCGGTAATGGACTGAACAAGACGGATTACCTGGTCCATGGACTGGCGACCCTTACGGAAGCCACCTTGCGTCGGTGGTAGGCACTTATTACTCTCCAAGAACCAGTAGAGTTGTCCATTTACCATTCGCTCGGCCACTTTTCCCACACAAGACGTTAGCGATATCGGCCTAAAGCTACTTGGTAAATGTCCTGGTTTTCCCTCCTTTGGTATGGGGAATTACTATGGCCTGCTTCCACACTTTCGGTAAAATACCTGTAGTCCAAGTTTGGTTAATGAGAGCCAGCAGAAGTTCTCTCCCCTGCTTGCCCAGATGGGTTAACATTTCATTGTGAACTTTGTCTGGTCCTGGTGCTTTCGCCGCCAAGCACTTATCAAGCGCGCTGCGCAATTCTTCCATTATGAAGGGAGTTGTGAAGATCTCGGGGTGGGGTCCAGTACGCTGGATACGAGCTCCCCTTTTCCTCAGACGGCGGATTTCCCAATGCTCTTGGGTCTCTTTTGCCTTCTTGTTCACTTTGGCGAAGTGAACGTTGAGCACCTTTGCCGTTTTTGCGTCGGTCGCCTCGACGCCTTTGCCTGATGGTAGTGGCTGCGGGTTTTTGCCTTCCCCGCACCAGAGAGACACTCGAGCAGATTCCACACCTTCCGACCGTCCTGAAGATCAAGTTTTTCCACATGCACTTACCCACTTCGATTTCTTCGCCTTCTGAACAGCTGCCCGGACTTCAGCCGTAAGTCGATTGTAGCCTGCACGAGCAGCAGGTGTTTTCTTTGTGTGTCACAACTTTGGTTTAATGAGTGCGACTGTCAATTACTGTTGTTTAAACATTGCTAACAACAGCGGCGTAACCAAGGTTTGTGACACCTGGTGCGAGTGAAATATTATTCCCCCGCCCCCCAACACGAAACTGATTTTTAATTGCTAAAAAATGCCAGTCTCTCTCTTTCTCTCTATCTCATCTCTCTCTCTCTCTCTCTACACACACACACACATATATATATATATATATATATATATATAGAGAGAGAGAGAGAGAGACGGGGGGGAGAGAGAGAGACGGGGGGGGGGAGAGAGAGAAAAAAAAAAAAAAAAAAAATATGTAAGTCACACAGTTCAGAAACACTAGCCAGACAGGAGATCAACCGACCAAGACAAAGACCAGCAAGATTTCAAAGATCGCATAATCTCAACCAAGGAAAATAAAAATGATAAAGAAACAATAAAAAAAAAAGACCCCAGTGATTAGCAAAGGTAACTTTAAAATTAAGCCATTGCACGTTTGTCAGTTGTTAGTCACTGTGGGAAATTGCACAGGTGGTGCCATGGACTAGGACAGGTCTCTCAGTGATTACATGGGCGAAAGATTGCCAGACGTCTCACATGAATCTGCCTGGCGTGCTTCAGGCATCGTATAAGTAACTCTCATAGTTCTTTTTTCTTTTCCCCCATCATTTGATTCGGTGAAACAGATAGTGTGGAATCTTACCAGTAAGTATGGCTTTTCGCCTTTTTTTTTTAAACGTATTTGCTATAGAATGTATTGGCCGCAAGAGAATTACAAACAGTACCATGGCCTCGGTAAGTAATTTCTATTACCAATCATCGTTATTTTTGTCATGCGTCTCCAAATTCAATAAAACCAGAGAACTATACAGAAAAGCTATCAATATTGAATATTTCAAGGCGGGTGGGGGGTTCCTTTATTTCCTTTAATAATTTATTTCGGGAATACAAGTTTAAAATCGATAGTTACCTGTTTCTATTGGAATTTATTGGGAAATTTAATGAGCAATTTATGGAATAATTTAATGAGAAATTTATGGGATAATTTAATGGGCATTTCATGGGATAATTAAATTAGCATTTTATGTAATCATTTAATGAGCATTTTATGGAATAATGTAATGAGAAATTCATGGGATAATTTAATGAGCAATTTTTGGGATAATTTAATGAGCAATTTATGGGACAATTTAATGAGCAATGTATGGGATAATTTAATGTGCAATTTATGTGATATTTAATAAGCAATTTATGAGAGAATTTAATGAGCAATTTATTGGACAATTTAATGAGCAATTTATTGGACAATTTAATGAGCAATTTTTGGGATAATTTAATGAGCAAATAATGGGATTATTTAATTAGCAATTAATGCGACAATTTAATGAGCAATTTATTAGATAATATAATGATCAATTTATTGGACAATTTAATGAGCGATTTTTGGAATAATTTAATGAGCAATTTATGTGACAATTTAATGAGCAATGTCTGGGATAATTTAATGTGCAATTTATGGGAATTTAATGAGCAATTTATGAAAGAATTTAATTAGCAATTTATAGGACAATTTAATTAGCATTTAATGGGATAATTTAATTAACAATTTATGGGATAACCTAATGAGCAATTTATTGGACAATTTAATGAGCAATTTATTGGACAATTTAATGAGCAATTTTTTGGATAATTTAATGAGCAATTAATTGGATTATTTAATTAGCAATTAATGCGACAATTTAATGAGCAATTTATGAGATAATATAATGATCAATTTATGGGACAAATTAATGAACAATTTATGAGATAATATAATGATCAGTTTATGGGACAAATCAATGAACAATTTATGGGATAATTTAATGAGCAATTTATTGGACAATTTAATGAGCGATTTTTTGGATAATTTAATGAGCAATTTATGGGACAATTTAATGAGCAATGTCTGGGATAATTTAATGTGCAATTTATGGCAATTTAATGAGCAATTTATGAAATAATTTAATTAGCAATTTATTGTACAATTTAATAAGCATTTAATGGGATAATTTAATTAGCAATTTATGGGATAATTTAATGGGCAATTTATTGGACAATTTAATTAGCAATTTATTGGACAATTTAATGAGCAATTTTTAGGATAATTGAATGAGCAAGTAATGGGATTATTTAATTAGCAATTAATGCGACAATTTAATGAGCAATTTATGAGATAATACAATGATCAATTTATTTGACAATTTAATGAGCAATTTATGGGATAATTTAATGAGCAATTTATTGGACAATTTAATGAGCGATTTTTGGATAATTTAATGAGCAATTTATGGGACAATTTAATGAGCAATGTCTGGGATAATTTAATGTGCAATTTATGGGAATTTAATAAGCAATTTATGAAAGAATTTAATTAGCAATTTATAGGACAATTTAATTAGCATTTAATGGGATAATTTAATTAGCAATTTATGGGATAATTTAATGAGCAATTTATTGGACAATTTAATTAGCAATTTAATGGGAAAATTTAATTAGCAATTTATGCGACAATTTTATGAGCAATTTATGCAAACATCCTTAAATCGCAAGCCGGGGCAGTCCACTAAGTCTTGCCAACCTCTACCAACTCTCCATACAGCAGCTTCCTTCATTCAGAATACGACCTTCCTCCATTCTCCTTACATGGCCTAACCAGCGAAGGCGCCTCTTGCTAAGGATGGAGAATAGCTACACATTGATGCATGTTCCAAGACGTCTGTGCTAGACACATGTATGCATGTTCCAAGACGTCTGTGCTAGACACATGTATGCATGTTCCAAGACGTCTGTGCTAGACACCTTGCCCTGCCATCGAATGCGTAATACTTCAGTGATTAAAAAAAAAAAACCCATTAAAACGCTCATGATTTATATCCAATTCTACTTTTTTTTATGGCCTTCTTTTTTCTTGCTAAACTAGAATGAGCTTGTATATAAAAATTGATCTTATCAGTTAAGTCGTGTACAGTTTGTAGATATGCGAGCAGGTTCTTATCAGTGAGGTCCAGGACTTCAGGGTAAAATGGGTTCACTTGGACCGTAGGACGTGACCATTTGGTTAAAAATTATTTCAAGGAAATGGATAGAGATAGAATGTAATGACTAAACACCACCTGAGACAATTTGTTATTCAATAACAAGCTTTCTCTCTGCTCTTTAAGCCCCACCCACCCCCTTCCCACCAAACGTCCACTCTACGCCATTCCCACCAACTAAGCGATCACCCTCCCACACGCCCAACCGTTTACAACTTACTCTCCCCCCTCCCATACCTCAATCAGTCACATCCAGGGTTTCTTTCAGCTATATCTCCGGGGGACAGTGCCCCTGCCCCCCCGGGGAAAGCCAAGTGCCCCCACCTCAATCCGTCACATCCAGGGTTTCTTTCAGCTATATCCCCGGGGGACAGTGCCCCCGCCCCCCCGGGGAAAGCCAAGTGCCCCCCCCCCCCGAGCAAAAATATGTCTAACAATAAATCAACTGGAACTGCTGGCACTGCAGTTCGTCTAATAATTGTTTACCATCACCACATCTCTTGTACTCTCGCCGTTCCCCTCTTACCTGCAACTCTCATCTGTTTCTCACCGATGTCCCCCGCCTCTCGCCCCCTCAGACTCACCTGTCACATTCCCTCTGTCTCTTGCTTCTGACAGATGACGCGTGTCCTGCACCTCCGATGCCTGCTCCCCTTGCTTCTGATCGGCGTCCACATTGCCTTGGTCACGTGCGAAACGCAGACAGTAAGTACTTAACACACAGTGCTGAAGTCATTGGTGACACGTGTTGCCCTCTCATTTTTGTTAGCTCAGCTTCCCCGTAAATAAAAAAAAAATTTAACAAAAAAACACTAATGTTTTCCGTACCAGTGAACAAGTTTATAAACTGGAACATGGGCCGGTGCCACATGTTTATAAACTGGAACATGGGCCGGTGCCACATGTTTATAAACTGGAACATGGGCCGGTGCCACACGTTTATAAACTGGAACATGGGCCGGTGCCACACGCTTATAAACTGGAACATGGGCCGGTGCCACACGTTTATAAACTGGAACATGGGCCGGTGCCACACGTTTATAAACTGGAACATGGGCCGGTGCCACACGTTTATAAACTGGAACATGGGCCGGTGCCACACGTTTATAAACTGGAACATGGGCCGGTGCCACACGTTTATAAACTGGAACATGGGCCGGTGCCACACGTTTAAAAAACCAAGGACCGGTGCCGGACTCAAAAATCATATCTTCTTTTCGTTTGACCACATATATTTCTTTTGTGCTGGACCCGCAACCTTAAGGCTCGAGGAACCGCGCCGGCCGCCCCCGGACCACCTATTCGGGGAACGGCTGAGCTGGACAACAACTCTACTAATTGGATTCTTGCACGCGCTAATTAGGCGAGACATCTGTTGAGTTGTTGTCGGCCGTGTTAGTTTCCTCAATTAACCCGTGGCTTACCTCCAGGTGTTTTAAGCTTACGAGATGACTACCACATTGTTGTTTAATAATAAATGGTATCAGTGATCTGAAATTAACTTCAGTTGTGGTTGTTGTTTGTTTTTTCCATGAAGATAAACATCTGAAACACGGTGCGTCTCCAGAATTTCCGAAATTTAATCCGTGATTTTTTTTTTTTTAAATTGTGTACTACGTTATAAATTGTGGAATTAAAAAGCGGCTGATGAATAATGAATCCACTAAATGAAGCTTTTCTGAAATTTTCAACAGCAGATAACGCACTCTTGATTCCAATACCAGAAAGTCTATTATTGATTGAACCGAATTTCCCTTGTACATTTATGTGTATAGTTAATTCATAAGAAAATATTTATCTTAAATATAGGCCTAATAGAGGGATTCATTTTCTAGACAATGGCATCTGCTCTCCTAGATATTCTAACTTTAAGAATTTAAGATATCTAAAGATATTAAAAGATATTAAAATCTATGTTTATCATAAAATAAATTAGTGAATTATCATGAATACTCTGGTTTTGGTTTTAAGTTTTTATTTCCATCAAGAAGTAATAGATTTGATGTTGAGATATAACTTGATTTATAGAACTCCACCGCAGCCGGCCCAGCAGACGATGCATACATTGCAGGAGATCCCCTGACAAGGTAAAGAAATATCGAGGACACAATGTCTCGTCAATGAACCTACTGAAAGGTAGAATAAACCTATAGCCAAACGTGAAACCATCAGGTTATCATGATGCCGTTGTGGGATGGTGGGGTTGGGGGAGGGGGCGTTATTGGGTCCTAGGGGCGTTTGGTGGTAGGGGTTCTTTGAGAGTGGTAGAGTGGCCATTGGTGGGCAGGTGGCCGATGGGGTGGTAGAGGGGTCGTTGGTGGGGATGTAGGGGGCCGTTGTGTGGTGGTAGGGTGGACGTTGGTGGGTAAAGAGCCGCTGGGGTGGTAGGTGGGTCGTTGAGGTGGTAAGGGGTGGTCGTTGAGATGGTAAGGGGGGGTCGTTGAGATGGTAAGGGGGGGGGTTCGTTGGGTGGTGGTAGCGGTGTTAGGGTGTCTAGAAATGTAATGACGATGTTAACAATTGTTCATAACTAATATATGACGTTGTAAAGATAGATGCACTTGTTTATCGACGTGATATATTTTCAGGGAGATTTGTTTGGAGATAATAATATTGTTCAGAAAGATATACCTTCGTTGACAAATGATAATAATGTTCAGAAAGACATAGCTTTGTTTAATTATGGTACTATTATTCAGAAAAACATACCTTTCATCATTAATGATACTATTGTTCACAAAGACATCCCTTTGTCCACTAATGATATTTTTGTTCAGAAAGACATACATTTGTCCACTAATGATATTATTGTTCAGAAAGACATACCTTTGTCCACTAATGATACTATTTTTCAGAAAGACATACCTTTGTCCACTAATGATACTATTGTTCAGAAAGACATACCTTTGTCCACTAATGATATTATTGTTCAGAAAGACATACCATTGTCCACTAATGATACTATTGTTCAGAAAGACATAACTTTGTCCACTAAGGATACTATTGTTCAGAAAGACATACCATTGTCCACTAAGGATACTATTGTTCAGAAAGACATACCATTGTCCACTAAGGATACTATTGTTCAGAAAGAAATACCTTTGTCCACTAATGATACTATTGTTCAGAAAGACATACCATTGTCCACTAAGGATACTATTGTTCAGAAAGACATACCTTTGTCCACTAATGATACTTTTGTTCAGAAAGACATACCTTTGTCCACTAATGATACTATTGTTCAGAAAGACATAATAATAATAATAATAAAGTTCATTTAAAAAAAACACGCTTCATCCCCAAAGGCTCGAAGCGCGGTACAAAGTCAACAAAAAACAATCTATAATTCACCACATTTAAAACAAACACAACACTACAAAAACTAATTACAAGCATACAATATCAAAGTCTTTCTGGCCATTTCAACACTAAGCAACACAGCAACACATGGAAAATAAGGTAGACAATCATCCCAGAAGGTATTTGCGAAATAGATGTGTCTTTAGATCTGTTTTAAAGGACTCCAGTGTCTGGTTGTTTCTAAGATCGACAGGAAGGGCGTTCCAAATTGTTGGACCAGCAAATGCGAAAGTGCGCTTTCCATAAGTCTCAAGGCAAACACGTGGTGTCGAGAGTTTGCCACTATCGGATGAGCGGAGCTCTCTACTGGGTACATAAGGCGTCAGCAGCTCTTTCAGGTAGGACGGCGCCAGGTCATGTAAGCAGCGGTAGCACAAAGTTGCGATTTTGTACTCTATGCGAGCACGCACCGGCAGCCAATGCAACTCTCTCAGAAGTGTTTTTGCATGGTCGAATTTGCGTTTGCGGAGAACTATGCGAGCCGCATTATTCTGTGCTATTTGAATTTTATCCAGGAGCGTAGCTGGAAGACCCACCATGAGAGCATTGCAATAGTCCATGCGTGATAGCACAAATGCAGACATCAGCCTCTTTGTTGTATCAATTGTTAGGAAGGGCCTGATTTGACTAATCCTGCGCAGCTCCAGAAAAATCGCCCTGCATAGCATGTTAATATGACTTTCAAAAGTTAGTCTTCTATCTAGGTAGACACCCAGGTACCGCACTGTTTGAGCTAACTCAATACGCACACCTGAGAGAGTAATGGATGTCGTGTTATGTGCAGATTTCTGCTTCTGAGCGGTCGCAATGGGGAGCAGCTCAGTCTTATCATCATTTAATTTGAGCTTGTTAATGGTCATCCAGTGCTTTACCGACTCCATTGTCTTCTGTGTAATACTGAGCAGCTGAGGGAACTGAGAAGTGATCACGGATTGATGAAGTTGTGTATCGTCCGCGAACATGTGATACAACATGTCAAACTGCCTGATCTCTGCACCCAGGGGCTGAATGTACATCGTGAAAAGCATCGGGCCTAGGACCGAGCCCTGGGGTACTCCGAATTCGAGATTAGATTTCTTCGAGGTCAAGCCGTTTGAAATAACCGACTGGACCCGATTAGTCAGATACGATCGGAACCAACACAGGACGGTATCAGTGAGACCGAACGTTTGTTGCAGACGCTGGAGCAGTATGCCGTGGTCGAGCGTATCGAAAGCTGCCGATAAATCGAGTAAAGACAAAATCGATACCCGGCCCTCATCACAAGACGACAGAAGGTCGTTTACGACGCGCAACAGAGCTGTCTCAGTAGAGTGATGCACCCTGTATGCTGATTGGAATGGTTCAAACAAGTCAAACTGAGTGAGGTGATCCAGGAGTTGGCGGAGAACGACTTTTTCTAAGATTTTAGAAATAAATGGTAGATTTGAGATGGGGCGGTAATTTTCCATCACATTTGGGTCAAGATTTGATTTCTTTAATAGTGGAGTGACGATCGCCTCTTTAAAAGATGATGGAACAACACCAGTAGCTAAGGACTGATTTATGATATAAGTGATGATGGGGACTATTTCATCCAGACATTCATACAAGAGCCCTGCTGGAAGAGGGTCAAGCGAACATGACTTTCTTGGGGTATTAGCGAGGATTTTCCTCACATTCGATTCACTGACCTCAACAAATTCAGCCATAGAAGAGCCGTTGAATAGTGAGAATTCTGGAGCAGTATCGATGTAACTGTCAATTTTCGCTCTGATCCTCTTAACTTTGGTAATAAAGTAGTCATTTAGTGCGTCTGGCAGCTCTTCTACAGCAATGTTATTTGGCAGAGATGTAGCCTTGTTTTTACCGGTCAGCTGACCCACAATGCGAAATAAGTCCTTGCTTGAGCCGCTGTCTGTAATCTGATGACTAACATACTCAGTCCTAGCTGCAAGGACCAACCTCTTGGTTCTTTCCCTGTGGTCAACAAAGATTTGACGGTGCACAGTCAAGCCCGACTTCCGCCATTGGCGTTCTACACGTCGCTGCTTCTGCTTAGCGTCCTTAATTTCGGGCGTGAGCCATGGGGCGGAAGGGCGGTCCGTAACATACCATTGTCCATTAATGATACTATTGTTCAGAAAGACATACCTTTGTCCACTAATGATACTATTGTTCAGAAAGACATACCATTGTCCACTAATGATACTATTGTTCAGAAAGACATACCATTGTCCACTAATGATACTATTGTTCAGAAAGACATACCATTGTCCACTAATGAAAATATTGTTCAGAAAGTTCAAAACATTTGTTTGGTGATAATTTTATTGTTCAGAAAAAAAAATTTTTGCGGTAAAAATTTCTTTAGAGATAATGATAATGCCCTGAAATATAATTTTTTTTCCCCCGACAGAGCGAACAGTCCGTTTACAGCATTCTGGTTGGAGAGTACAGGCGATAGAGCGAGGCGCTCGTCTTATAACAGAACGAATGCCAACTGGCCCCATGATATCCCGTATATCATGGACTCGTCTTTTACAGGTGAGCTAAAGAAAACGTGTTAGTTCGTCGGTCTCTTTCATAAACACACGCAGGTGATTCACCTCGACATGGAGACAATAAGATATTGAATTAGTAGATGATTTATCGATTGGCTCACGGGGGATGAGTGGGGGAGGGGGGCTACTGTCCCTTCAAACGAAAGACTTGTGACAGAAACAAGTACAAACCTATTTGATGATAGTCTTATTATTCTTACTATTGGTATTTAGGGTTTTAAAGATAACATTGCAAACAATGCCATTGGGTGTGAGAGTAGACACATGCAATTGATGGGCTGTGAAAGTAGGATAATAAGCAAATTGGCTAAGAGAGTAGGTACATAAGGCCATTGGATGTGAGAGTAGGTACATTGGCAGTGAGGGAAGTACATTGGCTGTGAGGGAAGTTCAATGGCTTTGAGAAAAGGCACATTTGCTGTTAGAGTAGGAACATTGGCTGTGAGAGTAGGTACATTGGTTGTGAGAGTAGGTACATAAGGCCATTGGATGTGAGAGTAGGAACATTGGCTGTGAGAGTAGGAACATTAGCTGTGAGAGTAGGAACATTGGCTGTGAGAGTAGCAACATTTACTGTGAGAGTAGGAACGTTGGCTGTGAGATTAGGTACATAAGCACATTGGCTGTGAGAGTAGGAACATTGGCTGTGAGAGTAGGAACATTGGCTGTGAGAGTAGGAACATTGGATGTGAGAGTAGGTACATAAGCTCATTGGCTGTGAGAGTATGAACATTGGCTGTGAGAGTAGGCACATTGCCTGTAAGAATGGCACATTGGCTGTGAGAATAGGCACACTGGCTGTGAGAGTCGGCACATAAGCATGTTGTGTGTTTATCTCTGTCGTTTAGTGGGGGGGTCAAGAAAGACTGTCGATTCCAATAATAAGTATAAAAGCATATTAGAAATGCATAGACCTCCAGAAAGAAACTGCCCATCAATAGTCCGTAAATCTTACTTCATAATCTGTGTGTGAAAAAAATCATTCTTCTTGTTGTGCATATATTGATTAATTTTATATATTTTTACATTTGTTATTTTGTTTAAATTGGGGAATGTAATGATTATTTTAAATGAGTTGGGTTACGTCGTATGGCTACCATTGTTCAGGTGACAGGGTGACCTTCCGGATGGTGCTCGACTACATCTCCAGCAAGCTGTGCGTCACGTTCCACGACGTCACGACCACCTGGGACAAGAGCAACCCGACCTGGCTGACGCAGCACGGGTTTAAGACCAACTCCATCGTCAAAGTTATAGATAATGGCGGGTAGGTTTTCGAGGAAAGCGACCATAACATTATGGCAATGATGGTGGGTAGTTTGCATCTCAGGGAACCATAAGGTTATAAAAAGGTTGTTAAATCCATCAATCAATTAATTATTCTTTCCGTCTGTATGGTTTTCCTTATGTGCATTTCCAAAACATGTATATTTCTTATCTTTTTGTATGGAAGTTTTTTTTCGTAGTATATAAATACATGTTTTAATTTCTTCATTTTTCACGTTACTCGTGTATGTTCTTAGTTATTAAAAAAAATATATATATAATTACATTATCGTTTAATTTTCCTCGGAATTTACGACCACTGTATAATTTTTACTCTTGTCCTGCTGTTTAGTTTTTTGTTAAATAAATGTGTTTTTGTCATTAATGTCCCGCGATGATTAGACTTAATAAAACATTAATTAGCTGTCTGGCTGTCATAGTTGCTAATTGATTCCCTCGCTTGTCCACAGGTGTAACACTGGAAACGGCCAGGGAGACGGGCACAGCGTCCATACAGTTTCACCATGCAGTGGTTTTGTAAGCTCATCGTTCTGTGTGCATGCAGTGGTTTTGTAAGCTCATCATTCTGTGTGCATGCAGTGGTTTTGTAAGCTCATCATTCTGTGTGCATGCAGTGGTTTTGTAAGCTCATCATTCTGTGTGCATGCAGTGGTTTTGTAAGCTCATCGTTCTGTGCGCATGCAGTGGTTTTGTAAGCTCATCATTCTGTGTGCATGCAGTGGTTTTGTAAGCTCATCATTCTGTGTACATTGCATTTGTTTTGTAAACCTGATCATTCTGTGCACAAGTAGTGGTTCTGTAAGCTCATCGTTCTGTGCACATGCAGTGGTTTTGTAAGCTCATCGTTCTGTGCACAAGCAGTGGTTTTGTAAGCTCATCGTTCTGTGTACATTGCATTTGTTTTGTAAACCTGATCGTTCTGTGCACAAGCAGTGGTTCTGTAAGCTCATCGTTCTGTGCACATGTCGTGGTTTTGTAAGCTCATTGTTCTGTGCACATGCAGTGGTTTTGTAAGCTCATCATTCTGTGTACATTGCAGTGGTTTTGTAAGCTCATCGTTCTGTGTACATTGCATTTGTTTTGTAAACCTGATCATTCTGTGCACAAGTAGTGGTTCTGTAAGCTCATCGTTCTGTGCATATGCAGTGGTTTTGTAAGCTCATCGTTCTGTGCACATGCAGTGGTTTTGTAAGCTCATCGTTCTGTGTACATTGCATTTGTTTTTTAAACCTTTTCGTTCTGTGCACAAGCTGTGGTTCTGTAAGCGCATTGTTCTGTGCACATGTCGTGGTTTTGTAAGCTCATTGTTCTGTGTACATGCAGTGGTTTTTTAAGCTCATTTTACTGTGCACTTGCAGTGGTTTTGTAAGCCCATCGTTCTGAGCAAATCGTTCTCAAATCGTTTTCATATAATCGTGTGATTAAACACAATTAGCCTAAAATAAGGGCGAGTGACTCCAACAAAGCAAACAGAGCTCAATTATTTTAATTTATCAGTAAATGAAAACTCTAACTACGCTAATCTCTAACTACGCTAATCTCTAACTTCGTTAATCTCTAACAACGCTTAAATCTCTAACCACACCCACATCCGACCAGGGCATCAACCTCCACGAGATGCTGCACGTGCTGGGGGTGACCCACACACAAGAGGGGCGGATCAGAGACTCCTACCTCACGGTCAACGAGGAGGACATCAAGTCTGGTCAGTGTTCACGGCGTCAGTGTGTGCTCATCGTGCTTGACACGGTTGTGATGTTTGACACGGTTGTGATGTTTGACACGGTTGTGATGTTTGACACGGTTGTGATATTTGACACGGTTGTGATGTTTGACACGGTTGTGATGTTTAACACGGTTGTGATGTTTGACACGGTTGTGATGTTTGACACGGTTGTGATGTTTGACACGGTTGTGATGTTTAACACGGTTGTGATGTTTGACACGGTTGTGATGTTTGACACGGTTGTGATGTTTGACACGGTTGTGATGTTTGCATGTCTTCATCATGTTTGACACGATGGTGATGTTTGACACGGTTGTGATGTTTGACACGGTTGTGATGTTTGCATGTCTTCATCATGTTTGACATGTTTGCGGGTTGTTCTTTTTTACATGTTTGTAGTGTTTGCTATGTTGGTGGTGTTTGACACCTTTGTGGTGTTTGACATGTTTGGGGTGTGTTTGACATGCTTGTGGTGTTTGATATGTTCGTGGTGTTTGATATGTTTGTGGTGTTTGATATGTTTGTGGTGTTTGATATATTTGTTGTGTTTGATATGTTAGTTGTGTTTGATATGTTTGTGGTGTTTGATATGTTTGTGGTGTTTGATGTGTTGTTGTGTTTGATATGTTTGTGGTGTTTTATATGTTTGTAGTGTTTCATATGTTTGCGGTGTTTGACATATTTGTGGTGTGTTTGACATATTTATGGTGTTTGATATGTTTTTGGTGTTTGATATGTTTTCGGTGTTTGACATATTTGTTGTGTTTGATATGTTTTGGTGTTTGATATATTTGTTGTGTTTGATATGTTTGTGGTGTGTTTGACATGTTTGTGGTGTTTGATATGTTTGTGGTGTTTGATATATTTGTTGTGTTTGATGTGTTAGTGGTGTTTGATATTTTTGTGGTGTTTGATATGTTTGTGGTGTTTGATATGCTTGTGGTGTTTGATATATTTGTTGTGTTTGATATGTTTGTCGTATTTGATATGTTAGTGGTGTTTTATATGTTCGTGGTGTTTCGTATGTTTGTGGTGATTGATATGTTTGCTGTGTTTGACATGTTAGTGGTGTTTGATATGTTTGTGGTGTTTGATATGTTTGTGGTGTTTGACACCTTTGTGTTGTGTTTGATATGTTTGTGTTGTTTGATATATTTTTTTTTTGGTGTTTGACACGCTTGTTTTCGTTTCATATATTTGTGGTGTGTTTGATGTTTCTGTGGTGTTTGATATGGTGCAACGTTTTGACGCGTCCACACAGTTCCTTAAATAATCCGCCCTTATGAAGTGTTCATTTATTAAAAGCAATCATTTATTCGCAGAATCTAAATGACATTGAAGTGTTTACCACCGTCATTTTAACGACATGTTACAAACTTTCTGCACTTATGCAAGCACGATTTTTTTTTGCTTGTTTCGTTTCTTATAACATGAAAATTTTCCAAAGTAGTTTTACATTTGTTTGTCCACAGACCTGATATTCTCATACAACAAGAATACAGACCCAACGCTAGTGAACGATTACTTTGACGCCAATTCGGAAATGATGTATGGAGATTTGGTAAAAAAAAAAAAAAAAAAAAAAAAAAAAAGAAGATAATTCTAATTCTTTCTGTATTTGTAAATACATCATAGTTTCAAATCGTTTTAATATTGATTTAAAAATTGTTAATTTTAATTTTTTTCAAAATTGTTGAGAGAATTTTAAAAATAGTTTCAATATATGTCTAAATAAATGAATAATTTCATGGTTTTTTTCCAGTAGTTTACCTGGCTTTATCAACTTTTGTTCTAATAAAGCTTATGATACAAAAAAAAAATTATGATATTTTAAGAAGTTACAAAGGAAAGTGTAAATAGCTTTGAAGTATGATAATCCAGAGAACCAACATTTTTTCTAGTCTTTATTCACGTTCCTTAATGGCCTTGCACGTTCCTCCTTGCTGCCATTTCAAATGTATTATTCAAATTGTGGGACTGAAAAAATTCTCAATGATGTTTCACCTGCAAACTCTATTTTAAAAAAATATATAACTATAATAAATGTTAAGAAAAAAATAGTTGACCGTGGAGGTAGGGACAGTATTTTAGGCACATTTATTTGTCTCGCAGTCAAACACAGCGCACTGGTCGGGGTATCAAGCCAGGGTATCGAGAAAGGGAATCGGGACACAGATATCGGCCAGGGTTTTGGGTGAGGGTATAGGCGACGGTACCAGCCAGAGCATCATCGACTACGGTATTGGTTGTTGAATGAGGAAGAACTCGATTCCTTAAATCCTAATATGCAAGTATGTAGAATTCGGGTCCATGGAAATGGCCCGGTTTTTAACAAAACTAAAACACATAAACTTGACATTGAGGTCTTTGTATATTTTGATCTGGGCTGCAGCTGTGGAACAGGGATGGACTGGAGACCTTCACGCCCATCAGGGACGACATCTTCCACCTGGCCACACACGGCACTGAGGAGAAGGTCGTGTTCCACGAGCTGAACCAGATCTACAGGTGTAACGGTGAGATGAGACGGTGCTCAGGCGTTGAGGGGGGGGGGGGGGTCACAGTTTTATTGGGGGTGTTTTTTTTTGGGGGGG
>CAXITT010000974.1:199141-219795 GCA_964033795.1 Lymnaea stagnalis
ATCGTCAACAAGCACACATCGTAGAATGACATCGTCAACAAGCACACATCGTAGAATGACATCGTCAACAAGCACACATCGTAGAATGACATCGTCAACAAGCACACATCGTAGAATGACATCGTCAACAAGCACACATCGTAGAATGACATCGTCAACAAGCACACATCGTAGAATGACATCGTCAACAAGCACACATCGTAGAATGACATCGTCAACAAGCACACATCGTAGAATGACATCGTCAACAAGCACACATCGTAGAATGACATCGTCAACAAGCACACATCGTAGAATGACATCGTCAACAAGCACACATCGTAGAATGACATCGTCAACAAGCACACATCGTAGAATGACATCGTCAACAAGCACACATCGTAGAATGACATCGTCAACAAGCACACATCGTAGAATGACATCGTCAACAAGCACACATCGTAGAATGACATCGTCAACAAGCACACATCGTAGAATGACATCGTCAACAAGCACACATCGTAGAATGACATCGTCAACAAGCACACATCGTAGAATGACATCGTCAACAAGCACACATCGTAGAATGACATCGTCAACAAGCACACATCGTAGAATGACATCGTCAACAAGCACACATCGTAGAATGACATCGTCAACAAGCACACATCGTAGAATGACATCGTCAACAAGCACACATCGTAGAATGACATCGTCAACAAGCACACATCGTAGAATGACATCGTCAACAAGCACACATCGTAGAATGACATCGTCAACAAGCACACATCGTAGAATGACATCGTCAACAAGCACACATCGTAGAATGACATCGTCAACAAGCACACATCGTAGAATGACATCGTCAACAAGCACACATCGTAGAATGACAGATTTCATCCATTGGGTCACGGTAACATTTCCCCTGACAGCACTGACAGGATTACGCGCAGGCATGAGCCCCCGTCGCCCCAACGGGTGTCCTAGTTGTACAGGACATTACCTCACCTTGTAACTTACCATCTGAAATCTATAGGCTGGAAGCGTTTCATTGTCCTTCTGGCCTGACGACAGTCTGCCGGACATGAAGTTCTTGTGAGCAGTTTCAATTTACACAAATAACTACACGTTACACATACCGCGTTACACATTACACGTTAGACTTTACAGCATACTTCATTCAACTCCATCTATATCTCCCTCGCCTCCTTTTTCTCTCTAGCTCTCAGTTATTCTCTCCCTCCCTCTCTCGCTCTCTGACTTTTACACACCGCTCTTATTGCAAACTTCATAGAAAATAATCGAACCTTTGTGGACTGTTCTAAATTGTAAAAAAAAAATACCATCTTACAATTGTTCTGTGCGTAATTCCACTGACAAGACCTTACCTCCTCATTCTCCAGATATAACTGATCAAGTCATTTTCCTTCGGTCTCGTATCGGTCAGTACAAGTCTGCTGCGCTCTTTTTTTTGTTTTGGTTTTTTTTTTTTTTTTTTTTTCGTTTTTTTTTTTTTTTTTTGTTGCTGCTCAAACCCACCACTGCAAACTGTGACCCTAATTTGAACGTGTGTCTACAGATCTCGGGTAGTCACACACATTCAAACATTGATTTTTTTTACACCCACAAATTGTCACGGATGAAAGCCTCCCCAAACCACCTGTCCTCATCTGTACCGCTTCTACCTCCCGCTCCAATCCCCCCCCCCTTTCACACACACGCACCACATAAGTTTTTAAAAAAAGAGACTTATGCAGGCCTAACATTCCATACCTTACCTGTCCCCACGACTGACTGCATAACTCAAAGCTACAAATCTGTAACATTTCAGTGTTCCGTTAGCTTTGTAACAAACGCCGGTATCGATCCATCTAATTCTGCCCTAAGCCAATGAAGCTGAATCTTTTTATTTTTTTTTTTTTAAAATGAATATTCTGACTGCAACCTAAAAAGTATTCGATTACTCAGTGTTTGAAATTCTATTGTCCATACCCCAAAGCAACTTTTCGTCACATCTCATCTAGCATTGTTCGCGTGTAATGTACCTGATTGACCAATCCAGCTTAAATTGCTGATGTGGGAACTCAAAGTTAAGAGCTCTGTGTGCGGCTAGCTACGTTTGAAAAATATTCCCAGAACATAGATCCAGGGACGTCATTTAGCGTAGGGCAAAGGGGGGGGGGGAAATGTTTTTATTCAAAATTTATATGTACTGTGGCACCTCTAGTAATGACAACTCAACAGGCCGGCCACTTTTTTTTTTTGGTTTCAGTGGGGTCACTTTAAAAAATCTAAAATGACGTTCCTGCATAAATCTCAACAGTGCTACCAGTGAATCAAGGAGTTATATGTAAAATTTCGACTGTACATTACAATTCATTTTTTTTTTGTTCGCCGTAGTGTTAGACTTGAACGTCGGACAAGTACTTGTCTGTAGAAAAGTGTGTGTGTGTTTTAAAGTTTTTTTTTTAATAAGTCTTAATTTAGTAAGTCCTGCGTTTCATTTAGGCCTTTGTGTCCCTGCCGTGTGAACCGTCTTCAGTCTTTGCGGGATAACTCACTCGACAGAACGAAACGTTGTTTTTTTTTTTTTGCCGCATTAATTTTCTTAATTCAACATTTGATCAGCTGATGAGACCACCCCCCCCCCCATTTTTTTTTTTTTTTTCTGCTTTTATTTTCTTAAATCAAAATTTGATCACCCGATGAAAAAACCCCCCCCCCCCGGGCCTGGCTGTGCCTTTCTCTGCCATCAGCTCCACAGGGGTCAGATCTCAAAAGTGTGTGTGTGTGTAGGGCCTACATGACGTCGCTTTCGTCGGAGAATCGGGTCAGAGGAGTAAGAATGTGTTTGGAAAGAAAAAAGATCCTAACAATGATTTACGCACCACGCCGACCGACCACGCAACATTGGGATCATAAATGGTGAATAGGCCTATCTTTTTTCCACAATAAAATTATGAATGGCAGAATGGCCTAAACTATTTCTTCATTAAATCTATGAATATGGATATCTAATTTGTCAATAAAATTATGAATGGGTCTATCTATTTTTTTTACATAAAATTATGGATGGGAATATCAAAATTTTCAATACAATTATGGATGGGAATATCAAATTTTTCAATACAATTATGGATGGGAATATCAAATTTTTCAATACAATTATGGATGGTCTATCTATTTTTTCAACAACAAAAAAATACTAATGTGCCTATCTATTTTTTTTTTAAATTATGAATTGTTCTATTTATTTTGTTGAATAAAATTATAAATAGGCTTGTCTATTTTGTTCAATGGGCAGGGCAAATTTTTTTTTTAAAGAAAGTATATTATTTAATATTAACATTTCAATGTTTAAGTGGACACGCTGCCTGGCCTTGTGTCAAATTACCGCCATTGTCAAGAGGTGTTTAAAATAATAATAAAATTAAGCGACCTTTGCATAAACATGACAGCTGAAGTGTGATACGATCTTAAGGTATCTTCCCGTCAAATTAATATTTTAGATTATTTATTTATTTATCTCAAAACATATGCAAACATCGTTTCTGTTAGAGTTGCCCCTCATAAATCTAAACATTATATATATAGCCAATTAAAAAAAAGTTCCCTTAAAAAAAATCTGATAAATTTTTAATTTCCACAAATAAACGTATTTAAACAAAACAGCCACACAATTAGGTATATTCCTTTACTGATCTATGATTTGAGAACCCTTTGAGGACGTCGCCCTGAAAAATGCTTGCCATGATGAAAGAAGCACTTCAACCTTTGCCGTCACCTTACAATCAAATATCCCCGGCCGTAGAGATCACATGCTGCAATAGATCTGGCTCTGTCCAGATTCAAGTACGTCATTTCACGTGTGTCCTGGCACTTAGCTACGCAGACGTTGCTGTTGATCGGCAAGAAAATCGTTACGTCTCTCGTCGTTCACGACTGAGGTTTTTATGACAAGTGCTCCGTCATTTCAAACTTTTAAAGCTCCACCAAAGGTCACATTTAACTGACATATCATATATGAAATTCTTTTTGTTTTTAAAGTCATATTAATGAAAATTTGGCTCTGATGTAATCAGAGGCGAAGTGGGGGTTTATGCCACATGGGGCGAATCAAGCTTTTTGACACCCCTATCCCCTTTTCTACGAAAAAACTCTGCATTTGGGAGAAAACGCCCCCCCCCCATCATATAAAGAAAAAATAAAATGCCGGCGCCCCCTCCGGTTTCCCTTCCTACGCCCATGGATGTATCAGATAAATATAATCCATATTTCAAAAATCCAAACTATCGTTTGCTATTGAGTATATTTACATAACATAGATCAGTTGCGTACTATTAGTGACGTTAAAAAAATATTCCAATGAGTGGAAATGTCGAGACGTGGCGAAAATGGGGAGACACCAGAAATCTGAACAAAGCCAGTTTTCTCATTAAAATGTTCTAACATGAACTCTCAGAGTGAAAATGAATGCAACCTTTATATAGAATACCGAAGAATTTCAGAACTGGCAATACCAGCAACTTTTTTTTTTCTTTCTTTTGTCTCGTTGTTCCCCTGTCACAGCATGGCGCTTCTCATTCTTTCAGAGTTATGAGCAACATATTCTCATTCCCCCAAACAATGTCTCTTACAAAGGTGTAAATAATTTTGGAAACACCCGGACACATATTCTTGACTTTGTCAAGGGACATTTAGACAGGCGCTACCTCAGGCATACTTCCTGTGATAGGGTCGTTGTTCGCCTGACAGGATTGTCTGTCCCCCACCCACCCACCACCCCCCCCCTTCCACCCGCCGCCCAACGGGTTCCAAGGACATTCACGTTTCATCATAGCACTATCGGTTCCCTTGCACGTTTCACGCTCCGACGAAGTCTTCTCTTCAAGCGTGGCCCTTGTTTCATGGAGGGATGAACCAAAAAGATCATGGAGTTAGCATGACGTCATTAGTGATGTATATTTTTTTATTTCTTTTTTAAAAACTATATGCTTTGTCATTTGATGGCGAAAATATATTAATAGTACACTCGGGGCATACAATCTAAACAATTTCATTAAGATTTTAAGAAAACATCCTGGTATTCAGTTTGGCCAATCTCTCAACAGCTGTTCGGTACTTCTAGGTTAACGTGAGTCGGCACGGAGGGTCTCAACCTGGACGAAAACGTGTTTACAACTTTATTTTACAAAATATTTTACAAACACTTTGTTACTGCTGTATATATATATATATATATATATATATACGAAAATACATTGTTAGAAGCTATGTTTTACGAAAATGATGTCTAAAAATAGTAACATTACGCAATGCGAAGTGACGTATTCCGGTCTTAGAATTGACAAACCCCATTGAGGCTGAGTTCACTTTCGTCTTTAACTCCACCAGTTCATTAACATAGCATTTAATTTTTTTTGAAAATCAATCTGTGTGCCTTTAAAATGGATCGAAGATATTCAGGTCTGGGCTGTTGTTGTATTGTTGTTGTTTTTTTTTGTTTGTTTGTTTTTTTTTTGTTTTTTTGTTTGTTTGTAATGACCACATTGTAGCTGTTACATTTAAAAAGTGAATCACATTCATTCGTTGATCCGGAAAAAAAACACACCGTATTTTAAGATCACACCACCATCACTTTTTTGTTTTAGCTTACAGCTGTGCATCTATAATTATTCAATGTAAACAAACACATGAAATTCGTGATATTGTATCAATTATGTTATCGACATTTGTCTCAAGAAAAAGAAAAAAAAAAGAGACCAAACCAAGAAAGACTGGCTTTTTAACACGTCACTAGTGCGTGCAGTGAGTACCCACAGGACATCTACTGCTGAAGGATGTACTCACACAGAAGACTTATCTCAACAGTATTCCCATTGTAAAGACTTCACGATTTTCAGGACATTTCACAGATTCCTTGAACTTAGAACTATTTTTTTTTTAACTTTAAAAAAAAAAAAAAAAAAAAAAAAAAAAAAATTTTTTTAATTGATAAAAAAAAAAACAAAAAAATTTTAAAAAAAAAAAAAAAAAAAAAAAAAAAAAAAAAAAACATTTTTTTAATTGGTTAAAAGAAATCCGAAAAGATTTTAAAGATAATGTTATTTTAATATATATGATTTTTATTTTAATTTACAACTAGTAAAAATACATGCTGCATCCTCATTGTAGAATGTTTTGGAATTTGAATGAGTACCAACTGATGTTTCTTACGCCCAGGCGCAGCACGTTCTGCACACACGGATGTTTTGGGGTTAGGTGAAGTTAGATTTTTTGAAAAAATATTTTGTTATTGAACAGGTTACCAATGTTGTGTGTGGGCTTTTAGCGAACATGCGTCCTAATTGGTGAAGACATTTCTATAGAAATGAAAGGTACCCAAAAAAAAATCTGTGAACGCTTTCATGTCGTTTCATAATCGGCCAGTCAGGCAGACGTAACTATGATCTGAAGGTTATAACAGGTGCACTTGCACCAAACTTAACACTTTCAACAGAAAAATGGAGGAACATTAAAAGACAGGTAAATAAATATAAGGACATTTATTTGGACATTGAATAGACAGTGAACAGCCATAACTTTTGAAAGTGCAAGTCGTCTGATTCAAAATAGATTTGAGAACGTACATGAGAAGGCACTCTTAATAAAAACTTAACTTTATACCGGGTCGATGTAAGCTTTTAGAGGCTAATTTATGTCGCAGTCTGTGACGCGAAAACCTTTACAACAGTCTTTTTAACAGCCTTTTCAACAGCCTTTTCAACAGCTTTTTTAACAGCATGCATTTTTAACACCCTTTTAACAGCTTTTTAAACAGCATTTAAACAGCCTTTTAACAGCATTTTAACAGCATTTTAACAGCCTTTTCAACAGCCTTTTCAACAGCCTTATTTACAGCATGCATTTTTAACAGCCTTTTAACAGCTTTTTAAACAGCATTTTCAACAGCCTTTTAACAGCATTTTAACAGCATTTTAGCAGCATTTTTAACAGCATTTTCAACAGCCTTTTTAACAGCATTTTCAACAGCATTTTGAACAAACTTTTCAATCGCCCCTTTAAAAGCCTTTTCAACAGCTTTTTTAAAGATCTTTTTGTAATATTTTTTTTTTAAATACTCTTATTTTAATATCATTAATTGGATTCAGTAACAATAAATAATAATAATAATAATTTTTTTTAAAAGTATTTTTGAGCACTAGCTACTTGATAAAGTTTAATTTTATTTTTTAATTTTTTTTTTAAAGAGTTTTCGCACTTGATGGTCTTTGATTGACAAAGCGATTCTGAAATTGTCATACTTAGGATGACAGAATGAGGGCAAGTATTGTAAAATGTAACGGTAGGGATCGATGCGAGCCAAAACTCTGTATAGGCGTTCACACCCAGACGTGTATTCATACAGTATGTCCGAGGCTGGCGATAAGATGTGTTTTGCCAACAACAATCTAAAAGTGGATTGGCAGATTGGCCAAAACCGACATAGACTGCCCCCCCCCCCCAAACACAATAGATTGTCCACAACAAAATAGATCGGCCCCAATCAAAATACATTGGCCATGTGCACGGTCAAGAAAATTGGACCACCAATAAGTTATAGTAACCAATCACCGAGGACAGGAGACCGAAAGTATAGTTTGAGTTTCTGGTGGAGCACATTCAGAAAAAATGTCCTAACACCTTGAACGATTGAGTCATCAAGATGTAATTATTTTTGTTTCTACAATATTGATTGTTGTGAAAAAGATATATACACTAATAGGAAACGTAATATTTTCCATATAGATATATGATACAAAGTATTGCCGAGACCAAACGATTGTCTCGGCAAACTTCACTCTTATTTTCTTCTTAAGTACTAGAAGATATGATCCGATGTAACCGGGATAATCATGGCAGTATTATTGAGTCAGCTTGTTTTCTTTTCTGTTTTTAAACTGAACTTTAGTAAAAAAAAAAAATATATATATATATTTAAAAATCGTCCAAAATAAAGTTATATCTTTCGTGGAAATCTTTCATTCAAAACACACAAAATAAGGACTGGAGAAAACCCTACACTACTTTAGTTGCGGGCTTACTAACATCATTACAACATCCTGCGAGGGTTACAAACATCATTACAACATCCTGCGAGGGTTACTAACATCATTACAACATCCTGCGAGGGTTACAAACATCATTACAACATCCTGCGAGGGTTACAAACAGAAACCTAACATGCCTCCACGCCCGGCGTTCTAAACTCTCTAAATAGAAAACACAAACATCAAAACAAATGGTCTTATTATGAAACTTTCTAAATAAAGATAATTTTTCCACTACCCTTCACCCCCACCACCCACCCCCCCCCCACCTCCTCCCGCTGGAACCCTTTTGAATATTAAACCGGCGCGATGTTCCCCCTGACTGCTGCTTTGGCGTGTGAATAACCCACAGATTGAAAGGATTTCCACTTTGAATGGTTCTAATTCGGGGGTGTGGGGGGGGGGGATATTTCCGGTTTTAACTGTAAGGCGCATAAAGAACATAACGAACAGGAAATGACGTCATCCATTTGAGACATTTAAAAAAAACTAGCCCTTGAATTACGATTTACATATTACTGCCGTTATTCAGGTTGTCGTAACATTTTAACTAAGACGGTGGTGTGTAAATAATGCATAATGCACGATTCCGTAACTCAAACATTCTGTAGGAGAGTTGGGTGATAATTGTATTTATTGAGCCTTAGTAATGGAGAAGTTTATTTGGTTGAGTCGGTCGTGTGTGTCTGACGAGAGAGCTTTGCTGACACATTGACTTGCAAACATCTTAAATTTTGGGGTTTTAGAGCGGGGCCATATTATTAAGCCATCGGT
Organism: Lymnaea stagnalis; assembly: GCA_964033795.1. NCBI lineage: Eukaryota > Metazoa > Mollusca > Gastropoda > Lymnaeidae > Lymnaea > Lymnaea stagnalis. The sequence continues at coordinate 207,985 of CAXITT010000974.1, forward strand.
CCCCCAACCCATTGGTTGCGACCCTGAACAGGTTGGCGGAGTAGTTTCTGCGCAGTAGCCAGCGGGAAAAAAAAACAACATATGTTAAGAAAGTTATTATTTTTTGTTTAAAGGAGGTCTTGATAAAGTTTGTATGATTTCATAATGTTGCATTTGTGTTAGTGCGTTTTCTTCTTCTTCTTCTTCTTCTTCTTCTTCTATAATTTGAGGGCCAACTAGCAATGCATTGATTATTCCCAAACTGCATTATGAATGTGTTGACTTTGAACGGCAACCGATTTAAGAGACGGAAAAACCCTGAATTCAAACCCCGAGAGGGAGTCCCGTGGGCGGTATGACATTGACGCAATGAAAATTCTGTCAACTCCTGCGACTTGGCACGCTCCAAGAGCACAGTGCGACACAGGAAACACTGCCGGCCCTCCACTTCATCGAAGCTTATCTCCCCCAGTCGTCTTGACCAAGTTTCACCGTTGGTCATCCCCTACAACCTAGCCTATATCTCCGAGTCGTCTTGACTCTTGCCGTTTGATCCAAACAGGACCGGGTGAGCGCGTGAGGCTGACGAATTGAGCAGCTCACCCACCCCCCCCCGACCCCCTCACTTTAAACAAAATACAACGCAAACCAAGACTGCTTCTCAACTGGAAATTAGCTTTGGTCATCTTGCACGCGAAGGGTGAACAATAATAAAGAGTTTGAAGTATAGTGGTCGCGGGTCGCTTTGTTTCTCCACAATGGAGTCTTGACTCGGTATAGGTTTAGAACCTGTGTTATAGAGATTGTCAATTCTGAAATAAAACACAAATTCAGACAGTAGCCCTTTAACTCCTAAGGACTAAAGCCACAAGAGTGGGCTAAACAGTTGGATGCCATCTCATACCTGTTTGAGATCCCTATTTCCCTTGACTGTCAGCATTTCAGATCTGGTTCGCTTAGGAATTATCTGGAAGACTCAGATTCCTACTGATAAGATCTATTTATAGAAACAATACGTCATTCCTTTGAATTTCAGCAGAGATAAAAAAATATGTGGAAAATGTGTTTTTTTAATAACTAAAATCTTTCGGCATCGATAAAATGGTACAGTTTTTTTTTTTGGCAAAGCCACATTTGAAATATACTATAACTGACTGTCTACGGTTTCTGATCTAGCACATGAGTCCTACCCAAGTCTGTGTAAACCAGTGCTTCTAAAACTCTTACGGACAACATCCCTTTTTTAATCAGTGATATCATAATCTCTCTAGCACGGCTCATCAGTTTCAGTTAAATGCATTTCTCCTCAATTATTTCAATTCCAAACACGTGATGGATTGATTACTAATAGATTTTCAATCTCTAGGTTTAACGTCACTAAGTATGACTTATCTGCACCATCCCAATCGGATTGACCCACTGGCGTAGGATGGGTGGGGGGGGGGGTTGAACCAACAGTACTCCCCGGGTGGCACTTTTTTTCTTTACATGAAAGGAGCGACATTTTGGCCAGCTCCATACGTCTTTCGTAAACAAGCTGCTAAAACTAGTGTCCCGCCACGGACGATGCTAATCCTGGCTACGCCACTGGATTGATCACACGAAACAAACAAAAAAACATTTCGCCATATACGATGCAGTAAATGCAACACAGGGCTTCTCAAAAATGTTTCCAAAGTACCCGAAATCAATATCAATATGAAATTCATTTCTGTAAGCCTAAACGTTAAGTGTGAGTGCTTTCTGTCTCCTTAAGATCGGCACCGCCGCGTGTCACTACGTATGAATTTAAACGTCTCCTACTACCACCACCCCCCCTCCCAAACCACACTCATAAAAAGCCACTTTCTCCAAGACCGTGGTCATTGATAAACTAGATAATTTAACTGTTGTTGTTAAACTTAAATGACGTTCCTTGTCGTTGATTACCCCCCCCCCCCCCCCCCCCCCCCCCCCCCCCCCCCCCCCCCCCCCCCCCCCCCCCCCCCCAAAAGCCACTTTCTCCCAGACCGTGGTCATTGATAAACTAGATAATTTAACTGTTGTTGTTAAACTTAAATGACGTTCCTTGTCGTTGATTACCCCCCCCCCCACCCACCCGTCCACCCACCCCACCCCCGCTCCTCAAATCCCATCTCCTATGAAATAGGCATGAAACTTTTCCAAACAAATAAAGTCACACGTTTCCCCGCAATGTTCCTACTCTACTGAACAAAATTATTGCCAGTGTGGGAACCTCTGGTAATAAAAAGACATTAATAAACTTTTTTTTTTTAAAAACCAACCAATGTACCGCCTTGCATTTAGAATCCATAGACTGGAGTGACTATATAGTTCATCAAGTAAACAACACCCACCCTGGGGGTCAAAGTAAGTCAGAAATGTATTGATAATCCTTGACTTCGTAACGCAGTCACCTTGCTGAAGTATATATATAAATATATATATAAATACTATATATATATGGTTCTGTTTTCAAAACACTCAATTCGTTCTAACTTCTTGATATAATTCTTTGATTGATCGATATAAAAAGAGATTTCTTGAGAATTTGAAAACATTCAGTTATGTATAAAACAAATTTTAAAAAATCTTTTCTAAGTTCTTTGATGATGTTGGAGTTGTAATTTTTTTTCTCTCTATTTCTTTATGACTGTAAGGAAATACCAGTTTGTGTGTGAAGAGATTTGAGAACGAGCGCCATTTTTAACTGTTTATTTCTCTTCTTTGAATCCACGCTTTTCCACGACTCACTGAATTCTATACCAGGGTTAGCAAAACTGCTTCAAAAACTTGTTATATTTTCTATAAAAGGAATAAATTTATTTTTACATTTCTTTTACCATTCTTTCCTTTTTTTTAATCCTTTATAATAACTTTGGTGTTTTTTTTTTTCCCCGAGACTGTCAGGCTGGCCAAAATCATTGGGCGGTAAATGGACCCACTTCCCGTCAACATATCGAGCTGAAACTTGGCACGTAGACTCGTTGCCGATGACAGTACAATATATGATCTTTTCAGCCCAAAAACCCCAAACCTCCAGCTCCAAAAAATTAGTGTTTTTTATTGTAAGGTTTTTCAAGGGGACGATTAAGGAAACATGATGCCATTGATTTCACGAACAAAATTCCCGATAACAGCGCTAAATGAGGGGATTGTTTGGTTCTTTTATTTTAAAAATCGCCAGTGTGTTTGGTTCGTAATATTTCTTTTGTTTTTCTCAAATAGTTGGGAAAATTAATCTGTGGTGTAAAAGCGGACCGGTCATTAGAATATTGATATAGTTCAAGGGCGTGAAAAAGATGTGCAGTGCGAGCCTGAGGGGCGCGCGGGGGGGGGGGGAGCACTAATCGGGACTCTTATAAATTGTTTGAATGTTTTTGTCAAATTTTCAGCCCCCCCCCCCCCCCCAGGGGGGGCGGGGGGGGGGGGGGGGCCTTATTGGGGCTCTTATTAATTTTTTTTATGTTTTTTGTAAATTTTTCGCCCCCCCCCCCCCCATGCTCGATATTACATTTTATATAGGCTTTATACGATCAACTCTGTTTTTTAGGGGTTGTTTAATTAGATTGAATACGCCATATGACTCAGTCTGTTATTGTTATGTACACGCAGCTGAGCGTATCCTCTTAAGCTCCAACGACCAAAACCATTTTACGATTTATACGTCCCTAACAAGCTCAAACAGTCAACAGTTTAACATCTGGGAATTGAATGTATTGATCTCATACATAAGGAAGTCGCCATTGAAATATTTTCAACAGCCACATTTTACTATTTTTGTTTTCAAGAAAATTTGTCTGGAAATTTTCCACGGTTGTTGCTTTTTTTTTAATGTTTCTGTTTTGTTTGGTTGGATCTTGATGCCGGTAATCTCCGATGACCCGTTTGTGGTAACTTGGACGTCAACAGAAGGCCTGCCACGCTCAAGGACGGCCCGTACAGTTGTTGTTTTTTTTTTTTACATAAGACGAGATCACGTGTTCACTCAAGATTCCCGGAGGACAAACCGGTAAAGTTAGTGGGAACGGTTGGCCTAATAAACGTAGTAATCAACCCGTTATTTCCGATAGCCGTGTAAACGTTAACTGGTAGGTGTACGGCAACTTTGATATAAAGCCGTTGCTATAACCAAATTTATCCCAGAGTTTCGGTAAGATATTTTGTGCCCTGGTCAGTGCCCAGTGGAGATTTTCTTTTTTGTTAATCAGGTTTTTCCCCGAGAATAGTTACCTACCCGTGGTGAAGAGTGCGTTCTACCCGGCCATTTTTACACGTAGCTGTTGCGCGATGGCAGCGTAAAGAAAAGTCCACCATCTCAAAAAAGAGATTAGTTGGTTCGAATCACGCTCTGAAAGTTGTGGGCTGTTGCAAAGTAAGTTCTGGGCTGTTCAAAAGAAGGTCTAGGGGGGCTGTTTTAAGGATAGTTCTGGGTTGCTCCAGAGAAGGTTTAGGGCTGTTCCCAGTGAAATTTTGGAGCTGCTCCAAAAAAGGTTTGGGAATGTTCCAAATAAAATTCGGGACTGGATAATAGAAAGTTCTGCGTTGTACTTTTAAAAAAGTTCGAGGTTGCCCCAAAGAAAGATCGGCGTTGAACCAAGGGGAGATTTCTTTAGGTTAAAAACGCGCACAATTAGCTCTCTATAAATAATGTCACTATATTTACACAATTTTATGTGTAACACTCATGTTTATTTGGGTTTTGTAAATATTTTAACAGTAGTGAACCACATTTTTTTCATTGGTTTATAAATTTTAAACCATTAGTGAAACACCAAGACTTGCTAACGATTAGTAGAACTTTATTACTTTTAGTGGGGGTCAAATTGTGGGGAAGAGATAAAGAAAAGGGGGGGGGAGGAAGATGGAGAGAGGGGGAGAGGGAGAGAGAGGGAGATATAGATGGAGATAGAGAAGGTGTGAAATAGAGAGAAGGAGAGAGATGGGGAGATTGGGAGAGGAGGAGGGGCAGAGAGAGAGGGGGGAGATAGAGGGAGGTAGAGAGAGATGGAGAGATAGACATAGGGAGGGAGAGAGGGAAAAACAGAGAGAGGGAGATAGAAGGAGATAAAGAGAGAGGGGATCTACATTAAAATGTGTAGTTTGTTCCCATGGGTATAGACACATATATATATATATATATATATATATATATATATATATAAGGATATAGAAATTAAAATACTGTGTTTAGCGCATAATGTGAATTCAGCCATTTGTATCTTCTTCTAGCCCCAACCTTTATTTACGACTTTAATTTCGTTTGGTATTTAAATTTTCGGAGTCGTTGAAACTAACCACTCCTGAGGGAGTGACTAATCGCAACTCATTGGCATTCCTTCTGTTTGTAATACATTCAAGCCGTGACAAACAATAACATTGGGATCTACTGAGAACGGATCTAAAATTTAAACAAGGACACGTTTCGTGTACAGAGCAAATTTATTCTTTGATTAAATGATTGACATCATTCAGTGAAGACATTTTCACAGCTGACATACAGATAAAGGTGTGTGTTGAACATTTTTTGTCTTAGACTACTAAATAATTCATATATTCTGAAAGGGGCTTGAGCTTATGATAAGCTCTTAAAGCCCCGGCTAGTACAGTGGGCACCTGCTTCAGCTGATGGGCAGTGCCACCAAACATTGTCTGGACGTAGGACTCAACCCACCACCCTGCCCTCCCCCCCCCTTTTTCGAGACATCCAGTTCCGGGCACGAAGTCATGATAGATAAGCTAATGTCTCCGGGGGCCAGCGTGCAATGCCAGCTGATGGGCAGTGCCACCAACCATTGTCTGGACGTAGGACTCAATCCACCACCCTGCCCTCCCCCCCCCCTTTTTCGAGACATCCAGTTCCGGGCACGAAGTCATGATAGATAAGCTAATGTCTCCGGGGGCCAGCGTGCAATGCCGGCAGGTCGGGCCCATTTTGAAGTAAGAGTCAGTGGGGCAGTGATCCGTTCGCATTTAGTCACCAGTGTCTGCTTTCGACGACCCAGTTTCCAACAGGGGTCAGTTTTAGACTACTAAAATATTCAACCATGGCTCAAATAAATAGTTAATTTGTAATTTTAAAATATATTCTCGGTATTTTAAAAAAAAATCAAAATTTAAATAAATTGTTCCACTATTTCTTTTTTTCAGAATTTCAACTAACCTTAAATTTTTTTTTTTTTATTCTCAATAAACTATATGCAAACAGCAATCACTGGCAATAACAAGCTATAAATCACTGACAATAACAAGCTATAAATCAATGACAATAACAAGCTATAAATCACTGACAATAACAAGCAATAAATCACTGCAAATAACAAGCTATAAATCACTGACAATAACAACTAACATTTAATTTTTTTTTAAATTCTCAATAAACTATATGCAAACAGCAATCACTGACAATAACAAGCTATAAATCACTGACACTGACAATAACAAGCTATAAATCACTGACAATAACAAGCAATAAATCACTGAAAACAACAGGCTATACATCACTGACAATAGCAAGCTATAAATCACTGACAATAACAAGCTATAAATCACTGAAAATAACAAGCTATAAATCACTGACAATAACAAGCTATAAATCACTGACACTGACAATAACAAGCTATAAATTACTGACAATAACAAGCAATAAATCACTGAAAATAACAAGCTATAAATCACTGACAATAACAAGCTATACATCACTGACAATAGCAAGCTATAAATCACTGACAATAACAAGCTATAAATCACTGATAATAACAAGCTATAAATCACTAACTCACAATAACAAGCTATATATCACTGACAATAACAAGCAATAAATCACTGAAAATAACAAGCTATAAATCAATGACAATAACAAGCTATACATCACTGAGAATAGCAAGCTATAAATCATTGACAATAACAAGCTATAAATCACTGACAATAACAAGCTATAAATCACTAACACTGTCAATAACAAGCTATAAATCACTGGCAATAACGAGTCATAAATCACTGTCAATAACAAGCTATAAATCACTGGCAATAACGAGTCATAAATCACTGACAATAACGAGTTATAAATCACTGACAATAGCAATCTTTAAACCACTGAGAAAATTATTTACTTCGATAGAAATTGACACACACTTATCGTGATCGCACCTGAGGGTCAGCCATGCGTGGAGATCAATAATTTGACATTGGTTTACAGCGATTCATGCCAAGTCCAAGTGTCATATCACGTGAAGTCCAGCAGTAGAAACACGTGTCACTGGTAGACTAGCACAACACATGTCACTGGTTGACTGTTGTCTTACACATGTCACTGGTTGATTGTTGTCCCACAAATGTCATTGGTTGACTGTTATCTTACACATGTTGTTGGTTGACTGTTGGCTTACACAACACATGTCACTGGTTGACTGTCATCTTACACGTTGACTGTTGCCTTACACATGTCGCTGTTTGCTATATCTTTGTTAAAACTTCAAATATAGTTTGTTTGTTTTTTAATGAACTTATGATGTCCCTTCACATATAATACATAGCATGATAGTAGTAGCCACAACACGTGATGTAGCCCCCCCCCCAACCCACATGTTAATGACATCACTTACGGTGCTGATGCAGTCTGAACCTCGAACCAGTGGGGATACACGTATCTAAAGGGATTTTCAATTTTTTTTTTTTAAAAAGACTTTGAGCTTTCATTCATTTATTTGTAATATTTTATTTTTGGTTGTTTTTGTTGTTGTTGTTTATTTTTTTGTGTTGGTTTTTTTTTTAAACAGATTTTTTGGAGGGGGTGGGCGTTGAAAAAAGGGGGGTGGGCGTGGGGGGATAGCTTCATTCCTCTTCATCAGATCATGTTCGACTTTCACTTGAAGCATCTCTGGCTACAACGAAGTCCATACGAGTTTAATTTTTTTTTTTTATGTAGAAAAATATACGTACTATTGTTATTGCAAGGTGATCCATGACTAATGACTTGTGGCTCCCAGATCTCATTTGGACCAGCTATAGTTTTCTTACGTGTCGTGACATTGGCATCGCTGTTTATCTTTATGTATTCGATTTTCTTTAATTTGTATTATTTGGAAAGAGGCCGATACGAAATCATGGGGGCCTTTAGTTTCTAGACATTATGACCAGCCAAGTGTCAAGATTAGTCTCAAGCATTAGAGGTCCACCCATGTCATCAGTCTTACAAATGAACACTTATTGGTTTAAAAAAAATTATATTTTTATGACATAATCAATCCTTTGGCAAGGAATATGTGTTTGAATGATCCTTAAAAGTGAGAAACTGATGTCCTGGGGAAGGACACAGCATGTTCATGGTAAGGACACAGCATGTTCATTGTAAGGACACAGCATGTTCATTGTAAGGACACAGCATGTTCATGGTAAGGACACAGCGTGTTCATGGTAAGGACACAGCGTGTTCATGGTTTAATAACATACTACGGTAAAGAAGACCAAACATGTGGGTCAATATGAAGGAAGCGCGGCCTGGATTGACGTGAGATCCGGTACTTACTTCCTACCCATGACTTGAAACGTGACCTTATTATAAATTTTTTTAAAGTTTTTTTTTTTTTTACACGTCATGGTCCAGTGCTTTGAAGCTATGTCTCCTTTAGGCAAGTAAGGGTTACCTGGCTATATATTTCACCTTTTAAATGCAGCGTGCAATAACTTAAGCGACCCTTAGTCAAGCATAGCTGGTAGTTACTGGATCGGAGAGTACACACCGACCTCAAGTGAAAGTTGTTTGGTTGCTTCATTATTATTATTATTAATGTGACACAAATCTAAATATTTCTTGGGGTCGTCTGAATTATTATAATTTTTTTTTTAAATATGAATGTAAATAAAATTATTTAAAAAAAAAACACTAAAAAAAACACTAAAAAAATGATTGTACAAAAATTCAAAGATGAAAATTTTGAACAAAGATGTGAAAGCAGCACAGAGAGGTGTTGAGGGAATACATGATTATTTAAACTCGCGGTCAAGTATTGTTAAGGGCGTCACATCGGTGAGAGTTATGGGCTAAAATAGTCCTTCTTCTCAGGTCAAACTATGTTTAAAACGAAGTGTTTTTATAACATTCGGATTTTTTTTTTCTTCCAGAAACACTTTACTTGCATTACAACTTTAAAAGGGTATATTTTAGATTAGATAAGATAGGATTCTTTTATTGATTCAGATAAATGGAAATGTTTTTAATAGCATTATATATTTTCAGCACATAAATAAAACAATTTTAAGACGAGACATTTTTAATAAATTATCTCAAACAGCCATTCAGTGAGTTCTCTTAGCAAAATCGGGACTTATTAGTTCTCATGAAGATGTGTGACTTCAGAGGGGCACGCCGGTAAATTCGTACAGATTGGGGAACAAAAGAATTTTTATTTCTTTCAGTCCGCGCCCTGATGGAAAGAATTCGTGCCGAACGACCCGATCCCAAGTATTTGTGATGAAGAGGGTGGTTTGTATCATCCAAAATGTGTTTAGTTTTACAAAAAACAACTTTCTTCAAATAGTTCTTCAAGTGAAGGATGTTTAGTTTGTGTTATGTTCCTAGCTTTTTTGATTAGTGCGGTGTTTAATATCAGGCGTTTAATTCCCACACCAGCAGGTAATACTAAAGTATTTGAATTGATATGAATGCAACACGTGTAGCAGAAAGACTTTGAAGGACACATCTGACGTGTCGAGAATGTCAATCGAGAAGTCTGAACATCAATTTGGGATTTTCGGTTATTGCAAATTACTCAAACTTCATTCGTGCTCGCCTCACACAACCCGTGCCGCACGAATGGGTATGTGGGTGTGTGGTGGTTGGGGGGGGGGACATTCTCAGCTAACTGTAGAGGGTGTTTTTCGTGGAAAGGGGGAACGGATTTTAAAAAAATGATGATAAAATGGCGCACCGCGGGTGGCACCAACCCTTGCAATGCCACTGCACACAACATAAAATATATGACAAGCAGCTGAATCAAACATTCACTCATTGATAAGTCGTCCATCATAATTTTTTTGTCATCCCATACACACAATGGTTGTGGGCAGGCTATTGGTTGCAGACGGGGCCACGGGATACGTCACAAAAAACAAAACAAATAATTAAAAAAAAAATAAACGATTTTAGTCATAGGGTTGCTATATTTGGATTTGTGCACGTTTATCTTCTAGACCAGTGGTTCTTAACCTGGGTTCGATCGAACCCCAAGGCGTTCAGTGAGTCAGTCTCAGGAGGTCGGGGGAGGTAAAAAAAAAAAAAAAAAAATCAGAAGAAAAAAAAATCATATTTTATTTGTCCTATTCAGAAGGGTTCGGTGAATGCGCATATGAAACTGGTGGGGCTCGGTACTTCCAAAAAAAGGTTGAGAACCACTGTTCTAGACGTCTGTAAAGGCCCAAGGCGTCAGGTCAGACTCTCGCCACTCGATCAACTGGTTGTACGGGAATCCCTGTGTTCAAGCAGCTAAGTTCAGGCAGGTTTACTTCATTGCGATTCGGTTCCCACCATAATAATGCACACGGAAGGTAGGCCGTCGTAATATCTTCCAGACATAAAACACACTGTGCATCACAATCGCGCACACAGTTGCGGGGTGCTGACACACTTCGCTGAAGCGATGAGTTGGGGAAAAAAACGTCTGGGGGACTTGCATGGCTGGAACTAACCAATGAAAAGTGGTCTAATTCTTCGCACCCTTTTTAAACAGGGTTTGAGCTACCGGAAAATTGATCGAAAGAAATTTCGTAGACCGTAAATGGATCGACGGAAAACTTGATCGAACGGCAATTTGGTCGAATCTTAATTTCAGTTCACGCGTTAAAATTTTCGTCAAATTTCTTTTTGAAAGCACTCTACTACATAGTAAAACAAAATAGTGCGTTCAAAAAGAAATTTGAAGCAAAATTTTAACGTAAAAATTGAAAGAAAAAAAAAGAATAAAAGATTCGACCAAATTTCCGTTCGATCAATTTACCGTCGATCAATTTACCGTCGACGAAATTTCTTTCGATCAAATTTCCGGATATTTCGGCTTGGGGAAGACAACAGTTAATCTTATAAACGATCCTTAAACGCAAAGGTTGAAGAGCATGATTGGCGTGTCACTAAGCTGATATTTATTTTCACACCATCGGTACCATCATGATCGGCGTGTCACTAAGCTGATATTTATTTTCACACCATCGGTACCATCATGATCGGCGTGTCACTAAGCTGATATTTATTTTCACACCATCGGTACCATCATGATCGGCGTGTCACTAAGCTGATATTTATTTTCACACCATCGGTACCATCATGATCGGCGTGTCACTAAGCTGATATTTATTTTCACACCATCGGTACCATCATGATCGGCGTGTCACTAAGCTGATATTTATTTTCACACCATCGGTACCATCATGATCGGCGTGTCACTAAGCTGATATTTATTTTCACACCATCGGTACCATCATGATCGGCGTGTCACTAAGCTGATATTTATTTTCACACCATCGGTACCATCATGATCGGCGTGTCACTAAGCTGATATTTATTTTCACACCATCGGTACCATCATGATCGGCGTGTCACTAAGCTGATATTTATTTTCACACCATCGGTACCATCATGATCGGCGTGTCACTAAGCTGATATTTATTTTCACACCATCGGTACCATCATGATCAGCGTGTCACTAAGCTGATATTTATTTTCACACCATCGGTACCATCATGATCGGCGTGTCACTAAGCTGATATTTATTTTCACACCATCGGTACCATCATGATCGGCGTGTCACTAAGCTGATATTTATTTTCACACCATCGGTA
>CAXITT010000975.1:0-105960 GCA_964033795.1 Lymnaea stagnalis
GGAGAAGTTTGATACCCCCCCCCCCCTTTTTTTTTTTGTTTTGTTTCGTTTTCTTGAGTTTTCCCAGCGAAGTAAATTTATATCTACGAAATGAGTGCAAAAATTGTTTTGTTTTTTCAAATACAATTTACTTTTAACCAAAGATTAAGCCATGTCTAGTGGGCTCGCCTTATATATATATGGCGTTGTTTAAACTCGTTTTATCTTTGAAAATGAAAATAATACTTATTTATTTTTGAAAGTGAAACGCGACTTGCTCTAAGTGTATGTATTATGGCTAAACCCATTTTTAAGAAAAAGATATGTTTAAAAGTTAGTTTATATATAAAAAAGCTATGGAGACGTATCGAAAATATAAACCTAATTGCTAGCACGTATTTAGGTTTAAAGGTGTGTATTATACTGTGTACGGCCTTTATTTTGGGGGTCTTGGAAATGTGTGTAACATTAAAGTAATCCTGATAAATTATATTGCGCCTTCACAATTATTACTTCTTTTTTTTTTTTTTTTTATTACCACAAATGAGCTTAATGGGCCCCAAGACTTTTGGGGTTTTCTCCCTTATAGGTTCCCCTCAAAGTCATCCAACGCTTTACATCGTCCACGCACTCCTGTATGCGAAGGATTGTGGCATCAAGTTGATCAGGAAAGCAAGAGTCACTGATTTGAGTGTCATCAGCAAAGGATTGACTGGAAACTGAGTGGTGGCTAATAAGAGATGATAAAGGTTTAGTGCAGAGGATGAAAAGGACCGGCCAAAGGACCGATCCTTGACACAATTAAGCTAATGTTTTGAACGATGTTGTGATGATATCGTACGATTTTAAGAGTTTAAGGGTAAACAGGTCTGCAGTGGAATGCAGAATATATAGTTCACAAAACTTGATTGCATAAGTGTATCATACCAGGGTGCAGTGCCTTATCATTGCCGAGACGAAAAATTCATTTTAAGACTGACTTTCAACAAGCTAATGTGCAATCTGATGTTTGGTCACACTATTCCATTACATGTTTGGTCACACTGTCCCATCAGATGTTTGGTCACACTATCCCATCAGATGTTTGGTCACACTGTCCCTTCAGATATGAGGTCAGACTTTCTTCTATTGGTTATAGCGAGACACGCCGTGGCGGTCTGTTCTGGTGATTAGTTCCCCGGCATTCGCTGAATCACTTGCTTAGCATATATTGATTCTCACACTGAATCACTCGTTTAGCCTATATATTATGGAGTACGGGGGCTCTCAGTGGCCTGGTGACGTACTTTGAATCACTTGTTTGGCCTAGATTTGAAATGGGGGGAGGGGGGGCGTGGAATCCGCTGACCCATTTAATAGCAATAAGAGAGGGGAACTGAATGATATCTTCAGTGTCCATTGAAGATTTCTTGGTAATTAGGCCAACTGATGGCCCAGAGCACATAGGTATCACTTTCTTGGATTTTGGGGAACTGATGGCCCAGTGCACACAGATATCACTTTCTTGGATTTTGGGGAACTGATGGCCCAGTGCACACAGATATCACTTTCTTGGATTTTGGGGAACTGATGGCCCAGAGCACACAGATATCACTTTCTTGGATTTTGGGGAACTGATGGCCCAGTGCACACAGATATCACTTTCTTGGATTTTGGGGAACTGATGGCCCAGAGCACACAGGTATCACTTTCTTGGATTTTGGGGAACTGATGGCCCAGTGCACACAGGTATCACTTTCTTGGATTTTGGGTAACTGATGTCCCAGTGCACACAGGTATCACTTTCTTGGATTTTGGGGAACTGATGTCCCAGTGCACACGTGAATCACATTTTTTAGTTTGGGGAACTGATGACCCACTGCACACACAAATCACTCTCTTGGAATTCGGGAACCGATGACCCAGTGCACACGCGAACCACTTTTTCTACCCATATTTGGACCGGGGTGCTAATGACAAGGCCGGGCTGTAGCGCACGTCTTGCTCCAGCTATTGACCAACGGGCGGCCCTAAATGGGAGCCGCGCCCTGTTTGGCATGTACGTTGTCGGATGCACGTGCTGTGCCGGGGCCGTTTGGGTGTTCTCCTTACTTGTGAAGAAACCCCTTGTTTTCATCAATGGCACATTGAGATTACCTGGTAGATCGAACCTACTCGTCTTAAAAGACTATTTCTTCAATTTTGACTTTTAAAAAAATCATTTTTAGACTGAATAGATATCATAGACCTATTCGATGCCGATCCCTGTAATCATCTTTCGACTGAATGTTGTGTCACATACCTATTCGATGTCTATCCCTGTAATCATCTTTCGACTGAATGTTGTGTCACATACCTATTCGATGCCTATCCCTGTAATCATCTTTCGACTGAATGTTGTGTCATATACCTATTCGATGCCTATCCCTGTAATCATCTTTCGACTGAATGTTGTGTCACATACCTATTCGATGCCTATCCCTGTAATCATCTTTCCACTGAATGTTGTGTCACATATCTATTTGATGTCTATCCCTGTAATCATCTTTCGACTGAATGTTGTGTCACATATCTATTCGATGTCTATCCCTGTAATCATCTTTCGACTGTGTAGTATGTCATGTATCGATGCCTGTACCCGTAACCTGTGCTTTCCATCAAAACCTAAATGTTGTAATACATCTATTATACAAGTATTTTCTTGAAAGAATGTTTTCTGGCCCGAAACATGAAACCCACCAAGTCCTAGGGGATCTAACCATTTACAGGGGCGACAAACCACACACACACACACACAGAAAATAAAACAATTCTTCGCTAGCATGACAAAGCCAGCTCAACAAATGGCTTACATTACAAAGATGGAGGAAATCTTTCCGGAGAAGTTTGATATCCCCCCCCCCCTTTTTTTTTTTTTTTTTTTTTTTTTTTTTGATTTTTCCCCGCGTCTTAATTTTTTATTTTCTAATTGGTTGTAAAAATTGTTTTGTTTTTTNTATATATAAAAAAGCTATGGAGACGTATCGAAAATATAAACCTAATTGCTAGCACGTATTTAGGTTTAAAGGTGTGTATTATACTGTGTACGGCCTTTATTTTGGGGGTCTTGGAAATGTGTGTAACATTAAAGTAATCCTGATAAATTATATTGCGCCTTCACAATTATTACTTCTTTTTTTTTTTATTTTTATGACCACAAATGAGCTTAATGGGCCCCAAGACTTTTGGGGTATGCTCCCTTATAGGTTCCCCTCACGGCAGCTTATTAATCTGTAGACCGTGGGATGATGCCGTACCTGGGACAGCTCCTACATGCGGCCATCATGATTTCGACATTTCCCTCTACTTCGTAATACGACAATTGTAAGCCCGCTAATGTATGTTACTGCATCCCAAATATTTGTTCAATCTCAAGGTTGTTCGTTTTTTTTTCCCCCTCTTTTCCTCACCATTGTTTTGTAGGCTGGCTACCTACCAATTTATTTTCTGGTCATCGTTAGATTTTATTGTTTTGTTGCAATATAATTTCCCCCGTGGTGCCCATGTTGCGTTTTAGAGCGACGTAATTGCCCCGTATCACAGCAATGTAATTTCCCCGGCATCGCCCATGTTGTGCGTATTAGAGCTGACTTGATTAGCCGCGGGCAATTATTCACCCCATCCGCATTTACCCTCTGACCTCCCAAGGCCTGTTGTCCAGCCGGAACCGGTCTGGAATATTCTGGAATATTTAGTGAGCTGGGTCACGCACGGCGATGGTAATGCCACCCTCTGCTTGACGTCACCTATTTGTAACGCGCTTGTGGCCGAGGGAGCGTGTTGTTGTGTGTTGTGGGCGTTTTGATCCCCATTTATTAACTTCGCTTTTGTTTGTGTGTTTCTTTCTGGCTGGGTGTGCGGCGAAAATCTTCGGCCGGCTGATTGACCCACGTCCCGTCAACCTAACGAGCTGATGCTCGGCGCATAGGCTCGTTGTCGATGACAACGTATTCAATCCAATTATCAGGCCCAACCCCCCAAAAATCAGTTCCTCCTGGGTTGTTGTTGTGTTGTTTTGTTTCTCAAGGGTAAGATGAAGGAAATAGGCTGCTGCTGGTGCACGAAATAAAATTCCCGATAACTGCACTAAGTGGCTGAATGGGATTATTGTATTTTCAGATATCGCAAGTGCGTTTGGTGCGTACTATTTTCTTCTGTTGTTCTGAAATAGTTTGTGAAATAAATCTGCGGTGTACAAGCGGGTGGGTCATTAATAGATTAATATACAATAAAATAATAAATAAAATGCTTATAAAGGATTTATTCGAAAACTTAGTATTTAAGGGTTGCTTAATGAATGAACTAAGCATTCTACTTGGCGGGATACGGAGCCGCTTATAGTCTCTAGTATGGAAATGTCCCTTTGAATTGATCGTGCTGTCCTGGGATGGCAGACGCGAGAGCACGATGGCAAGATAGACTCTGTGGAATCTTTGATCAATGTCTATTGCCTGGTGTATTTAAAAGTGGTTTTGCTGTCAACGGAGTTCATTGGCTAGGCGATACGTGGAAGCTAACAAAAGTGGTTTTGCTGTCAACTGAGTTCATTGGCTAGGCGATACGTGGAAGCGCAACAAAAGTGGACGCCATTGGCTAGGTGATGTTCCTGTCTATATGTTGTTCGCTTGTCATTGTATTTAGAACTACAACTCTCTGGCGTCGACTCAATGATATTTCTGTCTATGTACGTTAGTCGGTGCGTTTAGAACAATATCACGTTGGCATTGACTCAATAATATTTCTATGTTCACTAGACATTGTATTTACAACAACATCTCTCTGGCATTGACTCAATAATATTTCTATGTTCACTAGACATTGTATTTACAACAACATCTCTCTGGCATTGACTCAATAATATTTCTATGTTCGCTAGACATTGTATTTACAACCCTATCTCTCTGGCGTTGACTCGATAGTAGCTCCGTCAATATTCGCTAGTCATTGTAATTTGGAACAATATCTCTCTTGCGTTGACCCTGGACGCTAAGCGCCTGAAATTAAAGGGGGGGGTGCATTATGGTTGTTTCCTTCTATTTCCTGTAATATCTTTTCCCGAAAGTATAGATTTCGCTCCGCCTTTCTTGTCCTCTTTTAGCCCCAATACGAAAACAGAAAACAACAAAAAAGGAACACACACAGAGCTCCCGAAAATAACTTGACATCATATGCAGAAGATGTATATCTCAATTCTGTTTGTTAGAAGCAGTAGCGTCAATGTCTTGTAGTGAGCGTGTAACAGCGCTGGAGATAGACTTTCCTGTTACTTGATGATTTGAAGTGTCGGTGATAAGAAGGGGGGGGGGTGGGATGCCCGCAACCATGGAGATAGAATGGGGCTGGAACTGAAAGCCCTCCAGAGAAAAGTCTCCTCATTTCAAAAACTCGACAGAGACGGACTATATGTTCATGTGGTGGGGGGGGGGGCCACGTCCCTTGACGGGAATAGCTTGTACAAACCCCCCCCGCCCCCCCAATATGTCTTCTAATGCCCGCAACCATGGAGATAGAATGGGGCTGGAACTGAAAGCCCTCCAGAGAAAAGTCTCCTCATTTCAAAAACTCGACAGAGACGGACTATATGTTCATGTGGTGGGGGGGGGGGTCACGTCCCTTGACGTGAATAGCTTGTACAAACCCCACCCGCCCCTCCAATATGTCTTCTTTAAACTCCACATTTGTGGCATACTGTTCTATTTCAGACTAAAATTATATTTGGGTGATGCAGATGTTGTTGTTTTTCCCCCGAAATTTATAAAAAGTTGGTAGCAACGATTTCAGAAATATTCCCCACAATAACAAATGTACCCCTTTATATTAAATGTATTTCTTCATCCTACTCGTGCAGCGGAAACCTCAAGTATGTTTTGCGATTAAGGCAAAGGTTCATTCAAAAATACGGTGCGTATCGAACCTTGCTTAAAGAACCTTTACCGTTAAAGACTTGCTTCTAGTTTCTATGACGGGTAGACCATTGTTAGCATCAGGACGGTTAGACCATTGTTAGCATTAGGACGGGTAGACCATTGTTAGCATTAGGACGGGTAGACCATTGTTAGCATTAGGACGGGTAGACCATTGTTAGCATTAGGACGGGTAGACCATTGTTAGCATTAGGACGGGTAGACCATTGTTAGCATTAGAACGGGTAGACCATTGTTAGCATTAGGACGGGTAGACCATTGTTAGCATTAGGACGGGTAGACCATTGTTAGCATTAGGACGGGTAGACCATTGTTAGCATTAGGACGGGTAGACCATTGTTAGCATTAGAACGGGTAGACCATTGTTAGCATTAGGACGGGTAGACCATTGTTAGCATTAGGACGGGTAGACCATTGTTAGCATTAGGACGGGTAGACCATTGTTAGCATTAGGACGGGTAGACCATTGTTAGCATTAGAACGGGTAGACCATTGTTAGCATTAGGACGGGTAGACCATTGTTAGCATTAGGACGGGTAGACCATTGTTAGCATTAGGACGGGTAGACCATTGTTAGCATTAGGACGGGTAGACCA
Organism: Lymnaea stagnalis; assembly: GCA_964033795.1. NCBI lineage: Eukaryota > Metazoa > Mollusca > Gastropoda > Lymnaeidae > Lymnaea > Lymnaea stagnalis. The sequence goes on from CAXITT010000975.1 coordinate 6,518, forward strand.
TTGTTAGCATTAGGACGGGTAGACCATTGTTAGCATTAGGACGGGTAGACCATTGTTAGCATTAGGACGGGTAGACCATTGTTAGCATTAGGACGGGTCTACAGAAACTATCATCCGATTGATTGGTCGAGAGTCTACAGAAATTTCATTAGTTAAGTTGTTCGTGAGTCTACAGATACTATCACCAGATGACGCAGACCTGTTTACTCTTACGATTTTGGCGTACACTGTACGATTTTGAGGTGTAATTATATATATACTGTCTGATTATTTTTACTATAAATATAAGGTATTAACGATTTTATGATGATATCGTACGATTTTATGAGTTTGAGGATAAACGGGTCTGGATGACGTATTCACGAGTCTTTAGAAAGGTTCATTAGTTGGTTATGTCATAAGTCTACTGAAACTATCATTCAGACAGTGCATGCAATTGTTACTGAACCATGAAGACTTGGGTAGACAGTGCATGCAATTGTTCTGAACCATGAAGACTTGGGTAGACAGTGCATGCAATTGTTACTGATCCATGAAGACTTGGGTAGACAGTGCATGCTATTGTTACTGAACCATGAAGACTTGGGTAGACAGTGCATGCAATTGTTACTGAACCATGAAGACTTGGGTAGACAGTGCATGCGATTGTTACTGAACCATGAAGACTTGGGTAGACAGTGCATGCAATTGTTACTGATCCATGAAGACTTGGGTAGACAGTGCATGCAATTGTTACTGAACCATGAAGACTTGGGTAGACAGTGCATGCAATTGTTACTGAACCATGAAGACTTGGGTAGACAGTGCATGCAATTGTTATTGAACCATGAAGACTTGGGTAGACTGTGCCAGACCTGTTTACCCTCAAACTCTTAAAATCGTACGATATCATCACAAAAGCGTTCAATACATTATCTTTACTTTATAGTACAGAAATAAACATACAGTATATAAAATCTATACACCTCAAAATCGTACATTGTACGCCGAAATCGTAAGAGTAAACAGGTCTGCATGCACTCAATCGTTCCTGAAGTAAAACTTGGGTAGACAGTGCATGCAATTGTTCCTTAACCATGAAGACTTGGGTAGACAGTGCATGCAATTGTTGCTGAAGTAAGACTTGAGTAGACAGTGCATGCAATTGTTGCTGAAGTAAGACTTGAGTAGACAGTGCATGCAATTGTTGCTGAAGTAAGACTTGAGTAGACAGTGCATGCAATTGCTACTGAACCATGAAGACTTGGATAGACAATGCATGCAATCGTTTCTGAAGTAAGACTTGGGTGGGTAGAAAATGCGTGCAATAGTTCCTGAAGTAAGACTTGGGTAGATAATGCGTGCAATAGTTCCCGAAGTAAGACTTGGGTAGATAATGCATGCAATAGTTCCCGAAGTAAGACTTGGGTAGATAATGCGTGCAATAGTTCCCGAAGTAAGACTTGGGTAGATAATGCGTGCAATAGTTCCCGAAGTAAGACTTGGGTAGATAATGCATGCAATAGTTCCCGAAGTAAGACTTGGGTAGATAATGCGTGCAATAGTTCCTGAAGTAAGACTTGGGTGGGTAGATAATGCATGCAATAGTTCCTGAAGTAAGACTTGGGTAGATAATGCGTGCAATAGTTCCCGAAGTAAGACTTGGGTAGATAATGCATGCAATAGTTCCTGAAGTAAGACTGGGGTAGATAATGCGTGCAATAGTTCCCGAAGTAAGACTTGGGTAGATAATGCATGCAATAGTTCCTGAAGTAAGACTTGGGTAGATAATGCATGCGATAGTTCCTGAAGTAAGACTTGGGTAGATAATGCGTGCAATAGTTCCTGAAGTAAGACTTGGGTAGATAATGCGTGCAATAGTTCCTGAAGTAAGACTTGGGTAGATAATGCGTGCAATAGTTCCTGAAGTAAGACTTGGGTAGATAATGCATGCGATAGTTCCTGAAGTAAGACTTGGGTAGATAATGCGTGCAATAGTTCCTGAAGTAAGACTTGGGTAGACAGTGCATGCAATAGTTCCTGAAGTAAGACTTGGGTAGACAGTGCATGCAATAGTTCCTGAAGTAAGACTTGGGTAGACAGTGCATGCAATAGTTCCTGAAGTAAGACTTGGGTAGATAATGCGTGCAATAGTTCCTGAAGTAAGACTTGGGTAGACAGTGCATGCAATAGTTCCTGAAGTAAGACTTGGGTAGACAGTGCATGCAATAGTTCCTGAAGTAAGACTTGGGTAGACAGTGCATGCAATAGTTCCTGAAGTAAGACTTGGGTAGATAATGCGTGCAATTGTTCCTGAAGTAAGACTTGGGTAGACAGTTCATACTACTGACGACAGATGTTCATCTTGTCCTGCCCAACACAGACATTGTTCCCCTATTTTGAAAGACTACTAGAGGTGACGAGAGAAGTAGCGTAGACCCGTACTCAGACTTTGACCCAGAGCCCCGCCACCGATGGAGACTATCGACTTATCACTTGATAGTAAAGGTCCATGGGACTATCGACTTATCACTTGATAGTAAAGGTCCATCCAATTAGTGGGTGTCCCGGGGACCTCCCCCAGGATTGAGACCGACTTAACGTCTGTGCGGTGAGAGACTCGATGTCATTAGATTTGAGACTCAACAGTTTTAATCTGAAAAGAATGGTCGATCGGTTTTTTTTAAAAAACCTTCATTTAAACTAGAAGTCAGCATCTGCTATCGGTCAACCTATATAATATTCTTATTTTGGTGCTGATGTCAACGTATGTTCCTAGCGGGTTGGTATTTCTTGTATAGCTCCTGCCAACCTTTACACGGTAAAAATTGGAATTTCTGATATACCTACAAGGTTGGGAGAAATGTTTTATTTATTTTTATTCTTTTCCTGGCATTCGTCCGTCACAACGTGTCGAAGGCGTGGCCTTCGCTGGACGAAATCACAAGGCCTGGGATTTTTTTCTCTAGGAGAGAGAATAAGCTGATTCCCGAGACAGCTAATCGCCTCTCTCCGCGCACCTGGATAACCCAGGGGAACATCGTGTGGGGATGATACAGCGTTGTCACCAGTAGCGTCGCAGGAGTTGTCGCAAGTTTTTCAGTGTGTCAATGTTATACCGCCTACGGGACTCCATCTCTGGGTTCTAATTCAGAGTTTACCGTCTCTTTTGGATTGACTCAAAGTAGACCGCTCGGCCGCTCTGAATAAATGTCTCATGTTAAGGTTCTTAAATAAAGTGAGGAGGAAAAAAAAAAGGACCTTTGGGGACACCAAAGAATTGGACTGTGACTCCATAACTGTGCATGACGTCACGAATGTTTAATGAAACCTCTAAACTTCATTTCCCGGTTGTGGAGTTCGCTGCGTGAGTCATGTGTTTCTAAATGACACGACCTGCGGTTTCTGGACATCGATCTAGCCAGCCACAGAAAACCGACTCAGAAAACTAACACAGGAACCGACTCAGAAAACTTACACAGAAACCTAACACAGAAACCTAACACAGAAACCGACAGACTCACCAACACACTCCACAGACAGACTCACCAACACACTCACAGACTCGGCGTCCCATTTACAACGCTGTAACACTTGGTGCCCATCACCACTCTAAGTTTACAACAGGTTATCTAAACATGAGAGATCACAAATCCCTCACCGTTTCTTCAGTCCAGGCTCCCTGGATTTATTAGTATATCGTTCTGACCGCGGTCCACTTTAGGGAAGCCGAGAGAGAGAGAGAGAGAGAGAGAGAGAGAGAGAGAGAGAGAGAGAGAACCATCACCACTCTAAGTTTACAACAGGTTATCTAAACATGAGAGATCACAAATCCCTCACCGTTTCTTCAGTCCAGGCTCCCTGGATTTATTAGTATATCGTTCTGACCGCGGTCCACGTTAGGGAAGCCGAGAGAGAGAGAGAGAGAGAGAGAGAGAGAGAGAGAGAGAGAGAGAAGAAGAAGAAAGAGAGGATCGTACTGTGCTGTGTGATCTATGACCGACGTCACTGTATCCAATATTGTAAATCTGTCATTGCCCCCCCCCCTCACATCACCTGCTTTCATCCCAGTCTGCGTCACAGCAGAAGCCATAGGCACAGCGCTGACAATGGCTCCTCAAAGAGGCTAACTTGGGAATAACTCCATACAAACAAAAAAACTAAGGGACATCTTGAAGATTTCCGTTTATTATCGATCATTCATCGACTTTATTAGAGGCTCTTTGTTCTTCTTTTAATACCCCCCTCTCTCTCTCTCAAACACACCTCTCTTTCTCACTCACTCTTTCTCTTACTTTCTCACTCTCTCTTACTCACTCATGCTCTCTCTTACTCTCTCTCTCACTCTTTCTCACTCACTCTCTCTCTCTATCTTATTCTTTCAAACTCTCTCTCTTACTCTTTATCACTCACTCACTCTCTCTTTCTCGCTTACTCTCTCTTATTCTCACTCACTCTCTCTCTCTTTTACTCTTTCTCACTCACTCTTACTCTTTCTCACAAACTCTGTCTCTTTTACTCTTTCTCTCTCTCTCTCTCTCTCTCTCTCTCTCTCTCTTACTCTTTCTCGCTGTCTCTCCCTCTTGCTCTGTCTCGCTCACTCTACTTCACTCTCTCTCACTCTCTATCACCCTCTCTTGCCATCCCTCTCCCTCCCATCCTCCATCCGTCTACGCTTCCCACCCCCCACCCCCGCACCACACACATTTTCACTTATTAGTCCGTCGCCGTTCTTGGCGCGCTCGGTAACTATATCGCTGAGCATCTGGTCTGCCAACGCCTCTGGGTAGAAGGTGGGCGTCTAAGCGCACGGTAACTATATCGCTGAGCATCTGGTCTGCCAACGCCTCTGGGTAGAAGGTGGGCGTCTAACGAGCAACCCCCCCCCCCCCCGGGCCCTTGGAAAATGTGATTAGGATTAGCTTTAGAAAGAGGATGGGTAATGTTTTCAGCTGGTGTACATCTAATGGAAGGCTTTAATGTTGGCTTTCTGTGGTCCGGTCGAATCTGTGTCAGAGGCGAAGACAGTCTTTTAAACCATCAAGTAAACGTGGGTTAAAATATATAGGTGGCCGTCGCAGTGACTGTCATGGCAGCGTGGATTGTACAACCAATGGGGACAGGTAGTTTTGGCATAGACTAGTGCAATGACTGTAATGACAGCATAGATTGTACAACCAATGGGGACAGTTAGTTTTGGCATAGTGCAATGGCTGTAATGACAGCATAAATTGTACAACCAATGGGGACAGTTAGTTTTGGCATAGTGCAATGGCTGTAATGGCAGCGTGGATTGTACAACCAATGGGGACAGTTAGTTTTGGCATAGTGCAATGGCTGTAATGGCAGCGTGGATTGTACAACCAATGGGGACAGTTAGTTTTGGCATAGTGCAATGACTGTAATGGCAGCGTAGATTGTTCAACCAATGGGGACAGTTAGTTTTGGCATAGTGCGATGGCTGTAATGGCAGCATAGATTGTACAACCAATGGGGAAAGTTAGTTTTGGCATAGTGCAATGGCTGTTATGGCAGCATAGATTGTACAACCAATGGGGAAAGTTAGTTTTGGCATAGTGCAATGGCTGTTATGGCAGCATAGATTGTACAACCAATGGGGACAGATAGTGCAATGGCTGTAATGGCAGCATAGATTGTACAACCAATGGGGAAAGTTAGTTTTGGCATAGTGCAATGGCTGTTATGGCAGCATAGATTGTACAACCAATGGGGATAGGTAGTTATGGCATAGTGCAATCTCTAATATATAATGGTCCAGAAGATAAAGGCTTTTACCTCTAATCTATAATTGTCCAAATATGAACACAAAAACAATAAAGCTCAACAAGTTCCAGAGCTGATGGTAGTCTGGTATCAAATAAATCAATAGCCTGGCCCTGCTGTCTTCTCTGTGGTGGCCTGTGTGAAAAGTCCTGGTGGTGAATAGTGGTGGTGGGCATTATCTCTCCTAAGCCTGTCATTCAAAGATATCAATCTTTTAGAGCTTGCCTATCTTAGCTCTAGGAGTATTGCTGCTTGCTTTATACTTAGGCATCAACAGTCACAACAATGACAACAGGATACTTGGGCGGGAAAAGTAAGGGGGGGTGGGGGGGTCATATATTTATTTACTCTAATAATGGCTTTATATTTTTTAAACTATAGTTGCCCATGAGAGAAGTCTGCTCTGGTTGTCTGTTTTATATTATATAAACTATAGTTGCCCATGAGAGAAGTCTGCTCTGGTTGTCTGTTTTATATTATATAAACTATAGTTGCCCATGAGAGAAGTCTGCTCTGGTTGTCTGTTTTATATTATATAAACTATAGTTGCCCATGAGAGAAGTCTGCTCTGGTTGTCTGTTTTATATTATATAAACTATAGTTGCCCATGAGAGAAGTCTGCTCTGGTTGTCTGTTTTATATTATATAAACTATAGTTGCCCATGAGAGAAGTCTGCTCTGGTTGTCTGTTTTATATTATATAAACTATAGTTGCCCATGAGAGAAGTCTGCTCTGGTTGTCTGTTTTATATTATATAAACTATAGTTGCCCATGAGAGAAGTCTGCTCTGGTTGTCTGTTTTATATTATATAAACTATAGTTGCCCATGAGAGAAGTCTGCTCTGGTTGTCTGTTTTATATTATATAAACTATAGTTGCCCATGAGAGAAGTCTGCTCTGGTTGTCTGTTTTATATTATATAAACTATAGTTGCCCATGAGAGAAGTCTGCTCTGGTTGTCTGTTTTATATTATATAAACTATAGTTGCCCATGAGAGAAGTCTGCTCTGGTTGTCTGTTTTATATTATATAAACTATAGTTGCCCATGAGAGAAGTCTGCTCTGGTTGTCTGTTTTATATTATATAAACTATAGTTGCCCATGAGAGAAGTCTGCTCTGGTTGTCTGTTTTATATTATATAAACTATAGTTGCCCATGAGAGAAGTCTGCTCTGGTTGTCTGTTTTATATTATATAAACTATAGTTGCCCATGAGAGAAGTCTGCTCTGGTTGTCTGTTTTATATTATATAAACTATAGTTGCCCATGAGAGAAGTCTGCTCTGGTTGTCTGTTTTATATTATATAAACTATAGTTGCCCATGAGAGAAGTCTGCTCTGGTTGTCTGTTTTATATTATATAAACTATAGTTGCCCATGAGAGAAGTCTGCTCTGGTTGTCTGTTTTATATTATATAAACTATAGTTGCCCATGAGAGAAGTCTGCTCTGGTTGTCTGTTTTATATTATATAAACTATAGTTGCCCATGAGAGAAGTCTGCTCTGGTTGTCTGTTTTATATTATATAAACTATAGTTGCCCATGAGAGAAGTCTGCTCTGGTTGTCTGTTTTATATTATATAAACTATAGTTGCCCATGAGAGAAGTCTGCTCTGGTTGTCTGTTTTATATTATATAAACTATAGTTGCCCATGAGAGAAGTCTGCTCTGGTTGTCTGTTTTATATTATATAAACTATAGTTGCCCATGAGAGAAGTCTGCTCTGGTTGTCTGTTTTATATTATATAAACTATAGTTGCCCATGAGAGAAGTCTGCTCTGGTTGTCTGTTTTATATTATATAAACTATAGTTGCCCATGAGAGAAGTCTGCTCTGGTTGTCTGTTTTATATTATATAAACTATAGTTGCCCATGAGAGAAGTCTGCTCTGGTTGNGGGGGGGGGGGGGGGGGGTAAGCCTAATAGTAATGGGTAAGTCACATTAATTCACCATGTCATATGCATGTTGGAATTTACCACATCCTATCATGTTTGAATTTACCATGTCCTATGCGTGTTGGAATTTACCATGTCCTATGCGTGTTGGAATTTACCACGTCCTATGCATGTTTGAATTTACCATGTCATATGCGTGTTGGAATTTACCATGTCCTATTCATGTTTGAATTTACCATGTCCTATGCATGTTTGAATTTACCATGTCATGTGCGTGTTGGAATTTACCATGTCATATGCATGTTGGAATTTACCACATCCTATCATGTTTGAATTTACCATGTCCTATGCGTGTTGGAATTTACCATGTCCTATGCGTGTTGGAATTTACCATGTCCTATGCGTGTTGGAATTTACCACGTCCTATGCGTGCTGGAATTTACCATGTCATATGCGTGCTGGAATTTACCACGTCCTATGCGTGTTGGAATTTACCACGTCCTATGCGTGCTGGAATTTACCACGTCCTATGCGTGTTGGAATTTACCACGTCCTATGCGTGCTGGAATTTACCATGTCATATGCGTGCTGGAATTTACCACGTCCTATGCGTGTTGGAATTTACCACGTCCTATGCGTGTTGGAATTTACCATGTCATATGCGACCCTGCAAATAGAACCTACACATTAATTCTACAGTCAACAAAATTTACACCCACTTACAGATATCATGAATTTGTTAATTATTATTTTTAACATCTTAAAAGGGGAATATTTTTTTGTCTTGTCTTAAACAAAGGAAGACATTGTGCTAATAGACTGTACCCAATACAGAAATGTCAGCATCTTCTTTTCAGATGTTTCATTATGTCATTGTTCTCATCTGTGTTGTGCTACATCAATATTAGTCATGTCTCATCACAACAGTGAGTCTCCAATTACACATTGTGGAAATACTTCCACCCCACCCCCCCTTAAAAAAAATTTAAAGAAGGGGGGGTGGGGGGTGATTAATACAATAGGTCAACAATTAATAAAGCAATTTTTGTTCCATATTTTGTTCTGATGTCATCTTAAAAGCTAAAACCTTTTTTCTCTCTCCCTCTCTCTTTCTACCCCCCCTTAAAAAAAATTTAAAGAAGGGGGGGGGGGGGGGTGATTAATACAATAGGTCAACAATTAATAAAGCAATTTTTGTTCCATATTTTGTTCTGATGTCATCTTAAAAGCTAAAACCTTTTTTCTCTCTCCCTCTCTCTTTCTCTCTCTCTCTATCTGTCTCTATCTCTTTCTCTCTCTCTCTCTCTCTCTCTCTCTCTTTCTTGCTCTCTCTATCTCTGTCTATTTTTATCTCTCTCTTTCTGTATCTCTCTCCCTATATCTATCTTATCTATCTATCTTATCTTATCGATCTATCATCTCTCTATCTCTTTATATATATATATAATTCTATTTGCTTTCTAAAGAAGGAATCCTTTTCAGGGCTGCTCTACACAATTTCATTAAAGAGAAATCATACACATAATTAATGGTCTGTAATTTATCATAACAAATTTATTTTTTAACGAGTGCCTTTCAGCTGTTCTAAAAAAAAAATTGTCCTGGACCTTTTTTTCTTCTTGATCTTGCCTTAAAAGTCTTTTCATAAAAGATGCACACAATTTAGTATTGCATATGAGAATTGGTGTGCTTGGGACCAAATATGCAGTGACATAATGAACCAAAAAATAGTTAACATCACTTGACAGAGTGTGAAACTTTGTGTGGAACAGGCTCGTTATTCCTTGGCCAATCATTCTTTGTTCAATCATCCCAGCAGATGATTCTCCTGTAAATAGCTCTTGAACCTTTCAAGCTTCTTGTAACTCCCCTTTTTAAATCGCCATCTCTCAGATCTCATTTCTAATGGCATTACAATTCTCAAATTAGATTATTTCCCTTATGCTTGTTTTTTCTGAAATAAAGAGGATGAAAATAACAGAATTCGTATTAATTAGGATAGTGAAGACAATAATACCAGGATGGTGGATACAATAATACCAGGATGGTGAAGACAATAATAGCAGGATAGTGAAGATAATAATAGCAGGATGGTGGATACAATAATGGCAGGATGGTGGAGACAATAGTAGCAGGATGGTGGAGACAATAGTAGCAGGATAGTGAAGACAATAGTAGCGTTTGTTCACACAAATTAATCTAGGCTTTCATTCATTGGAGATCTGTTTCTTCTTCTAAATATATTTATTAAGGGCCCACAATCAATTTATTGATCATTCTGGCTCCTATGCATGCAGATGGGATTGGCGCGACAGTATTCTAGAATGACTAGATTTCTCCACTGTTATTGTCTTGCTGGAAACCTATGAGTTTCATCAGGGGAAACATTTTTGAAAATATTTATTTACCCTTGGTGGTCCTCAAATAATCTCAAAGAACTCCTGCAGAATATAAACATCTTTGTCAGTCATCACTGTTTTTAGCAGATGACCCCAACCAGCAGCCCTGTTTAAGAAACAATGATCTACGGGGTCGAGCTTTTTTAAACGGCCACATCCAGTCTAATCCACGTCAGCTTTCTATGAACTGCATATTGTTTTAACCCAGTTTTTTATAAAAACTTATCCTATTACCGGTTTTATGAAATTTAATATTTTGGATTTAAGCTTATCAAAGCTCCTTCATTGATGTAAATCATAAAAATATGCAAAGTATGTAAATGGAATGCGACTACACTTTCTGAAAATGCAAAGCCTTTACATGGGTTGCCTCTGTCAGCATCATTTCCTTGCGGGCTAGGGAAGTATGTTGTTTGCATTCATTTCATATGACTGGGTAGCATGGTACAGCAATTGAAGCAATGGTTGCCACAGTGGGGTCCACAGCTGAGGTGGCATATTGACTCTGTTGGTGTCAATGGTTTGAACTCAAATATTTTGTTTATAGGATGTCACTGAATTTTGATTGTATTGTAAGATGTGAAATTGAAGTAATGTGTAATGACAAAGATGTAACTTCTTCCACTTCTCTACTTTCAGGTGCACAAGATGACAATTTTTTGACTGCTATGAAAGATTCACCTGCTAGATATCCTTTTCTTTAAAAATGTGTTGTACCACAAGCAACAACAACAAAATATGCAAATAATCATGTCTCTGTTAAATTGTTTTTGTGCTCATACCAAAGGTTCCAAGCTTTTTGAAATGGTCTGTAATGTAAGTTATCCCTAGTTGTTATTACTAGTCTATTTCAGTAAACCAGCTTTGTCTCAATCACAGAGACATACTATAAAAACTGAAACTCTGAATTTAACGATACTTTAACATTTATTTGTAAAATCTATGATCTGTCCACTTTTGTAAATATATTGCCAATTATAAAAAAAAAATTAAAAACATTCAGCAGATATTTTCTTTCATTTTGAGATGGCATTTGTTAATTTTAGTAGGCAAAGGTCCTATAATTAAATGCATTCCAAAATGGTAAAATGTTACAAATCATTCAGTCCAGTATCACAATTGTTACATTCTGTGCAATGTACAGGACTTTTTAATATTTTTCACATTGACACTATGAACCGTTTGGAAGCCTTACCTTTCTGAAAGATATTTTGAGAGGATTAAAAGAATTAAATTTGAACTTTTTGGAACCTTTGGTCTGATGTATGCAAATTTTTGAAATTTTATACTCCTGGCTTTACCCAAAAGGGGTTGCATTTTTATTTTTTTAAATTTAATAAGCCACACAAACTGTTTAGATCTGTTTTTTTAATTGAAGTTCAAGATGTTGAACTATGTATTTTAAGCAAAGAATTATTTGAAATTTGGTGGCTTCTGGAAGAAAACTCATTGGAAATTGTTATAATCAAGATGGATTTAAGACAAAGTTTTTATTACAAGAGTTGGATGAAGTATGATGTTAGCCATTTACACTTGTTCAAATTTTAAATTAGGTTTTCGTTTTAAAAAATAACTGAAAATGGATTGCACACAAGTTACCTGAAACACATGTTGTGAATGTTGAGATGATGTACAGCTCTTTGTGTCAATGGCTAACCAATGGGTCGGTACATGGTTCAAATGCCATTTAAAAAAATGAGTAGAAATAAAAGAAGAATCATCGTGGCTTGTGAGCACCAGCTGTAGTGTGTAGATCATTATCCTCCTATGTAACTTGTGCGCTCTACAACACACTTAGAGATGTCATGTTCATACAACCCTTTTTTCTCTTCATGCAAAAAAGAGTGATAATTTGAAATTGTTACACAATAACAAATATTTGAAATGGTTACACCTTAAAAAATATTTGAAATTGTTACAACATAACTGAAATTTGAAATTGTTACACTATAAAAAATATTTGAAGTCGTTACACTATAACAAATATTTGAAATTGAAGACGTTAGTGCTAAAACTACTCATGTTGCAAAATACTTAGTTTGAGATAATCCAGTTCAAATATTCTTTATAAACTTTGATAATTCTCAATTTTTTGGCTTGTTTAAATAAGTGCAGGATGTACATAGTAATTTGTTCAAATGCAAGGGACTTAGGAACATTTTAATGTTATCAAATTTCTGCAGTACACTTGACTAAACCGGATAAGAAAAGGCCACAATTTAGATTGATTTCGGCAAATAATGTGACTTCTGTACTTTTAGCACCAGGGTCTTTAATTCCGACTTACTTTTTTGACACTAATGCTTTCCTGCTTCCTTGAAAGGTCCTCCTCCAAAAGTTTCTTTTATTCTATCATTTAGTGAGGGCACAGGTTACCTAATTTTTTTTTAAGTAATGAAGATGGTAATGTTTGCTCTCTTTGCACTAATGGTTTACTGTTCTCAGCATTTCGTAACAGTTTCTGGTGGATAAATATTATTTAAGGCCATCCGTACTAATGTGATGATGTATGCATCAAGATTTACAACCAGAGTGAAAGTGATTGTCATCTACCTGCTTCTTGGACCGGCAGCTTCAGCCCCCTTTAACTTGTCTCTTGACACACGTCCAATAATTACATTTCCAAATATTACATCTCTCCCTTTAGAGAGAAGTGTTTTTTCTTGTCATTGCCGTTGAATTTCCTTGACATGCCGCACTATAGTGGAGGCCATTATCTGCTTTTTCTCCGTTTGGTCCGTGATTGGATTAGCCGGCTTTCACACTTACCTGGCCACCTCTGAGCAGACCACTAATGAAGACGTGAGTTATTGACACTGTTTCCTGCTTGATATGCCACCACTACATGTTATGTTGCCCTGCACCTGTCAGTCAATGTCGCTTTCAGTAGAGCTGCACTTTGTTCAGTGTACTCATTTTGAAATATTGATTGTTTTGATCTCAACAGTTTTCAGATAAAAAATTACAAGAATGTTTCGGAGAGGGGTTGTTTTTTTTTTTTGTTTTTTTAAATTGATCTGAACCTTAATTTAAAAATTTGTTGGGAGTATGTTATTGGTTTCATAAGACCTTACTTTAAGGATGACCAAACCACCCCCCCCCCCCCCACTCCAATTAAAACAACTTTATTTTTCTATTCTCATCTTCACTTTATATATATATTTTTTTTTTTAAAATTAAAACAATCATTCCTACAAAGGGAAATTTCTGGTATATTAAATAAGTTTCCGTGACTGAAGCAATTAAGGGTATAAATTGTTTCATTAAGTCAGTTCCAAGTTAATCAAATCCCAGATGGAGCGTCTGGGTCACTTCACACTGGTCATTCTGGCAGTGACCACTGGCGGAGACTGGTTAGCCTAATAGGATGAAAGAAGGCTGAATTCTATTCTGGGTCTGGTCTGCCATTAGCAGCTATAAAAGAAAGAAAACTAAAAGAAATCGCTGCTGTTGGGGAGAAGTAGAGCTCTGTAGGAGTTACCAGACCTCTAACTAGGAGGACCCAAAGACACTAAACAATAGGTCACTCAGTGGGTGCTCGACATTTAACACAGTTGACTCAATGGGTGTCTCAAGTCGGACAGACATTTGACAACAGACATTAGTTCTCTCAAGTGGACAGACATTTGACACATGCCATGGGTGATTCAATTGTCAAACATGGTAATAGGTGCTGCTAATTCGTTATTCATGAAATTGGCTACTCGTGTCATGCATTGCTGTTTAACCCGAAGACAAAACATACCATGGCTACTATCAGAGACATTGGGTGTCCCAGTTTCTTGGACATTTGACAGTAGCCTAGAGACATTTATATGATTCTTCTGATTTAAATGTGTTTGCAAAGAAAATTTAAATAATGTAGAGATCAATTTGACAATATCTTTTTTTTTTCCTTTTTAAACATCATTTACTAAAGAAATCTCTTAAGAGCTTCTGGTCAAGGATCCAATTTTTTCTTCATATTTATTATATATTATAAAATGTGTGAATCATTGCACCAGTTCAGTGGCTCAGAATGCTTCCTGTGTTATTCTCCCCAACACACAAATCTCATTTAACACAAAACGTGTTGATATTAGTACACTTCTTTTTTTCTCATGTGTCAATGTTAATCCTTTTGGCCTTGCTAACCATTACTGTTCCCTTTATTTTATGTGAGTGAAAACTCATGCCTGATTTTTCAGATAGTGTGTGGTTTTAATTTTTTTGCTAACTATCGTATTTGTTGCCATATTACCCACTTCCCCAAAAAAAAAAAAAAAAAAAAAAATGTTTTGAGCTTTCCTAGGTTTTAATTTTTTTGCTACCATTCGTATTGTTTGCCATATTCCCCCCTCCCCCAAAAAAAAAAAAAAAAAAAAAATGTTTTGAGCTTTCCTTGACCGTTGTCCACTGTAATAGAGGCCCTAGTTTGCTTTTTCTCCATTTGGTCGGTGGTGGGCCTGGCTGGTTTCCATTCCTATCTCACAGGCTCGGAGCTGACTACCAATGAAGATGTGAGTAAATGGCTTTTTGCTTAGGACGATTATCAAATATAGGGATGTTTGTTTGTGTTAGCCAATGGACGATTGCTTTGGAAATTTTGTTTTATTGAGATAACTTGCATTAACATTTTGTTGGGATGACTTGCTTAAACATTTTGTTGATATAACTTGCTTTCACATTTTTTGGGGGGATAACTTGCTTTAACATTTTGTTGCTGCTAAATACGTTGTTAATGAAAAAGTCAGAGCAAAACAGCCCTACCAAGAACAAAGGGAATCGAATATGTATAGGTGTCTCACTCTCAATTGGGAAACTAGATCTCTCCATGTGGAAATTTTGGGGTGGCTGCTGTTGCCCCAGATCCACTGCTTGTTTTTTGAGGCATCCCTTTTTGGTCACCTCTTTTACAATTATAAAGAAATTTAACCAAAAAAAAAAAAATCTTAATTTGGGTAACCCTAGACACTGGTTTGTTTGTTTTATTGAGAGAAAAAAAACACATTAAATTATTTGAATGGCAGTTTGGCTGCACCTGTCCAAGTTGTACTTTGTTTGCATTTTGATTTAAGCTAACTTCTTTTACTATCAAGGAGTAAAGCATGTTCTGTTATGTCATTATATTGTTTATTTCATTTTTAATTTGGGGGGGGGGGGGCAAGTACGAAACCGTAAGTTAACTTATGTTTCCGTGTGACTTCAAAAAATATCTAACAATTAATATTCTAAAAACTAATTTAACTTAATGTGCACCAAAAAGTAATAACATTTGACCTGTTAATGGAGAAAAAGGTATCCCCCCCCCCCCACCCCAAACACCTTTTTTGTAAAAAAAAAAATAAATTATTGCTACCCTTTTCCTTACCTCACCAAAATTTGTTTTTTTAGTAATGAGACAAATATAAAGCATTAAGTTAAGTTAATTTGTATTACTTTAGGGATCATGTGGTCCCTGGGGAAAAATCTGTTGTAAGCAGGCAAGCAAGTCAGTCTTCACAAGTAGCCATCAACATGGCGGTCTTTAAAGTAGCCAATCTTCTGTTAACTGGACATAATTGTTGTTAAATTCACAAATTCACAAAACCTGTTGGAAGGTCAAGATTAAATTGACAGTCAGTTCCTGCTTGTAAAAATGTAATGTTTATGTTGAAGGTCGGCCCAGTTGAAAAAATTGTGATGCATTTTAAACATGGTTGTTGTGTGTTCTTGCTGCAACTCTGAAAACAGATTAGGCAAAATATAGCTCTCAGATTTAAGTCAAACCGGCTATCATATTTAAAACATGGCTATCAGATTTAAAGTGAAACAGCTCTCATATTTAAGTAAAACACAGCTATCGGATTTTAACTACCTCAAATATAAGCACATATATTTATACACAAATCCATTTAACAGGAAACTCAATGAAGATCCTCTATGCGCACAAGAGGACTCGTTAAGACCTGTGCTGTGTGTATCTTGCATATTTTATATAAATGCTACAGCTCAGTACTTAAATTTAATTCTCTGTTCACTCAAATACATTGTTTATCCTTCACATTTGATGAACAGTCAATTATATAATCCAACCATATCTGATATTCACACACCCAATAAATAATATAGGGTTCAAATAACAAATGAGGATATTGTTTATAGTTCTATAAACTATGTTGTTTATAGTTGTTTAAGCTATATTGTGTATAGTTGCGCAAATAAATCATGTGAACATTTTAATTTCATTTAGAGCGGTTTTGTGAGAATATGTGAATGGAATAGGATCATAGCCTGGCATAAAATATAACAGGCCAAAGGATACATGATAAAGAACATCATTACATCCTCTAGTCAGTAGATGGGTTCCAATTGTTGTGTGGTTTTTCTTGTTTAATACCATTTTTTTAATCCATTCATATGTTGCTATTGCTCTTGACGTCTTAAATTAAGTCAATTATAATTTTGATGCCAGTTTTTGTGTTTTTTGTTTTGTTTATTTTGGTGCATATTCTGTATTTATATATATTTAATTTTTGTTAATAAAATATCTTATTTTATTGGCTGTTGTTTTGTTTTTGTTTACTGCCACCACGGTTGTAAAACCAACTGTTCATGGAGGATGAAAAATATCATCAGGTCTTCATTATTTTTGTTTACTCTCCTCGTCTTAGATCAAAGGTACGTTTACAGCAAAAAGAGGTCAAGATAACTTCAACCCTTTTAGTAAAGGCTCGCTCTTCAAGAACTGTATGGGAGTTTTATGTGGACCAAATCCCCCAAGGTAAATAATAAAGTTGTTAGCAAATTTCTTGAAGTGGGAAAAAATGTAAAGACATTGTATTTGTATTCACATTGAAATCTATGTTGGACAAGCTGAATTGTAAAACTAATATTCATACTGACTGATGTATATCGGGTTGTTTTTGTTGTTGGTTTTTTTTTTTTATTATTTTGAATAAGACTGAATTTATAAAAGAGGAACCTACCAGCATTGGTTTTAATAATTTTAAAAATCTCAGTTGCCATCAAAACTTTGTGGGCTGAAATAAAATATGAATAGTGTGTGAGTGCTCTCCCCCTGCGTGGTTCAAAGGGAGCTCATCAGACTTAAATCATCCAATCCACTTCACAACCAGCTTGATACTTTGATCGCATGCCTGTAGGATAAGTTAGGTGCAGGCGTTGTTGGAATCTTCCGTCTCGTTTAAACGGGCTTCCTCCTAAGCCTGAAGTAATTCACGTAATGAGTAGCTGGCTACTGACCACATCTACGTCTACTCTTAAAGTGTAGGTGAGAAAGCTTTGATGGCCAAAGAATTTATTGGCGTTGATGTGGGTCCTTCAAATTGTCTCATCTTCTTGGGTGCTTGTATTAACAATAGATTGAACCTTTTTTTAAAATTAAAAGTTAATAGCTCATTATAATGCGTCTTGTTCTCCTTTTGTTCACAGCTTATTAGATCGTCGAGGATTTGTGGTGCCTGACGCAGAGCCGGTGTCACATGTAAGTGTTGGTCATTCTGAGAAAGATGGTAACGCGGTGAATGCTCACCACGAGTACTATGGGTCTACCCATGTCACCACACAGAAAGTAGGTCATCTGGGGTTGTGTATGCACGAAAGCACGCTTTTCCGTGTCCAAATGCATGTGCGTTTCACACCCAATGGTCCAGAGACAGGTTGGGCAACCTTTTACTTTTGTTAGAGAAGGCTGGGGTTTTTTTTTGGTTTTTTTTTTTAAAAACCTGACCAAAAATATAAAATTGAAAAAATTAATGAAGGGCAAAAAAAAAAAATCATAATCTTAGAAATTTTTGTTTAAAGGAAACTGAAACTAATTAACTTTGAAGATGTGTCTAAGTGTATTTACACATGACCTGTCCCAGTGTGTAACAGAAAGACCTGTGTATATTTGGGATGTTTTCAAGATGATGAAATCAAAGATCTACTTTTCTCCTGTGGAGTGGCTTTTTGTTTCCTTCAAGTTTTTCTTGTTGAATGTTTGAACAGAAGTATCTGAGGACTTGGAGAAAGTCTTATCGTGTTGAATGTATGAACAGAAGTATCTGAGGACTTGGAGAAAGTCTTATCGTGTTGAATGTATGAACAGAAGTATCTGAGGACTTGGAGAAAGTCTTATCGTGTTGAATGTTTGAACAGAAGTATCTGAGGACTTGGAGAAAGTCTTATCGTAAAGTTATATCAGCTTAGTAGCCAAACCTAAGCCCTATCGACATTGATGGCCACAATAAGGTTGCCCAAGCCTGGAGGAAAGCACAAATTTTATTAAATCACTTGCTGACATAGCAGCCCAGGCCTAAAGTAAAGCACAAATTTTATTAAATCACTCGATGACACAGCAGCCCTAATAGGCCTAGCCAATCATTTCATCTCTGCTTTCAATTATTATTTACCGATTCAAGAGTTCATATTGCTTAATTCCAGATCTTATGCTTCGGTGGTTCTCATTCATTTAGACGCCAAGTCACTCCTATACCCAAATTCCCTATTATCTGTGTGACCCAAGTATTTAAATTACAATTATTCCTGAGATAAATGGAAGAGAAATGGAAGGTGGGGGTTTTCAATTCCATTAGACTAGAAGTAATTTTTCATAAATACTTATATATTTTAGGAAATATAGCTTTTTTTATTGTTTTGTTATGAGCCATCAACCATTTCATTCTAGTTTTCCTTGATGGTTGGTAGCTGTAATGTAACAATTATTGTTAGTTAAAGGGTTTCTTTGTTTTATTTTTTTTTAATCTGCTCATTCTTGGTTAATTAACTCAATCCATGTTGTTGTTGTTTTTTTTTAACATGGTTTTTGCTGTTTTATTTTCTTATTATTCAGTATTGCCTAGCTTTCTCTAGTCTAAATATTGTTCTCAGAAGTGCTACTGTAATTCTCTGATGAGGCAAGTGTTCTTAAAAGTTCATCAGAAGTAAAGTAGACATATTAAATTGAGAATTATTCTCTAGACCTACTTATTCCTTCCAGAGTATTTTAAAACGACACACATTTTTTTTCTAAATGTTGGTAGTGGCTGATGTGTGAAGTTACTGACTAATAAACCTAATGAAGTTTTTATCTTGAGGTATTTGATGATAAAACTGTGGCGTGCCTACTCACTGCTACCGAGACTTTCTCCAAAAACTCATACTGAAAAAGGGTTACATTTTGAACAGAGCAGAATCCTCTTATTTTCTCCGACACTAAAGGACATTTTCAAAATCAAATCTATGATGTAATTGTAAGCTGACTTCAGTCGTTGCCCGGGGCTTTATCTCAACTTAGGGTCGGTCATCTTTAACTTTGTTTAAAGTAGAAAACTCAAAGCTTTGCTTACCCTTAGGGCTTTGTTTGTGTGTTTTATGTTTTTATTTTTCCTTGTCAACTAACAAAAAAATTTTTACATCTCTTAGGCTTTGGCAGTTATTTTTCTAAGGAAAATTGAAGAAAAATGTGTTGGTGGATTATATTTACAAATACAAACCTAAAAACCTATCCATAAGATATAAATTATTCGGTACTAATGGTTATGTGGAAAATTGATATATTTTTTTTAAAGAAATTGAAACAAGGTAATCTTTTATCTAATTTATAGAAAAACAGTTTAAATGAAATCAGTGAATCCTCTTTATTTATTATAACATGTGGATCAAATTACAACAACTTAATATGTATTTATGGGGGGGGGGGGGGGGGTTTGCATCAAATTTGTGTGTTTGTCTTATTTTGCCGATTAACAATTAAAAAAAAAAGAGTTTGAACAACAAAATTTTATTTTTTTAACAATTTAAATTTTTAAAAAAACATATTTAAAGAATTAAATCATTTTGTACTGAATTAAATTGTTTTTAATACTTTTTTTTTTTATTTACAACACATACACAAAAATCAAAAGAATATATACGCTGTCATAAATTTAAAAAAAAAAAATTCTTTTAGTTTATTGAACCAATCGTCAGCCCCACACTTGTTACAGTTGTCATACTTTTCATCTCTTCCACAGACGAACAACATGGGTACCAACACAACAGCAGACAGATCAACCGTAGTTGTCACAGATGAGACACCAGCAGAGGGAGTGAAAAAACGAGACATGATCAGCTACCAGACGCCTGATGGATCCGTCAATAGCAAGTTGCCTCCGCTCAATGGAACAGGTTGGTGACGGCATTTTCTTATTCACCCTTCAGTGACATTGTGATGGTTCGCCTTATGCATTGTCAGTAAAAATCAACCATTTTCTAATAACAATCTAACAACAAAACTATAACAGTTTTAAAAAGAATGACACAGCAAGTTAAATAAGCTTTATCAAAAGTTTGTGTTTGAACGTTTTCTTCGCTGTCATAACCACTGGTGAATGCTGGGCTGGCAAATCTCATTTGTGTGTGTGTGTTACTGCCATAATAAAGCATGGATGGAATTTCCCTATCAAGTTTAAAATGGAAATTAATTTCAACTCGGCCCTTCACTTTGAAATATGCAACTGATTGAAAATGGTTAATAAAAAAGGCTTTTTTTTTTTTTTTTTCCTACCTCCAATTGCCTTTGAAGTATGATTCTTGACGTTTCCATTTTCACTGACAACTGGACATTTCCATGTTCGCTGACAACTTGACATTTCCATTTTCTCTGACAACTGGACATAGACACATTTAAAGGCCGAGATCCCTGGCAACCTCCAGCGTTAACACGACACATTTAAAGGCCGAGATTCCTGGCAACGTCCAGCGTTAACACGACACATTTAAAGGCCGAGATTCCTGGCAACGTCCAGCGTTAACACGACACATTTAAAGGCCGAAATTCCTGGCAATGTCCAGCGTTAACACGACACATTTAAAGGCCGAGATTCCTGGCAATGTCCAGCGTTACCACGACACATTTATAGAGTAGGAGAAACAAATCTATTATCAGTAAAAGAAAAAAAATATATTTACGTCAGAACTGATGAGTTTGCACAACAACAAGAAGTTATCCCACTTTAAACCAGTAAAGAGCAATTTAAAGAAAGATTTCGCTCTTTTGTATTAAATGGACATTTAATCAGACATTCATTAAATCGTAAATGAGGTCGCTTCATACAAAATTGTGTCGCTTATAACCAACAAATGTTGATGTACATAACTTATATTATCTTAAATGATTCGTTCAACACTGAGCCATGTTGTATATGTAGAGTAAAGGATAAGACCTCGACGTTGTAATCATATGAAAAATGGGCTGATTTTATAACAAGGGAACTGTAACGGACTATGTTTTCACATGAAAACAGAGAGGTAGCATGAGTGAACAGTGAATTGTGTTGACCATGTATTTTGAGAGGACAATGTGAGCTCCACGTTTTTGGAGAGTAAAATTATGTTTTTGTCAGAGCGGTTGTTTTCCACGCTTTGCTGGTAATAAAGTATGAGTTGACTGAGATAAGGAGAGCTGAGCGCAAGGAGAGTCAGAGTTAGTCGGAGTTGAGTTAGAGTTGAGATGTAGGACAGTTGAGCTGAGTTATAGCAGTGTGAGGACGTGTCTTTCTGAGTGATGGAATATTATATATATATGTGTGAAATGATTACATTCATGCAAGGATTATTATTAATATTATCTGTGTAAATTGTGATTTAATAAAGTACTGTAAGTTTAACCAGGATTCAGTATTCTTATTTACGTGCCTGGATAATACGAGGAAGAACGATGAAGTCTTAGCCGGCATTCTGAATTACTAACTTAAAACAAGTAACCGTGCTACTGACATAACCCACAGCCTAAGAAATAAGTTACAGTGATAATGATGTCAGAGCATGTGTGTGTTACAACAACAAATGGACATTTCCATGTTCACTGACAACAAATGGACATTTCCAGGTTCACTATAAGCAACTGGACATTTCCAAGTTCACTGACAACAAATGGACATTTTCATGTTCACTATCAACAACTAGACATTTCTGTGCTGGTGAATTTCAGTAATATTTATTATAGCATTGTGCCATCAACTGGTGGGATGGTTGTAGTACATGACTTATTGAACAATTCAGTTTGTAGCTTAGAGAATCAAGTTCAGGGTTTTATAAGTATAGGTTTAATTTTACAAGAAGTACTACAAAGTAATGTATTTTGAATCTACTTGTAGTATTGTTGGGTTCGTCGAGATAAAGAGTTAACTGTGTGGTGGGCATAGAGTTGAACTCTCTAATTCTTTTACCTACGCCTGAAGATCCCATGAATCACTGCAGAGGTTGATTCTGCGTGTTTGCTTATCTCATCCTTGCGTGGTGGACACAATTTGGAATGCATATTGGCTGAGAGAAATGCCATTTTTAATGTTGTCCATACGAGTTTGTCTTCATACAACGACTAATGCCTCATTCAACAACTGTTGAAAGAACATTTTCTTAATTGTTTGCAAATGTATACATTATTTTCTAAAGAACTTTTCCTAGAATTTAAAAAAAAAATACATATATATATATTTATGTTCTTGATAGTTTCTTAAACAGGTGTTTCATATCCATATTCATTCACTGATGACAATCTCCAAAAGTGTTTTCCTTACACAGTTTCACCTGGGGAAACATCTTAGTGTCATTGATTGTCTGTAGTGTTTACACCCCACCCTGCAAAAAAGAGCTATGAGTAATGAGATCATTTCGTTTCAGGTCAACGGGTTTCAGAAAAATGCAAACAACATCCAAGAAAATATTTAAGGAAATACAGGACTGAACAAACTATTAAAAACTCAATATAAGCAAAATGTATTTGTTCTTAAAAATTTCATAGTTTCTGGTTGTTCTGTTTTTTTTAATTTCTCCAGTTTTAGTGTTTAAATCGTTTGAATTTCTTTAAGCATTTGTTCACACACACACACACCCACAAATCAAAAACTTTGCTGTTGAAATTATATTTTATTTTTCTGATGCTCAATATTTAAATAATTTTTTTTTAATTAATGTAAAACAAATTTAATTTAGTATTCATTATAAGATATCCCACTCATCTGGTCTGTAAATGCTACACATGACCATAGATAAATATTATAAATAAATAATAATTTCACATACTAATACATAATTTCATTTGTTGGGCATAATTTGTGATATGGTCATGTATAAATTACATTTGTTTCATATTATAAAGTTCACGATTCCCTATAAATGTTTGCATATTTTTTTTTGTTCCCTTCAATTTTACTCAATCTAATGAAAAGAGTTAGGGTAGGGGGGTGTACTTTTATTACAGTTATTTTTTTAGAGGGCAGATTGTAAATCCTCTCTATTTTTTAACAATTTGTATAATTTGAAATTATTACATTAATGCTCAACAACGCACACACACACAAAAACCAGCATTATCCTTCTGTGAAAAAACACATATGCAAACTTTAAATAGATGACTTTGAATTTTCCTCCCATCCCCCATGCTACGTATGACAGGAGTAAGCACCGGCCAGAACTGCATAGGTATACCATGCTTAATATTCTACACTCTTGTTCTATCATTTGTGTGTGTTGCCTTATTTCAGTACAGCATGGACGTTTATAGAAGAAATAGCTTTTTTTTTTCTTTTTTTTTTTTTTTTTTTTTTTTTTTTTTTTTTTTTTTTTTTTTTTTTTTTTTTTTTTTTTAATTTTTTTTGTTTTTTTTTTTTTTTTTTTATTGTGTGTGTTGCCTTATTTCAGTACAGCATGGACGTTTATAGAAGAAATAGCTTTTTTTTTTCTTTTTTTTTTTTTTTTTTTTTTTTTTTTTTTTTTTTTTTTTTTTTTTTTTTTTTTTTTTAAATTTTTTTGTTTTTTTTTTTTTTTTTTTTTTTTTTTTGTTTTTTTTTTTTATTTTTTTTTTTTTTTTTTTTTTTTTTTTTTTTTTTTTTTTGTTAGCTTATGTTACTTGAGTTACTTTCTTTTACTGAAAATGTTGTGGTTTGAGTTCTCTTCTCTTTCCCATGTAGCGGTTGTCATTCCTCAGGCTTATGTTCCATTTTTTAGTTTATAGTAATCTTTGGCTTGCCTCAGGTTTCCTCAAGCTTATTTACTCTACCTGCCCACCCCCATAGAGGGAGATATCATGCTTCTGTAACTCAACCTTCCCAGCACACAGGGGGAGATTTATGCTTCTATAACTCAACCTTCCCACCCCACATAGGGAGATATCATGCTTCCATAATGCAAACTTCCCACCCCACATAGGGAGATATGCTTCTATAACTCAACCTTCCCAGCACACAGGGGGAGATAACATGCTCCTTGTAACTCAACCTTCCCACCCCACAAAGGGAGATATGCTTCTATAACTCAACCCTCCCACCACACAGAGGGAGATATCATGGTTCCATAAGACATTCTGAAATGGAGAGAGAAAATTAATTCAAGCCACCCTAAATTTAAGAAAAAAAGGTAAAAAGTCCTCCAGAAATGTTGAAGTGAATACATAAAATGGTCTTCTCACATTCTGCATTTACCAAAATGAAATAGGCAACTTGGTGGATAGCAGTTTCTCTTGTAGAACTCGTAGCATTTTCTAGTCAAGATAGAAAGCCATTTTTCTTGTGGCCTGGAAGACTTCAACAATTTAATGTAGCGCATCGATGACTGATTGACGGACTGCTCTTTGAAGGTTAATTTGTGTAGATTTCTTTTAAATGGATAAGCCTCTAAATTATTGTTCTTTATTTGGACTAGAGATTGAAAGATGGTTGAAAATGCAGGTTCAGTTACTTTTCTTAAATAACTATGGCTCTGATGCATCGATACTAATAGCACAAAGATGTGGACCGATAGCAATTTTTTGTTTTAAATCCGTTTTTTTTTTTGTTTTTTTATTTTATTTCTCTTTTTACTTGTTGGCTTCCATTTACTTTTTGTTAAATAACCTTTTCTTTATTGACTTAATTTTTCATGACATAAAGAGTTTCAGGAACCTCTGTTATTATTTATTGAGCTACAACAACATTCCGGTACATTATTTTATGGGATAGAAATATTGATATTGGGTTCCAAGATTTTCTGTATGTGCTGCCAGCAATGGTATGTATGGCCCTGGATTGGCTCTCACAGAAATCTTAACCCTGCTCTGGTACCATGGGAAAAGTCACACATTTGGTACTATGGGGTCAGTTTGACCCCCATGGAGAAAAACATGCTATATGACGAGAATAACAGCACTTTATTAGAATATTTTGTTTTCGTTGACACACTATGGTAATGGTATGACAATGTGTTATAAAATCCAAATAAATATTTTAATACAACATTGTGTTATAAAATCCAAATAAATATTTCACTGTCGTGTCGCCATTTTGTTATGGTGCAAACGTCACAGAACCTTGAAATAAGGAAAAAATACATTTACTACATTGAGGGTACTATGGGGTCAATTTGACCCCAAGCGAAAATAAACCTAAATAATGGATAATTGGAAATACTTTGAAACTATTGAACATGTGTTACGTACTTAGGAAGGCCTTAGGATTAAATACTTGGCAGGCGAGGTCACTACTCGGAGAGCTTTAAAAAATAAACCGTCCAAAGAGGGCTGGGGTCAAATAGAGCCCATGGTGCCAGAGCAGGGTTAAACAAACCTTCTGATAGGGAAGCCATTTTTGCCACATTTATATCATGTTTTGGAGTTGTTTTTGACCATGACCTTGTTTAGTTTGTACCAAGTCTTTGATTTTGCTGGGTTGTTGTTTGTTTTTTTGGTTAATGTTAATAATTTTTAATATCTTAGTTATAGCCTCCTCCCCCTCCCCTTGCCCTGCCCATTGAAGTATGTTAGTGAGGAGTTTCAATTTAAATAACAATAGCTTCACTCACAAAATGCATACAGAAAATAATCAAAGCTATCAAGATACCAAGTGAGCTTTCTAATCTAGTTCATTTTAGAAGTGTTTCTTCATGGACTTTCTCCCCCTTTTTTTTCTTTCATGGGAAACATGGACACATCCCTCATTCACTTTGAATACAATTTCGTACCAAGTGAGTTCCCTGTGTTCCTCAACATAGGACATAGTGAGTTCCCTGTGTTCCTCAACATGGGAACTGGTGAGTTCCCTGTGGGAACTGGTGAGTTCCCTGTGCTCCTCAACATGGGAACTAGTGAGTTCCCTGTGTTCCTCATCAATAAAAACGAGCATGCTAAAGTCTCCATTAGATTATAATATTGTTGACCTGTTGTTTCCTCTGTTGATGAAGTTTATAGTTTTGGTTCTTAACGGCTTCCTTAAACATTCCAGGCAAGAAGAATCACATTTGGGACATGACCCTAAACCAACTCGACTACCTGGGTAAGTTCTAGCGTTGGCCGAGCCCCCCGCCCTCAAGGCTCCGCGGGGACACCCCTGGTCGGTTCATGTCTCATTTCTTTCACTGTGTAGACTCGCCTTGTTCTAGCTACCAGTGTTGTCCATTGTCAGCCAGGTGCTCGGCTGCCACTGTTATAAATAGCCAGGTTTTTTTTTTCAGAGCTAGTGTTTGCATGCTGCCATTTTTGTTGTTTGATGTGAACATTTTTTACTGAAATCCACCAGAGGGACTCTTGTTTGCATAAGTAGCAATGTATATAAATGATAAGAAAAATTGTATTACAGATTTCCTAGCATCACAATGAAAGAGTCCTGTTCACAATGGATGTTCTTAATTTTTAAAGAAAATATAATCATAAATGCAACTACTACTACTGAAGTTTTCAATAAATTTGTATTAACAGTGTCTCTGGCTTTATGGACTCATAATGTCGCAGCCCAGTTGAAAGCAAACATTTTTGTTAGGTTTTCCGCTATAGCTTTGTTTGAAACATGTCTGACAAGGTTTTAATACATTTGAACGTGTTGAATCTGGCTTTGCTATGTAATTTGCCATCACTAGGACACCACAAACGGATTATATTTTTAAGTGCCAATCCTCATTAAATTAAAGTCAAAAACATTTGATTATATTCCTAACAAACCAGCCTCACGTTTTTTTTGTGTCTTGCTTACACTTACTGGTTGAATTTCTCAAATAAGTCTTTTAAAAAGAAGACGTGGAAATACGTGGATTAAAAGGTTTGAGAAAAAAATAGCCCTAGCTATGCAATGAGCAGAAGCTAGGGATTTAAAAGGTTTGAGAACCTATGCCCTAGTTATACTTGAGGCATAGGCTAGAGATTTAAAGGTTTGAGAACCTATGCCCTAGTTATACTAGAAGCAGAAGCTAGAGATTTAAAGGTTTGAGAGCCTATGCCCTAGTTATACTAAAAGCAGAAGCTAGGGATTTAAAGGTTTGAGAACCTATGCCCTAGTTATACTAGAAGCAGAAGCTAGAGATTTAAAGGTTTGAGAACCTATGCCCTAGTTATACTAGAAGCAGAAGCTAGGGATTTAAAGGTTTGAGAACCTATACCCTAGTTATACTTGAGGCATAGGCTAGGGATTTAAAGGTTTGAGAACCTATGCCCTAGTTATACTAGAAGCAGAAGCTAGGGATTTAAAGGTTTGAGAGCCTATGCCCTAGTTATACTAAAAGCAGAAGCTAGGGATTTAAAGGTTTGAGAACCTATGCCCTAGTTATACTAGAAGCAGAAGCTAGGGATTTAAAGGTTTGAGAATCTATGCCCTAGTTATACTAGAAGCAGAAGCTAGGGATTTAAAGGTTTGAGAACCTATACCCTAGTTATACTTGAGGCATAGGCTAGGGATTTAAAGGTTTGAGAACCTATGCCCTAGTTATACTAGAAGCAGAAGCTAGGGATTTAAAGGTTTGAGAGCCTATGCCCTAGTTATACTAAAAGCAGAAGCTAGGGATTTAAAGGTTTGAGAACCTATGCCCTAGTTATACTAGAAGCAGAAGCTAGGGATTTAAAGGTTTGAGAATCTATGCCCTAGTTATACTAGAAGCAGAAGCTAGGGATTTAAAGGTTTGAGAACCTATACCCTAGTTATACTTGAGGCATAGGCTAGGGATTTAAAGGTTTGAGAACCTATGCCCTAGTTATACTAGAAGCAGAAGCTAGGGATTTAAAGGTTTGAGAACCTATGCCCTAGTTACTCTAGATGCAGAAGCTAGAGATTCAAAAGCTTGAGAACCTCTCCCCTAGTTAATCTTGATACAGAGGCTAGCTTGGCAAATTTTCAATACAGCTTACTGTGCACCTCTTGATATTTTAAATTATTGATGTTTTAAATGTGCTTTTTCCAAGTGGGATGCCCAACCTGCATTGTTGTTTCTAAAGGCCATTCAGTCCTATAACCAGCTTACCATTATGTGTTTTGATGTGTGGTACCTTTCTATTCAAGTACACACTTAAGAAAGCTTAGTAATAGGGTGGCTAAAAGTCTTTAAGAAATTTGCTTTAATGAGTGGTTCTTCCCCCCCTGCTTGTGTTTCCATAATTACCCCCTCCCCCCCCCCCACCCCTGTGTCTTCTTTACCCCTCCCCCCCCCCCCCGCACACCTCAAATTAAAAAAACCAGTTCTTTAGTTCTCATTGTATGTTGTTCTTAAAATTAATTTTAAAAGTCAATGTTTGGGTGGGTTGTTGTTTTTTTATTTTGACGGCTGTTGAACCTGAAAGAAAGCATTGGCTATGGCTTCTATGGGCAAGTGCTTCTGAGAATATTGGTCCCTCTCTTGAATGTTGTTAACCTACTTGGACTTACTGCACCGACTTCTTATTTATGTAGCTCACATAATTGCATTATGTGAAAAAAATATGTTGTTTTGTCAGCCTTATGTTGTTGATTTCTATTTGGACGAATTCTTGAATTTTGATTTATATACACTTTCTTTGAGTGTGAAACTTTGAAAGCGGGGAGGGGGATTAGAACGAACACTGGGGAATCTCGTTTTGTTACTGACATGAATTGAACAAAAGCTTCATAAAAAGCATTTAATTGGGTGTAATGTAGTAAAACTCCTACAATATCTACTTTCACTTTTATAAATAATTCTTTGATCTCTCCATTCTCAATAAGGGAGAAGGAAAAAAAATGGGATCCTGCACCAAAACTAAATATAAAATTGTATTCTGAAAATTGTATGTTTCTTTGCCATTATAATTAAGATGGACACACATTTACATAGACACCACCCCTTCCCCTCCCCCCCCCTCCCGCACCAACTCTTTTTCTCTGTTTCCCCCCACCAATTTTATTAAAATCAAACATCCATTTTGGCCATTGTAATTAAAGGTCTTCATAGAAACATTTCGTAAATAACAGGCCCAGCATATGGATAAACCTTGCATGGCCCTTTACAATACAATTTGATACAATTATTCAGATTATATACATCTAGTATGCAATGATATTCATTGTTTTGATCCAGACAGACAGATGTTTATGCATACATGTAATAAAAATTTAAAAAAAATACATTCTGCCATCAGCGCTCTGGTCACTATCACATTTCTTGAGTAACAGAAAAAGTCGATTCTTATACTGCAGCCTTCAAACTGAACTAATTATAGCTCACTGCATCTTCCTGTCAATTAAAACAAACAATTAAAAAGCTCATAAATGCTTGTGCACTTATTTATTAATCTATACATTGAAGTGTGGGGATGTATATCTACTTGAGGCAATCTTCCTCTCGCTGCAGTGTTGTCACCTCCTGTATAACCCAGTGGTGTATGTGTCACTACATTAAATGTAGTAAATTTTATTTGTTCTCTGTTGCTTTGTTGAAGGTAACTAGCATTTTACGTTGCTTTTGTTTAGTTGGTTTTGTTTCATTTACTTTTATATTTTTGTTTTAATTTAATTTTTTTTTATTGTTGTCGGCAAATGTACAGACCATTGATGGGGGCCCGTGCGTCTTAGTCTTTTGCCCTCCAAAGGTAGGGAATGTCAACTAGCAGTGTCTTAGTTCAGATGTGCACTTCTTCCCATTGTATAACACTGTTCCCTCTATTGTTTCCATTCCAAACATTTACAGGTGATACTTCAACAGTTGCTGGACATGCTTCCCTCATTTTATTCTTTTTAATTATGCTTGCTTCTTCCCCACAACTCCTTTCCACACACAGACACACACACCCATTATTCATGTAACAATTCCTTGGCACTGAAAGTCTAAATGTAGCTCATAGAGTAAAATGGCATGATTCCTATTTTAGCTTGTAATATGAATGCTGTCAGTTATAATGTAGGGTGTCATAAATGCTGTCAGTCCTAATGCAGTGTCATATAAATGCTGTCAGTCCTAATGTAGGGTGTCATAAATGCTGTCAGTTATAATGTAGGGTGTCATATAAATGCTGTCAGTTATAATGTAGGGTGTCATATAAACATATAAATGCTGTCAGTTATAATGTAGGGTGTCATATAAATGCTGTCAGTCCTAATTTAGGGTGTCATAAATCCTGTCAGTCCTAATGCAGTGTCATATAAATGCTGTCAGTCCTAATGTAGGGTGTCATAAATGCTGTCAGTCCTAATGTAGGGTGTCATATAAATGCTGTCGGTCCTAATGTAGGGTGTCATATAAATGCTGTCAGTCCTAATGCAGTGTCATATAAATGCTGTCAGTCCTAATGTAGGGTGTCATATAAATGCTGTGACTTCTGATGTTGCTTGTAATATAAAATGACATCAGTCCTAAAGTAAGTTAAATTATTAATCTCATGAGATCCAGAGTACAGAAGTATCCAGTTCTTAAGTAGAATATAACTAATTCCATTTGTTCTAAAGGGGATATTAAAAAAAAAAAATCAGATCAAATAATAGAGGATTACCCCATTATTTTACAAGGCAATGGTGCATGCCCATTTAGCTCTTCAATAACTAATATTTAGCATGTGGAAAAACAAACATTTAGCTTGCAAGTCACAGTTTGTTAAAAGACTGATAACAATAAACTTGATGTAACAGACTTTCAAGGTTCAATAATTTCACCCTTCTTTTAGAGAGCATAATAAAATGTGAGTTAAAAAAGTCATAGGTCCAGTTCGTTTAAACTGCATTACAATAGGGAAATGAAGAAATTAGAAAATAAAGGTGTGACTTATTACATAAAATATTCACGAAGAAAAGAAATAAAATACTAACATTTATATTTTAGATCATAACTTAGAAGTCAATGGCTCCTCTGTCTCTTATAATCACTTTTCCTTGCACACCCAGAAACCCTCGCTCAAGCTTCCATCTCTGTCAGAAGCATATGAAATAAGGACTTACCAGAGATTAGTGTTGGAAGGGACAACTGCGTCTACAGCAGATTATCTGCTCTTACATAAGGAACAAGTTTACTCCCTTAAATCACAGAACAAAAAAGTAACTGATCAAATTCAACTAACTGTAAATAGTCAGTGGACGAGTCTGTTGGTCACTTTAGAAAGTTAGGAATGAAACTAGCGATAGCCACCCATATTTCCTTAATTTTAGTGTCATACAAATGCAAGTGACTGCATCACAGTGACTGCTGGAGAAACACCCAGCTTCACACAAATAAAAGTGCAAATAAAATGACAAGTCTCTGGAACTCTCAGAAGGGGGATTTCATATTTGACTGAGACTCTCAGAAAGTTATTTTCATATTTTACTAAGACTCTCCAAAAGGTATTTTCATAATTTACCGAGACTCTCCAAAAGGTATTTTCATATTTCACTGAGACTTTAGAAGAGAATATTCATATTTTGCTGAGACTCATACAGAGTTATTCATATTTTGCTGAGACTCTCGTAAAGGGATATTCATATTTTGCTGAGACTCATAAAGGGATACCGGTATGCATATTTTACTGAGACTCATAAAGGGATATTCATATTTTACTGATGTACTTGATTCAGTTAATTCCATGCTGCCTAATTTTTTAACAGCTAATAATTTATTAAGAAAGATGATGAATTCTACATCATCAAATAATTTTGGTTCACCTTGTTACCTGTGTTACAGGCTAAACCTCTGCAGTTACCAGTCTTTTCGTTCCACGTCCATAATTACGCGGACAGCTTTTCTAATAGAATTATTAGGCTTGGGTGCCGTCGACAGCTTTTGATATGTCGTAAATTGATCGAACTTATTTGTATTTCAAAAAAATATTTAACACAATATTTCTTTTTAAAGCATGGAATCATTTCATTCCATTTCCACTGAATTCCCTCTGAATTCCCTCCCATTCAAGCAGAGATGTCCTAATGCACTTCTAAGCTAGTCTTTTAAAAATTGAATATAGAAATATTTTCTGTGTGTGAAAATTGGCCAGAGAATGATTGGCCAGCAGAAGATTGATTTCCAGAGACTATACCTTGCTTTGTCCACACAGCATCACACCACCCCCAACCCCCCACACCCCCCCCCCCCCCCCCCCCCCCCCCCCCCCCCCCGGGGCTTGTAAACACAAGGATGTTGCAGTCCTGTCTTCATGACAAAACTGTGTCCGGTCTTCACACATCTGAATTTGGTTTGTTTTGTGAGAACACTCCCACCACCTTACCCACCCTTTCTCATTGTGAACAGATCATTGTAAACATATATTAGTAAATCATATAAATTATATTCACTTTTGCATGCTGTTCTATGTTGTTTCCTTACATTATGTTTCATATTTGTTAAACTTAATTGAAAGTTTGCATAGAACCTATAGGAGCATGTCTTAGTAGACGTATAGATTGCTGTTGTAAAATTGTTACCATAAAAATTACATTCAACCAAGGGTTGATAAAAAAAATGTACGGTACTGAAACTAAAACAGAAATTCCTAAATATATTTATATATAGAAGTCAAAGGCATTTTCTAAGTGCTTCAATTTAATTATTCAGATGTATTTTTAACCATAATTATTTTAGATATTTTTAGTTTGAGATTATGAGTAAGTTGCAAGTACAATGTATTGATAAAATGTATTTCTTTAAATCTTTGAGGTCACAATAAATTTTTTAAGCCCGTTAGCTAAGATATCCTGGTTGTCTCCATTACCAATAATCATTATCTCCCTTTAATGTGTCTGGATCAAAATATTTTTATCTCCCAAGCATAGGACAAGGACATATTACTTATGTATTAAGACAAAAACAGAAGCACTCATAAAGGGTATTCATGACCCGTCTTGTGGTGTACATAAAGTTTAAATATTCAAAATAACTATGAACGTTTATTTGAATGCTTTCACCATTATTAAAATTGTGGTCTTTTTAAACCTTTTCCCTCAGGTCATAGAGTCAACATCTACCCAGCCAATCACGGAGGGGTTAACTATTACAGGGAAAACCATCACCCTGCCCGCCCGTCAGAGGCCTACTTGCCCACCCCAGGATACAGGGAAGACCCCAAAAAGTATGTGGCGCCCCATGAAGACCTCAGTCAGAAGTACGTGTCATCTCGGGGCGTCAGCACTACGGATTACCAAGGCGTTCATTACTAGAGGAAAGAGAATACACGATCACATCCCCTTACGTCACATACTAATTTTAGTGTTAAAACTTGCCCGCCAGGTACTTGTAAAATAGTTCACCAATTTGTGCATCATTGTTACTGAGTAGATACATCCGTAGATTATTTATTTTACATTTGAAAATATGACATTAAAATTTTTATTTTTTTTAAAATTCATAGACAGCTTTAAATGTAAATAATTGTAAGTGTGTCTGGCCCTAGTGGCAAATGTACCCCGGGTAATATGTCTTTTCCTAACAATTACATGTCTTGCTATCTTATATACGTCACCGACATCTATAGGGAAAATTTATTTGTATTTGCTGTTGCATAAACCATTGTAAGGTAATCGTCCATTTATTGTATGTCATCATTGTTCCACAGTTGTGGCTTTTTCCTTAGGATTGCTATATATTGAGATGGTGTTTTTTTTTTTTTTCTTCGGTCAGTTGTACATAATTAGCTCATCCAACTTGGTTTTACTGTACACAATGTTACACTGTTTGTTCCGCCTGCCCCAAAAAGGTCGTTTTGACCATTCTTCTAATTTATTATGACTTACTTTGGCTGAAGTAGACGCACTAAAGCTACTGACTGATATTACAGCAGACATTTGTGATAGCATTGTAACCACTTGAGCTCAGTTGTCAAATTTGTGGATGATGTCCTGGTTCTGACATTTACCTACTGGTGTCAGTCAGTTCTAGCCGCACCACTCTCATGTTTGGATGATGTCCTAGTTCTGACATCTTCCTACAGATGTCTCAGTATTTGATAAAACTCATATATCCTGCCTGCTGGCTGGATGGTATATACAGATTTACTATTTTAATCAGATGTTTGGGAGTTCCTTGATCACATTGTTGCCGACCCTATGAGACCAAAAAGGAAATGAGTGCAACAAAGTATGGGATTTCCCATGCTAACCTGACTGAGTCTCTCCCCATTATGACTATTAGACCAACTCTATGGAGTTGATAAAACCCCTTGTCTTAAATAAAGCATTTGACCAACTGAATGGACTCTGGACTTGAGCAGTCTTATTAGTCCAACACTACAGAGACTTAAGAATCTATGAGAGCAATGTTACAGATGCATCTCTGGCCTTAAAGAATCAATTAGATCAACTCCAGAGACTCCTCTGGCCCTTAAAGAATCAATGAGACCAACGCCAGAGACTTCTCTGGACTTATGAGATAAACTGAAACAATGTGTCAATCGTGATCATTTTTTTTTCTCTATTTCTTTAAAAAATTTGGGCATCATTCAATGAAAGTAAAGTTGTTCTTTTAACATCATTCAGTGAAAGTAAAGGTGTTTTTTTTATTTTTTTAAATCATTATATGAAAGTAAACATTTTTTTTTGACATCAATCAATGAAAGTAAACATTTTTTTTAACATCAATCAATGAAAGTAAACAATTTTTTTAACATCATTCGATGAAACTAAGGTTAGGTGTTGCCTTTTGGTCATTGATTAAATTCAGCCACTTTATGCTGTTCACGTGCGACTGATTGAAAGAGATGTTCTTTTTATCATGACATTTTTTTTAACATGAGATTGTACATAACATTTTACACTTTTGGCCAGGCATGTTTTATTGGTGCTAGGGACTTTGATTTGTACATAACAATGGAACATGGATACAAGACGGTAGAACAATCGGTGAGGAACATTGTTTTTAATATGAAAATAAGGTTTTATAAATAGCTTCAGTATAGGGTACCCTAAAGGTACTCTTTTAAATATGAAAATAGGGTTTTGGAAATAACTTCAGTATAGGGTAACATACAGGTACTCTTTTTTAATATGAAAATAAGGTTTTGGAAATAGCTTCAGTATAGGCTACTGTTTTCCAGGCAAAGCGCATTTTCAGGCGTGGTTTTTTTTTATACAATGTGTATTCTTCATAAATTCAAACTAATAAAAAATAGTGAATTGTTACTACCGTACCCAAAAGCAGAGACAATATTGGGGTTGGGGGGGTTGCAATGTTTACCTGTTAAGATACTAGTGATTAGCTCAAGGAAGTTAATCTTGTTGGAGAATTTGTTTTGCCGGTTTATTAATCCTGTGAACTATGCCCCTGGGTTCCTGGTCCTAAAATAACAATGCCCCTGGGTTCCTGGGGAAAATTTCAACAAGCAGACAAAATTGCATGAATATAAATAAAATTTTATTCATTTTACTTATTTCAATCTAAATTTCTCAGTTAGTTGTCCTTTACTATAATAAAAATGAGAGAAAATTGTCTTAGAATCTGTTGAGCACCTCTACACATCAAAAAAAATTTACATTAAAACATAAAAGCGATTCATCCACGGGCGCTGCCATTACTGTGACCTTTCGCAAGTCATGGAGGAAACCTTGTATTTACAGCACATTTTCGGGAGACTGAAATATCGGTCTGGCGGAGTATGGATTTTTAGCACACAGACCGATAAAGCAGGATTGCTGGTTCAAAGGATTGAGACGCGTTGAATAGTTAAGAGGTTTAACAGGCTGTCAGATAAGATTATATGGTGATTAGAGGTAGAATACCCAACCAGATAGGATTATAATTATTTTATATGGTGATTAGAGGTAGAACATCCAACAAAATAGGATTAGAATTATATGGTGATTAGGATTAGATGTAGAAAACCCAACCAGCTATGATTATATGGTGATTAGATGTAAAACACCAAACCAAATAGAATTATATGGCTGTAGCCAGATGCAGTCATATAATGGTATTTGAATGGTACCAGTATGGGACTGGTCAGTGTAGAACAGGTCAGACCTCCATGTGATTCTGCTGTACAAAAATGTTGTTACTTGCCAGTGAGACATTGCATTGTTTGTTTCTTCTCAATGTTGTGACCATCTTGATCATACAGCAAGCTGAGATCCTCCAGTAGCCGCGGCCAATGTAATGGTCTTCATCATTTACATGTAGTGGCACCCCGACCAGTACGAGGAGTTTTATTGACACAAATGTTTCTTGCCTATGTATTATGAACATGTACCTTATCTTCTTGACTGTTTTATTTTTATGATGTGGAATTGTAATGGCTGAACACCACAGCCAAGTTTATTTGTCATATTGTATGTGAAATGATAGGAAAACTAGGTAGGGGTGGGTTTGGGTGGGGGTATAATGTATTTTGATTCTGTGACCAAGGTGAATTTATGTAAATGTTGTCATTTCTACTCCCTGAAAGATTCAGACAGTTTCTTATTTAACATGTGAATTTCATTCCATAATTGTTAGCCATTTTTCTCATGCAGACTGCTTTTGACTGACATACCTTATCACTAGACTGATCCGTCATCATTTGACATGACAGCATCACACTAGACTGATCCGTCATCATTTGACATGACAGCATCATACACCTTGAAAATATGAAGGCATCAACTTTCTATTTCTATATATGTCCTGTGTAGTTTTCAACTCTGTCCTGTGTAGTTTTCAACTCGGTGTTTTTTTAAGGTCTCTTGGCCTAACAAATTTGTTTTCAAGATTGTGTTTACCATTTTAAGCTTGCCAGGAACACCATGAGCTGCCATTATCTTAACCAGAGGTCATATCGTTATAGCCGTCAACATCCTCCATTGGAAATTTTTTAGATGCTTGAAATGGAAATTTTAACTTTATTAGCCTATTAAAAAAATTTAATAACTTTTTAATTTTGATTTTATATTCAAAAAATATTACTTGGAAAATCTATCAGGATAAGTAGAATCATTGATATTGATAGTAAGGGGAATAAATGTGTGTTTGCACCCGGGTTAAATGAGTCAAGTGACTTTATTACCGGTAAATTGTTTCATTACTAATTTTTATGACTTTCATACAGTTTTTGATTATCAACGAGGGTATTTTAAAATAATGTTTGTGTTCTGTCTCAGATTTGATATGTGTACAACATCAAAAAGTTTGAGACATAAGACTAACCCAAGCTAGTCAAATATTCCAACTACTGACTGACTTAACTGACTACTATTTGAATATACCATCAACAAGGGAGACGACAATTTCATCACCACCTTTTTTACATTTTATTGGGACCAGCATCTGACCCACTTTTATTTCTGAAATTCTTGAGTTAAGTTTAGCACCACATTTTTTTTTTAAAATTCTTTAGGACAGTGTTCAAGGCCACTCATTCTTTAGCCTCTAGTGTAGAGTTCATATAGATATATATATATCACTAGATGTCAGTATCATTATAGTTGGAAGGGATTTGGTCCACAATAGAAGACATAAAGTGAATGTTAGCCAGTACTTTGATGAATGTCTAATTGTTTAGCACTTTAACATTTCAGAATTTCCTAATCAAGAACTCAACTCATGGTGCCAAATGCTTCAGTTGCCCTTTTGCTAAAATTGTTACTCTCCTCTCAATCAATCCCACATCTTAAAGGGTGTCTCCTAAAGCATTTCACTTTTTTTTACTTCGGGTCTTAGTTTGTGTATACAACACTGTTGAATGACAATAATTTGGATATGAGCGTTGAATTAATCATGTTCCTTTACATTTCCATATTTCATGTGAAAATGTTGTGGAGTCTCCAATCTTTTGACGCCATTTCTAGAGATATAAAAGAGTTAGTTTTTTGGGTTTTTTTTGTGTCCTGTAACTATATGGCTGAATAATGTATTTTCATTTGACCATGGCTGGGTTTTCAAGGTCAAAGTTTGATCTCAAGACAAATTTAAAATCAAATGTAGGTCAAGTGAAAGACTTGATAAAAGAGAATTTGTGGGTTTAATGTATTTGTAATGAGCACTTGTACTGTTGCTTTGTAATTGTCCGTTTGTTGTGCTGTGTTGTTGTTGTTTTTTGTCTCCGTGGATTTAAAATTTCATTATTGGTGAAACATCTATTTCCACCGATTGTTTTTCCCTTTTTTTGATGCCAACTTATGATCAGCTTATTAGAATGATTAATGCTAGGATCCCTCATATGATAGTCTTAGCAGAATCCTTAATACTAGGGTATTTTTTTCGTAACGTAATTTTAACTTCATTCATCAATCAGCGTCGCATCATCTATGACTATAAACCCTTGAAAGAACCCTCATTTAATAATTTTTACAGTGTTGTCCATGTACACAACACTGCTGATGCGCTGTCATTTATTTATTCCTGCTAAAACGTTGACATTTTGATTTAACCAAAACACCCCACCCCACATCAATTCCTTTTTTTTTTCTTTTCTGGGCTCAATCTGGTTTTATACCTCATGACAAACTCGCTCTCCCTTTCTTCTTATTTTTATTTCCTGTCTCGATTTCTTTTTTCTTCTGTCAAATACTTGTCTTTCAGTGTTTACAAAATCCTTGATACTGGATTGTTAATTCAGTGGTCGGCGCTCTTAGTTCAGGCACACCGCCATAGAAACGTTAGCTTGAATATCATATTTTAACGTAAGCTTGAATATCATTTCTGAACAAGCTTACACTTGATTTCAACCTCTCAGGTCAATTCATTCAAAGCTAAGAAATGTGTCAGGACCGAATCTTCCAGACCAAATCTGGCATTTCATATATTAAGAAAGTTATCAAATTTTATCTTTTAAAATGGGTTTGTTGATCAATCCATAAA
Organism: Lymnaea stagnalis; assembly: GCA_964033795.1. NCBI lineage: Eukaryota > Metazoa > Mollusca > Gastropoda > Lymnaeidae > Lymnaea > Lymnaea stagnalis. Next base: position 45,487 of record CAXITT010000975.1, read on the forward strand.
AACTTTTTTTTTTAATACCACCTTTAATAATGAATTTTAATCAATACTTCTTTTTTTTTTTAAATTGTGTATGTATATTTTTTAATTTTTTTTGTTAGTTTTTAGGGAAGTAATTAGCATTCATGAAGTTTCCTTTAACAACTTAACTCTTTGCCAGGTGAATCATGCTTCATGTTCAATTCATCTTTTTATAGTTTTTATCTTGTTAATTAGCTAAAGCTCAGCCTAACAGGTCACATATTTAAAAACTTGTAAATATAAGTCAGCTGAATTGTTTTTTATGTGTAAATTCTATTATCAACATAATATATCTCATCTGATTTGTTTGATTTCTAATTCATAGATTTAACATGCATTTTTTAACTGTACCATATTTTGTTTCTTTTTAAATGGAGCACACAAAACGCATTATAAATCATGTTTCTCTCATTTGCTCTGCCCTTGGACTTATGTCTCATTTATGGTGAGGATACATGATTTTTAGTTAACAGAAGTTATTTCACCACCTTGCTAGTGCTAGTCCATGGCTGCCCCAGCTGGTTATCTTAAATCTGAATCGGCTATTTCTAAGATGTATTGTGTAGCATTGGTGCTACACAAGCATACATCATCATCCTTACCTTGATTCAAGTAACTCTGGTGGGCAAAGATAGACCTGAATAAATGCTTAATTTCTTATACTTACAGATGAGGTATGGGTCCCGAATTTAACTTCCTTAGAAAAACAGTAATTCAAGGCGTTAGCCTAAATAATATGTATTATTAGTTTACTGAAATAATTTATTATTATTAGTTTACTACAATAATATGTATTAATAGTTTACTGACAAATATGTATTATTCGTTTACGGTAATATATAAGTATTATTCGTTTACGGTAATATATAAGTATTATTCGTTTACTGAAATATGTATTATTCATTTTCTGACAGTACTTAAATATTATTTGATTGCTTTATTTTTAAAATATAATAAAAATTAAAAAAGTGTGTGTCACTGTTGAGCGCCATAGAGAGAAAAAACTTTGCTTGTCTCACATCCGGTAAATGGATGATTATAGATTACTCTATCAGATTCAGATGTTAATTATTTTCCACTTTGTTTCCCTTGTTTGGAGTGCTCAATTACATAATCAGACATAATTATCAAGGTAATTTTAAATTACCGTTCAATCATTTGTTTAATGTAGCGGTCAGTCTCTGGTCATTTGTACAACTTCATTTGCTTGCATTACGGGTTCTCCTTGGTAGAATAAATGAGAAAAACTTTTTATTGAAACCCCCCCCCCCCTTTTTTTTTTCAGTTGGCCACCAACAGTGGCTGCTCATGTGAACGTCTCTCAGACTTGTATGTCACCCCATGGCTAGCTATCCATTACTTGATGATACGTATCTATATCTATCATTTGGCTGAGCTGTCGGTTTACGATATAACATTAGTGTTGTTTTCAGTGTCCTCCCCGGCATCCCCCCGGAAACAGGGAATTATCGTCAATAGAACTGTGTTTCTTCATTTACCAAATCTGTGTCAGTGTTGCATTGTGGGGAGGGGGGTGGAACCAACCAAGCCATGACTTTGACTATTGTTTTGGGTCAGGACTCATGAGAAACGCCATAATGTTATTTTATTTCCTGAAATATTTTGAAAGCTTTTTTGTCAAAAGAGATGAACAAATAAATGTCCAAAAACATCAACTGGTATTTGTTGATTTTATTTTTTCTTTGAATTTTTCACAATTATAGTGCACAATATTGTTCTAAAAATGTGTGTATAATGTATCGTAATTGTGTAATTTGATGTATTGCAGTGTCTATATATTTGGTGTATTTCAGTACCTATATATTTGTATTGCAGTGCCTATATATTTGGTGTATTTCAGTGTCTATATATTTGGTGTGTTGCAGCCTGTATATATTTGGTGTATAACATTGTGATGTTAATGAGTTGGTGAGTTTGTAAATGTCTTTAAATTTGTCTATAAATTTATGTCGAAAAAATGTGTCTATAAAGTAGGTGTGTATCATAGGTGTCAGTCAATACATTAGTGTATTGTTTCTATATGTTGATTTATGGTGTCTATATGTTTGCGTGTCATTCCCATACAGTATTATCTTTGCATTTCCCTTGGACTTTAACCAGTTCCATTAAGAGTAGGGCAACATTCCCACTGAGACTGAGAGAAGGGCATCATTCCCACTGAGAGTAGGGATATTCCTCCGAGTCTCAAAGAAATAATTTGCTCATTTCCAAGCCATGCATACGACATAATAAAAGGCAGCACTCACCTAATACAATTGGACTATACTAACAGTCTGATCCTGTAACAAGTTTGAGCCAAATACAGTGAGGGGGGTCCCGGTCCCGCATTGCGATCTCTTCATGGACTAAGTAAGGACCAATGTGATCAATATACAGGTAACAATTTGATTTAATGAGCCAGTCGTTCCTTTCAGCAAGTTAGCCCTTACTAAAGTATCCACACAAAAAAAGTTTCTCAGAGATCGATGGATCAATAGTTTAATAATAATAACGCGGAACTCAAGTGCAATGAACTTTTGAAAAGTCCCTGTAGGGTCCCTTCCCTAGTAGATAGGTGGCGTATTATATTATGATAATTATGTGGGTTGCAATATGATTTAACATGGACATGTAGTAGATGGACCTGCACTGATAAACGTGCCTCTGGCCAACACAATGATGTGATTTTCAAACGTAAATACAAGTACAAGTGACTTTAATGGTGCCGAGGAAGTCCATTTTAAAAAAATAATAACAATTTCGCCCCTTCACGGGTATGCCCCCCCCCCCCCAAAAAAAATAATCCAACATTTTTTTTTTTTTTGCTTTAGTTTTCTATTGCTGATGTCACTTTACTCTAGTGGTATCAAATGTCTCCCAGCGACATTCAATTTTCCTTATCTCCCTAAAATAAACGCGTTCAACAGCGTCAACCGGTATAATCTCATTGACAGCTCTCTTATACAGCAGTGCTGGCAAATAAAAGCCAAGTTACCGGGAAGAGCTTTTCTTCTTTTTTTTTATTTTTTTCCCCCCACCACGAACGTCCATTTTTGACATTGTATTGGCCAGACTTACCGAGTGTTTCAGACTAAGTCAACTTTGATTGTGCCATTTGGCTTATATGGTCCGTGATCCAGTTTTTTTTTTTTTAAATGTGTGATCTCCTGGACAGTGTTATCAAGACTCGAAGCGTGTTAGCATTACGCATTCCATTGGGTGTTGTTTGATTTATTTAATTTTAATCCTTTCTATTCTACGAATATGTTTCGGAAGGAATTGCTGTAGGGCAAGGATATAAACTAACATACAATGTGATCTGCACCCCGGTCCGCAATGCCATACGCTTATTATGTCGATGTTAAGTTTTAAAAAATTAATTAATATGTAAATCATAAAATTGATAATAAGTTTTCAAAAAAGGACTTTGTCATTTTCGCCAATTGCGTTTTCAGAAGAGGGACTTTATATTACCATTATTTCGTTTGTTTATTTTTTTTCTTAATTAGTAATTGTCCGCCATCCATACATTTTGTGGGGCTCCCACTGGGATACTTTTGTCTTTGTAGGCTATTTGCCAAGGTTCTAACTCCCATCAAAAATATATCGAACAAGATTTTATTAAAACTAATTTTTTCATGTATTTATTTTCGAACATAATTAAGTGTTCGGTACAATAACCTTTAAGACTTACGAGCTTAGCAATCGATTAACAATTGGAATTTACGTGCTTGGCTTTTTTTTTCAAATCAACACAGTTGTCTAAGTGACTAGAGGAATGCTTTAATTTTGACACTCCGGGAAACCTTCCATGTCGGTCATGTAGGTGTGTCCGCTGGGCCGGTCCCGTTCTTTCCGCAATGACAATTTTATGTGCTCCTGCGGGAAATCTTTTAAGTTCTTCGGCTGATCAAAGCGATAAAGAAGCGTCGATTTGTCTCTGTCGTTCGCGTCTGCTGGAGAGGTCACTTTTGGAGAGTCTAACCCGTGCTGGGTCACAAATGCCGTGTCGCGAGCCCTGGGCAGCTGAGACGATGACGTAGTTACGTAGCTCAGAACTTGCTGCGTAGAAATTGAAACGGGGCATTTCACTAACGGGTTACCGTTGTACATACTCTGATCTGGTAGAAGAGACGTCACGGAGGAAGACGTGCCGTTTGAGGCGTGTGGGTTCGATTCCTGAGTGGTTGTGTATGTGTCTGTAAAATGTGAGTGTTGAAATGGGGTGGGTGCGCTCGGGGGAATTTTCTCCGATGACGGCCGCAGGAGACTCGCATCAGCTCTCCCGTTACTGGATCTACTTAATGATGTCTTCGACCGACCGACAATTTCATCATTGTCTTTGCAAGTTGTCCTCAGGACTAAGACCCTATCTTGAGATGATAGCGTTGTCTTGTTCCTGTCTTGTGTCGACAGCATTGAATGGTCCATGTCTAGTGTAGACAACATTGAATTCTCCCTAACTTGTGTCGACAGCATTATCTTGTCTCGATTTATTGATAACATTGTGTTGTCCCGATTCATTGATAACATTGTGTTGTCTCGACTGTGTGTCGTCGCGAATGTTGTTTTGTTCCGACTGATGGGCACTGGGGGTAAGCCCTCCTCGTCAGAGTCTGGCTCATAATGCGCGGTGGGCAAGCATATGACATTGGTCCTCTCTCTCGCTGAGCCGTGATGTGCTACATCAGGTAAGTGTGGCCTCAGCTGCTTGCTGACATTGAACCGAGACAAGAAGTGGACCGCATCGAGTCTGGTCGGACTGAATTTCTTGTCCGATTCACTTCTTCTAAAACCTGCGCGGTCCTCGCTGGTGAGATGGTGCATAGAGGAATGCGCCTCGGCGCTTGAATGAAATAGTTTACTGAAAGAATCTTCTGTCGTTGTGCACGTTATTGTGTCATGCTCGTCGCTGACCTGCTTATGTTTGCACGAGGGATCACCGGGGACCAGGGTCAGGAACCGATGAAGTCTGAACGGTCTGTTGTCAGCCGTCGTCCCGTTGAGCGTGTCACTGCCCTGCTTGTGAGGGTGGTGATGGTGGTGACCTGCTGACGTCACTGAGTGAGATTTGAATCTCTTTTCTTGTTTATCGAATTGGCCCGAGTTCGCTGTCGAGACTTTGAAATCTCCTTCGCTAACTTTTAGGGTGCCTTCCACGGGGTTTTCTTGGCAATCACTTTTTTCCACAATACCAGGGGCGTATGATTTAGGCCTGACTTGAGGGTGTCTATGAGGCGCCACTTTGTGCGGTTTGCCGAGAAGTAGAGCGTGTTTGGTGGTGGCATTGTTGGCTAGATTAACAGAATCAGGGGTAATCAAAACATGTCTTTGGCCATTCTTCGCTGAACTGTTCGATTCATTAACCAAACTGACATTATTAGGGTTCGGCTGTTGAAAGCTCGCCCCTGGCACAATTAGCGCCGTGCCCTGATTTTCGTGTTTGCATTCGTCGCTCTCAAAATCCGGGTCACTGGTTTCCAAAAAAGCGATCACGTGCTTGATGTTTAATTTGTCCGGATCGTTCTCCGATATCGGAGTTTTACTGCGAGGCAATTGATTCACGTTTAGCTTAAGCCTTGGCGGCTTTTGTGGACCTTCAGAGCCCGCTAAGCGATCCGGTGTAAACTTGAATTTGTTCAGTTCGAGTTCTCCGGGACTAGGACTAGATCTCAAGAGGTGTACGTCTGCTTTTTGTGAATGCCCTTGCCCGGTGTTCAACTCTGATTTCGGTCCTTGTCCTGATTGAAATTCCGGTTTTTGAAAAGACCTGATTTTATTTTGGCTCAGTCGGCAAGGACCGAGTAGGTATGTTCTTGGCGTCGGGTCACTGTCGAGTTCCACGAAGTTTCTGCTAATTGTTTGTTCGTTGATATCATTGATGTAAATGCTCACAGTTTCCGGTTTACCCTTTGGGGTTAAGTTGATCCTGTATTCAGATTTCGCTCTCAAATTTGAAGGTTTTTTCTCGTGTCCTTGCGTTCGAACGATGGAGATTCTTTCCGAAGAAGCCTTCGGAAATCTTTTTCTTGGACGCAGTGAATGCTGGTTGGCGAGGACGTCGTAAGAAGGGGCGCTCTTTGATCGCGCGTCGTTCTTTGTCCGGGTAACGGCCAGAATCGGGAACTTCCGCGTTACGACTTCGTTCGTTTCGGTTTCACTTGAATCCGTCCGGACTTTGTTGTTTGAGAACGGCAGAAGGAGGAGCACGGACGGCTGCCCTTTAGTGATGGACATCATTTACACGTGTCTAGATGACGTCATTAGACTTGTTCCGGTGACATAGATACACGAGTTTTGATGACATCATTAGCCTGCTGTTCTTCTGATGTTCCGTGGCTTGAGGTTTTGGTGTGTCCAAGATCAGAGTTCACTTGAGGAGACTTTCTGAAGATGAAATTGATATAAGGAAAACAGTCATTGATCATGATTATCTAATCCCTTATTCACAGTAGTCATTTAAATAAAAAACAACATCATTCTTTTTGTACAATACAAAACTGTAAACATAAAAATGTAATGTCCACATAATATACATACACACGACGTATAATGTCTACAGTATGTATATACACAGAATATAATTTCCACAATATATATACCCACTTACGCAATATAATGTCCACAATATAAGCATATATATAAACACCATAAAATGTCTACAATATATATAAACAACATATAATGTCCACAATACATATATATATAATATATATATATATATATATATATATATATAAACACCATATAATGTCAACAATATATATGTGCACGATATATAATGTCCACTGCATATATACACCACATATAATTTTCATCATTCCAATATATCTGCACACATACACACATACCCGAGTTTGTATCAAACATGGTACGCATCAAACATGGTACTTGGTACGCATCGAGTTTTGTCCACAATAATAAAGGCTTACAGGTAGATGAGCCCAGAAGCTAGTAGCACAAATTTCTGTTGGCCATTGCACTATCTGCTGGTCAATACTACCTCTCTTGGCGAAGACAGCCTCTGTGGTCAGTGTAAAGTAGGTCCACCTTGTGTGTTTGATTTTTTTCCTTCTAGTCCAAATTTTTACTAAAGATTTTTTTATTTATTTTTTTTTTTATATCCCGTGACCTGTCCTCAGCCTCGCCCCACCACTCGACGTGGGGCCCAGCAAATGGCTTTGTCAAGTGCAACTTTTCTCGTGACAACAGACTGTTCTAGAAGGGTTTTTATTCCCCACCCACTTACTCTGTGCGCGTAGCATTAAACGTGTGTTCAAGGGTTCTCATACATGGAGCGCACGTATAGCCCTTTAAGAACGTTTGGAAATAAGTGGTATCGGGGGGGGGGGGAGGGTTATATCAGTTATAACCGATTCTCAATCCCGGCTAGCAGATAACATCGTGACAACGTCAAGTAAGTCTGTTGTGACAGAGTCAAGTAAGTATCGTGACAGAGCCAAATAAGTCCGTCTTGACAAAGTCGAGTAAGTTTGTGGTCGTGACAAAGTCAAGTAAGTATGTCATGATAAAGTCAAATAAGTCTGTCCTGACAAAGTCAAGTAAAGTCTATCATGAAAAAGTCAAGTAAGTTTGACCTGACAAATTCAAGTAAGTATGTCGTGACAAAGTCAAGTTAGTATGTCGTGACAAATTCAAGTAAGTCTTAGTAAGTCTGTCGTGACAAAGTCACGTATATCTGTCGTCGTGACAAAGTCAAGTATATCTGTCGTCGTGACAAAGTCAAGTAAATCTGTCGTCGTGACAAAGTCAAGTATATCTGTCGTCGTGACAAAGTCAAGTAAATCTGTCGTCGTGACAAAGTCAAGTAAATCTGTCGTCGTGACAAAGTCAAGTAAATCTGTCGTCGTGACAAAGTCAAGTAAATCTGTCGTCGTGACAAAGTCAAGTAAATCTGTCGTCGTGACAAAGTCAAGTAAATCTGTCGTCGTGACAAAGTCAAGTAAATCTGTCGTCGTGACAAAGTCAAGTAAATCTGTCGTCGTGACAAAGTCAAGTAAATCTGTCGTCGTGACAAAGTCAAGTAAATCTGTCGTCGTGAAAAAGTCCAGTAAATCTGTCGTCGTGACAAAGTCAAGTAAATCTGTCGTCGTGACAAAGTCAAGTAAATCTGTCGTCGTGAAAAAGTCAAGTAAATCTGTCGTCGTGACAATGTCAAGTATATCTGTCGTCGTGACAAAGTCAAGTAAATCTGTCGTCGTGACAAAGTCAAGTAAATCTGTCGTCGTGACAAAGTCAAGTAAATCTGTCGTCGTGACAAAGTCAAGTATATCTGTCGTCGTGACAAAGTCAAGTAAATCTGTCGTCGTGAAAAAGTCAAGTAAATCTGTCGTCGTGACAAAGTCAAGTAAATCTGTCTTCGTGACAAAGTCAAGTAAATCTGTCGTCGTGACAAAGTCAAGTAAATCTGTCGTCGTGACAAAGTCAAGTAAATCTGTCGTTGTGAAAGAGTCCAGTAAATCTGTCGTCGTGACAAAGTCAAGTATATCTGTCGTCGTGACAAAGTCCAGTAAATCTGTCGTCGTGACAAAGTCAAGTAGGTCTGACACCCAGAAAACGGATATTTGATTTGAACTTAACGTTGTATTTCCTTTTATTGATTTTATCATTTAAAAAACAAACCACCAACTATTCCGTCTGTGAACTGGTGGTAACTCAAGGAGGCGGATTCAATACGGGATTAGGAGGAACAATTGAGGTGTATACAAAAGATTTATGTGAGTGGAAGGCACATTATATGGATATATATAAGAAAGGGCTTCTATGGACCAGTAGATGTAATGGTAGATCAAAAGATCAAAGAATATGTTCACATAAAAAATTGTATTTTGAAGATCGTTGACTAAGGGAGAATATTTTTTTAGCGGAGATTTGCCAAGTAGGACAGTGCCAAGTAGGACAGTGCCAAGTAGGACAGTACCAAGTAGGAAAGTGCCAAGAAGAACAGTGCCAAGTAGGACAGTGCCAAGAAGGGAAGTGCCAAGTAGGACAGTGCCAAGTAGGACAGTGCTTAGTAGGACAGTGCCAAGTATGACAGTGCCAAGTATGACAGTGCCAAGTAGGACAGTGCCAAGTAGGACAGTGCACTGAAATTATTGAGTCTGTAATATTCCTATTATATCTCCCTGGAGTTAATGGGCATGCATTAGACCCACCATATCTCCCTGGGGTTAATGAGCATGCATTAGACCCACCATATCTCCCTAGAGTTAATGAGCATGTATTAGACCCACCATATCTCCCTGGAGTTAATGAGCATGCATCAGACCCACCATATCTCCCTGGGGTTAATGAGCATGCATTAGACCCACCATATCTCCCTGGAGTTAATGGGTCAGCTTGTGCTCACCGATATCATAAACTCACCAACAGTGGTCCACAACAAGGGTTATCGGCCTTGTGTTATCATCTCTTGGCCTGCGCTCATTGCTACACCAGTATTTCTTGTTTTGAGTGGGTCGTCATGTTGTGTCCTGGCCATCTGTCACTCTGGGTTAAACATAGTCGTACAATGTGGAGCCTGGAGTTAATTTTTGGCAGCACCACAGATTCCATTGAGTAGGGCAGTGATTCTCAAATGAAATGGCAATGACTTATCTATGTAAGTAAATCAAGGATTCTTAACCTGTTGTCCACGGACACCTTAGAAGTCCCTGAAAATATGTCAGGAGTCCATGAGCTGCATTTACTTTTTAATCTGTATTATGTATATATATATAAAAGTCTGATATGAAAAAGGGACCAGTGGTATGGGCGCCCTCAGGTAGGGGCAAGGGGGGCACTTGCCCCCCCCCCTGGATTGATTGGATAAAAAAATTTTAGACAAAAATAGACAAAAAAATTATTAAAGTAAAGAGAAAATAAAGAGAAAGTAACTAAGCTGATGTCCTGTCGCAAGCAAGTGGTATGTTTATGCGATGTCATTTAATTTTGATTTTTAAAAAATTACTAAAAAATTCCCCCCCCCCCCCGAAAGTTAATCGATTTTTTTGCCCCCCCATTTTTTGCGGGCGCCCATGACCAGTGGACTAATATAAAGCTTATAAGAAAGTACTTGAAAGTAAGAATTTTCTTTATTCTAAAATCTGAATTAAAAAAAAAAAAAATTACTAAGAGCAGCAATCACACAGGAGTAGATTTGTTTGAGCAGTATACACGACAATCAACAAAAACTATTCCCAAACGTTTAAAATAGAATATGTGTTCTGGTGTGTAAAGCACCCGATCAGGGCACGCCTCCGTCCTTTGCTCAGGACGACGGGGAGCACGCGGTATTTCTCCTGGCACTAAATGAAGGACTGCCTTCAAGCTGTGTGAGCTGTGTGGAAGCTTGAAATATAAAGTGAGGACAATAATAGAAGAAAGTTTCGGCTAAGAGCCTTCCAAGAGGACAAGTGAAAACAAGTGTCGTCATGACATCACGAGCAATGTGTTTCCTGACACAATATTCTCGTCGCCATGAAATTTCGAGAAATATCAACAGAGTAGGAGAGTAATATCAACAGAGTAGGAGAGGGAGTTATCAACAGAGTAAGAGAGAAATGTCAACAGAGTAGGAGATAGTGTCTCGGAATTTAAAAAAAAAATACAGAGAGATTGTCTCAGAGACAGAGATGTTTTCAAGGAGTCAGAGAGATTGTCTCAGAGACAGAGATGTTTTCACGGAGTCAGAGAGATTGTATCAGAGACAGAGGTGTTTTCACGGAGTCAGATCTGAGATATAATTCCCCCTACCCCACATTTAAAAAATGAATAAATGATATATTTTTTTTAAAATTAATGTAAAAATTACAAAAATAAAATGTCTAAGAATGAGAGAGATTGTCTCAGAGACAGAGAGGTTTTCTCTGATTCAGATGAATTGTGTCGAAGTCAGAGTAAATTCCAGACTGCTATCACATATCACTGGCTCCTGTTGGTCCAATCAGTCAGTGCGCATGCACCTTTACCGACTGGGGCTTGAGGTGCAACGGCACCGTACGCCACTTCAGTTTATCGACTACTTCGACTGCTTGAGGCTGTCTAAGACACAGAGGTTCCTACTTCGCAGATCCCTACTCTACAGGGACATCTTTTGGGTAGGGCATAACCCCCCCCCCTTTTTTCAATTTGCAGGTTTTATTTAAATTACTATGTAATGTGGCGCCCCCAGTCATAAAACAACTTAACAAGGCGACCAAGTTTTGGTTTTGTCGTCCCCCCCCCCCATCTGAAAAAACCTGAAATGACGCCCCTGCTATTCTACCTTGATCGACGTACAGTTTGTCTGTTTCTCAAACTGCAGAGACATTTTGGTGTGCAATAAAGAATGTACCGGTATAATTAAATGAACGTCTATATTTTAATTCATGTTTCATTTAATACGGGATTTAGCCGAAACTTAAGTAAGAAAGTTCCAAGAAAGGCATTCCAGGGGTCAAGGCCATTCATGTTTTAAGGACCCCTGTAGATTTTTTTTTTAAACATTGCATATTTACAGATCTTTACAAAAGTGTTTATCGTCGTTAAAATGCTATATAAATATAAATCAGCTGGTTAAGACTGGTGTTATTATTATTATTATTTTACTGTTATAATGTTTTAACTTTAACGACCCATTTCTAAATGCTAAGTTAGACCTTGAATGTGGGGTTATGCGGACCAAATACCCCGACCCTCACCAATGTTCCCTCTAAGGTTGTTGGTTCGTGTGCAAAATCATAAATTTGTGTGCAAATTTTTACAGCATCAATTTTTTTTTCCGCGCAAATTTTACAGCCTTAAGTCACAAACACACACTTAAGTGGAAATTAGCTGCGCGGTACTCAAAACTGCTGCGCGGTACTCAAAACTGCTGCGCGGTACTTAAAACTGCTGCGCGGTGCTCAAAACTGCTACGCGGTGCTCAAAACTGCTGCGCGGTACTCAAAACAGCTTAAAGGGAACATTGTCCCTCACCCACGACAGAGTTGTTTCCCATAGCAATAATTTCTAGAATTTTGCTTTATAAAGAACAGACATTTCTAATGATTATACCGCGCCAACGACTTCACCTTCACCATACCCGCGACTTCACCACGCCAACCCATTGGGTCCCTTCACGTCAACGGTAGCACTCCACAAATCTAATGTCTAGCAAAATCTCAAGTTTGAAGTGTTTAAAAAGGGGGGAAATCTTGAGCGAGGCATCAACCCCCGCACCTCCGCACCTAGCTACGACAACAGCGACGGTCACTACGGCAACAGCAATGGTCTTTAAACTCTTGGTCAGGGCATAATATGACACTTTTCGCCACATTTCTTGGATAGTTTATGTCATGTTGTCGGTACGGTACACACACAGGTCAAGCTGTACCAGGGTTGTCATGTTGTGGGTACGGTACACACACATGTCAAGCTGTACCAGGGTTGTCATGTTGTGGGTACGGTACACACACATGTCAAGCTGTACCAGGGTTGTCATGTTGTGGATACGGTACACACATAAGTCAAGCTGTACCAGGGTGTCATGTTGTGGGTCCGGTACACACACATGTCAAGCTGTGCCAGGATTGTCATGATGTGGGTACGGTACACACATAAGTCAAGCTGTGCCAGGGTTGTCATGTTGTGGGTACGGTACACACACAAGTCAATCTGTGCCAGGGCTGTCATGTTGTGGGTACGGTACACACACAAGTCAAGCTGTGTCAGGGTTGTCATGTTGCAGGTACGGTACACATTTAAGTCAAGCTGTGCCAGGTTTGTCATGTTGTAGGTACGCAGATAAGTCAAGCTGTGCCGGGTTTGTCATGTTGTAGGTACGCAGATAAGTCAAGCTGTGCCAGGTTTGTCATGTTGTAAGTACGCAGATAAGTCAAGCTGTGACAGGTTTGTCATGTTGTAGGTACGCAGATAAGTCAAGCTGTACCGTGTTTGTCTTGTCTGTAAACTCCACTGTCTCTACTGAATCCCCTCAATGGCCGATAAACGCTGCTGCTGGGTGCCGCCCATGGCTTGACATGTCAAAGTTCTGGGGTGGGTGGGTTCAAAATCCATTTGTTTTTGTTTCGTTGGTATTGTTATAGATCCATTTTTATCATTACATAAATGTATGTTATTTTTTAATGCCATGGTCATGTTGGCTAATATTTTTATGTACAGCCCTAGGCTGGGGTACCACGCTATATAAGACCCCAATAATAATAATAATAGTGATGATAATAATGTTGTAAGGACACATATAAGTCAAGATGTACCAGGTCTGTGTCATGTTGACTTAGTTACGGTACACAGATAAATCAAGATGTTCCATACGTGAGTCTTGTTGTAGGTCCACCGATAAGTCCAGCTGTACCAGGTATGTGCAGTGCTGTAGGTCCACCGATAAGTCAAACTGTACCAGGTATGTGCAGTGCTGTAGGTCCACCGATAAGTCCAGCTGTACCAGGTACGTGCAGTGCTGTAGGTCCACAGATAACCAGATAAGTCAAGCTGTACCAGGTAATAAGTCAAGCTGTGCCAGGTATGTTTCAAGGGGTAAGACAATCCTAGCCACTGCGAGTGGGTTGAACTTTTTTTTTTATTACCTGTGTCTCAAGTGCCTGTTTTCGTGTCTCTGTCTCTTGGGTAATCCACCAGTGCTTACGTTACACATTTAAGACGTATTAGGCTCAGACACGAGCGCCTGAACTGTATATGTTTTTTATTTAAAATTTAGACCTTAGTACTTGAAATGTTGACTTGGCTGCTTAGGGTTTAAACTTTACTACTTGAAATAGATAATACCAGTGCCACTGTGGCTCCGCAGCATATGTAGGGCTTTGGCCTGCCTTGAAATTAAGACTTGAATAATAATGACTGGCATTTAGATATTAGTACTGACTAGCAGGGGCGTAGCTAGGGTTGGTGTCACCCGGTGCAGTACACTCATGGCGTCACCACCACCCACCACCCAGGGTTTCTTTCAGCTATATCTCCGGGGCAAAAATGTGTCCAACAATAAATCAACTGGAACTGCTGGCACAGCCCACCCCCCCCCCCCGAAAAATTTGCAGCGCCCCCCCCCCCCACAAAATTTAAAGGCCCCCCCCCCCCCGGGAAAATTTCTGAAAGAAACACTGCCTGCCCCACTCCCGACTTCCACGATTGATTTCTTCCTGTTCATATAAGTCCACAGTATAACAATGACAAGAAGAAAAGCAAATTAATTGAACTTCAGGAGGTATGGAAGAATTGTAGGTTATAGTTATTTTTACATAAAATTTACTTTTTTTTTTTTAACAGTTAAATGAATTATTAAAAGATATTTGAAAATGTTGTAAAGTATTATTTTGTTAACCCTATAAATGAGCAAAAAGTCATTTTTTATGTTTTTTATGTTTTATTTTTTATGATTAGATTTTGGTACTTAGAATCGCCCGACCACATTGTATTCGTTATCAATGGAAAGCTTTACAGTGGAACCTCTCATAACGAGCACCTCTCATAACGAGCAAAATAAAATTTGAAGAAGTTGCTCCCTTAACGAGCGATATTTCGCATGACGAGTTACGCAGAAAGGGGAAGTCCCTTTTTCCTGACATTCATTTGTGAGCCGGGATTTCCGCGCCGATGCATTAGTCCAGCGGATCTCAATCTGTGGGTCGTGACCCCTTTGGGGGTAGCGCGGCCCTTTCCCAGGGGTCGCCTTAGACTATCTGAAAACACATATTCTTACAGCTATGATGTAGCAAAGAATATAATTAGGTTGGTGGGGGGGGGGGGTCGCCAAGACACGAGAAACTGTATTAAAGGGTCACGGCACTAGGAAGGTTGAGAACCATTGCATTTTTCTGTGCTTAGCATTTGGTCTGTTAGCGTATTGTTTTCGTGTGTGATCACCAGTTTTTACAAATTTTGTATTCAGACGGTATTCGAAATTTTTGTAATGTGCAAAGTGTAATAGCCTATGCTAAAATGTCTTCGAAAAAAAAAAACACAAGAAGAAAATCATAAAAGAGAAAAAATAACTGTTGAAATGAAACGTAAAATCCTTGAAAAGCGAGAACAAGGTGTGGGCGTGGCTATTCGTGCTACAAATGTATTCAATGCTAATGCTGTGACACATTTTCGTCAAATTTTGAAGCGTCGGCAAAAGCAAATGTCTTTAGACAGTTTTCTAGTTAAAAAGGATTAATTATTTGTTATAAATTCATATTTTTATTTACTTTTTTTGTTTCATATCTAAAGTGTATCCAAGTTGTTACATTCCTTTACAATTCATAAGTAATTTTATTTGAATAAATGTTCATAAAATTTTTTGAAAAATTATTATTTTTTCAGCATGGAACGCATTATCGTATTTTACATTGATTTGTATGGGGAAAATTGTTTCGTTTAACGAGTGTTTCGCTTAACGAGTAAGAATCTGGAACGAATTCAACTCTTTATGAGAGGTTCCACTGTATTTTTCAGAATTTTTCTTCCTTAATTATAAGTTCACCTAATTTCTGACGCATCAACATTGAACTTTTAATTAATAAAGCACGCATTTGGATTGGTTACATGTGTTAAAAATTTGCGAGTGATCGGTTATTCTTTTATGAAATTTGGTTAGACCGAACAGTGTGTGCACTGTAACTATCCAATTTTTCAATTTGTCACCCCCACTGATGGTGTCACCCAGTCCGCACCCCCTAGCTACGCCACTGCTAACTAGGAATTTAGACATTAATATTTTTATTTTTTTTATTTTATACTTGGATTAATGAAGTTCGTACTATTAAGCCTGTTTAACTATTAGATTTTTATACTTCGAGTTTTAGACTTCATACTTGGCAATTAGGCATTGACTTGGCCAGGTTTTATGACGAACACAGTTCATTGTATTTTAAATTATTTCTTGACATTCTGAAATTTGAAAGTTTATTAATTTAAAATCTTCGAAGTGATTCCTATAGTTTGACAACCTGGTTATATTAAAGTGATTGCCATGGTTTGACTACCTGGTTATAATAAGGTTATATATGGTTTCTGTGAGGTTACTGGATGCTACATACTATTATTTGCAAAAATACGGCATGTTTTCCTCGGTAGACATACGTTTTCTTCAAGTTTGCATTTAAACTCTATACTCTGGTAGAATTCATAACCTCTTCGTTTGTTCTGATGCCGGTCTTTTGCACGCATTTTTCTATGAGTTGTGTTGTTGTTTTTTTTATTATAAATTATTATTTTTTTATTTACAATTTAAATAATCACGAAATTTAAAGAAAGAAACAATAGCATGTAGTCAAATCGTATTACGTCACAACGCACTACCATACTCATCTTAAAAAAAAAACAATTTTAGAGCTAAGGATGTTCGGAACATCCGAGACACATTAAGGGTTCAAAGACGAACAGCCGCGACAATCAAACAAATAGTCACCACTGAAGTCAAGTTAAATATGAGGGTGTTTTAAAATATATATATATTTTGAAGACAAGGTCATGGTCGGTGTTGTTGGTCGCCTACACTCCTCGTAGATTGGACACCCAGAGAGTGCTGCCATCAACCATAATGAAATGGTACATTTGGAGTTGGACACTTGACATTTGGCAGAGTTTATCATAAACTTTTAAATTACAGGCCAAACCGGCATTTTGGCACTAATAGTTACCAGAGACATCGGACATTTTGGCACTAATAGTTACCAGAGACATCGGACATTTTGGCACTAATTGTTACCAGAGACATCGGACATTTTGGCACTAATTGTTACCAGAGACATCGGACATTTTGGCACTAATAGTTACCAGAGACATCGGACATTTTGGCACTAATTGTTACCAGAGACATCGGACATTTTGACACTAATTGTTACCAAAAGAATGAGATATTTTGACACTAATCGTTACCAAAGGCGTGGGACATTTTGACACTTATTGTTACCAATGGCGTACCTTCAAATAATGGAAAGAACTGAAATTGCAGCCCTATTTGAGAAACCTATTATGATATAATGTAGCCTTACCGTTACCGTATAGTGTACAATGACGGCAGAGTGCGCAGAATAGTGTGTTACGCTTTAGCATGCAGGTAAACTCACTTATAAGCAAAAACTTTTTTTTTAAAGTATCAAGTTATTAGTTCGGATTGCCGATTTTGCGCTCCTCTTCAAAGGTGCCCATTGCACGTGTCGGGTTTTGGTACGCCTAGTGTAGTTACGCCATTCTCCTCTCGGTTATCAACATTGGAGTTAGAACAAAGGGACGCAGATCCTGGTGGGGGGGGGGGGGGGGGGGGAACACCCCCCAAGATTCCCAAACCCTCATGAATTATTTTTTGTTTTAATTTTTAAGGACAGGAACGAAGTTCCAGGTTATCAACATTGGAGTTAGAACAAAGGGACGCAGATCCTGGTTGGGGGGGGGGGGGTGGGGGGAACACACCCCAAGATTCCCAAACACTCATGAATTATTTTTTGTTTTAATTTTTAAGGACAGGAACGAAGTTCCCGTCCGTTCCCGCAGCATGCGAGCCCTGATATTATCCTTGAATTTTTCTCCTTAAATATAATTAATCAAAATACAAAAGAACAACAAAAGAACAACGAACTACTTACAGTCCGGTGAGTCCGTTAGTTTCCCATGTTCTTCACGTCCAGAGATCTATAATTTCTTTACATTTTTTGGGGGGTTAAATCCGCGTTCATGCAATACTTCCAAATTATTGAGTGAAATATTTGCAACTCACAGAATGTTGGCAGCAAAGAAATCCGTCTGTGATTTTACCGATTAGAAATAAAAACAGGGGGCGTAACCCGTTGCTGATGTGTGAAACAGAGTTATAGAACACGGCGTGTGTGACCATTGGACAAACTAACTTATCGGGTCTGTTTAATGTTTTAAACTGAGGTAACGTACGCGTAGTGAACTGGTTCTTTTGTCAACGCCGGCAGAAGGGGTGTCTGACGGCTTCCACGCGGGGCCAGACCAGTGTGGCACGCAGAAGGTGTTAACTCCCATGTTGTGTTCCATCGGGATTCAAAAACCCACACTGCGGACAGACGGGCTGGCAGCGGGGTTTCATTGACGTTTTGACAATGAACGCTCCCCAAGTGCATTGAAGACGTGATCAAAAGTTTAACTAAGGGGAGCAAGTGTTTACGATTTAATTAAATGGATTCTTCTTTTTTTTTTTTTTTTAAACACGTGGATATGCTTGTTTTTTGTTGTTTTTTTTAAAGGTGGGGGGGGGGGGGTGGGGGGCAAATTAAATTAANTATCGGGTCTGTTTAATGTTTTAAACTGAGGTAACGTACGCGTAGTGAACTGGTTCTTTTGTCAACGCCGGCAGAAGGGGTGTCTGACGGCTTCCACGCGGGGCCAGACCAGTGTGGCACGCAGAAGGTGTTAACTCCCATGTTGTGTTCCATCGGGATTCAAAAACCCACACTGCGGACAGACGGGCTGGCAGCGGGGTTTCATTGACGTTTTGACAATGAACGCTCCCCAAGTGCATTGAAGACGTGATCAAAAGTTTAACTAAGGGGAGCAAGTGTTTACGATTTAATTAAATGGATTCTTCTTTTTTTTTTTTTTTAAACACGTGGATATGCTTGTTTTTTGTTGTTTTTTTTAAAGGTGGGGGGTGGAGGGTGGGGGGCAAATTACATTAATTAGAATAAAATTAATTTATAAATAGGATAATGTCATCTCACTTTATAATTATGGTTGATGTGCTCTGCATTTCTTTAGGAGCCCTTTAAAATTGTTTATACTGAAACCGTCTCTGGATCACTCAAGAAAAACTTCTTTGGAAATTATCCACAGTCCGGAAACACTTTAGAAACAATATATGGAGAAAACGCATATTTGAATTTAATCCAGCCTTACTAAAATAAAACTATAAAAAGAAAAAAAAAGTGATTTCCTGTTGTAACCAAGGTTGCGAACGTCCACAAAGGATTATGACGTAATAAGTTGAACTATAACTGTCATCTCTGATTTAGTCTAGTGACACTATAACTTCCTCATGATTGTTATCTTTAACTTAGTCTAGTGACGCTATAACTTGTTCTATCATTTTTATCTTTTATTTTGTCGAGTGACTTGTTCTATAATTGTTATCTCTAATTTAGTCTATGGACGCTATATCTTATTCTATTTTTTTATCTCTAATTAAATATAAATCTAATGACGTCATCATTTTTTCCTAAGCTTTCTGTCCTAAGATTAATTTACTATCGAGGACGCTAAGACGTACACCTGTCTCATTCTGTTCTCACGGATTTAGTGCTGTGGCGCTGGGGGCACGGCCTGAACCAGCCACTGAATATGACACTTGAAAAGACGGACCGCGTACACACGCAATCCTTTTATTGATTGATATTTTATGATTGGGCTGTGATCCGAAAGGAAATCCCGATCACTTATTTATCTCAGGTCTTCTTCTTCTTCTTCTTCTTTTTTTTAATTTTCTTTCTCAGACGGTATGTCAGCAGTCATTAATATTCGACCCACTGCCGTGTCAGAGACAGGGTGTTGTGTGGTGGAACGACAGCAAGAAACTGGAGAGTCGGATTCACGGTTTATGGTTTAAACATACGATCCATAGATTTGACTAGTTGGAAATTAGAAATATTCCCCCCCCCCCTCAAATTTACTGTGACCTTTATACTTGTGTGACGGGGTCATGTAGTGATCTCGATCGTACAACTAATTCAGTGTTGATTAAGTCCCATAGCTCCTGTCTGTATTAATGTCTCCAGTCATTTTAAACAGCAGTGAATATTAAGACTCGTTGCCATGCAGTGGTTCTCAACCTTTTCTATGCTCCGCACCCCTACGAATTATTGGATTAGTCTCACGCCCCCATACGAATTATTTTACTAAGGCTAGCTCCCTTTACAAAAGTAGCAATTTTTTTAAATAGAAAATTATTGAAAATAATGGGCCCCCCACCTTATTTATTGAATAGCAAGAGGGAATGAAGAACTTAGACAATCAAAGTATGACTTATTACATAATAAATAGTGTTAATGAAAAAAAAATTAAAAAAATAAATATTAACATAGATATAATAAACTTAAAAGCTAATTTAAAAAGGTATATAAATTTTTTGTTGTTGTAAATTTAAGGTCACGTTTTACAAATTTTATAACAGATACATTTTTCTCAAAGCTAAATGGTGTTAGGAACGTAATAAAATCATTTTAAAAAAATTTCTTTTTTTTTTCTTTAAAAAAAAAAAAAAAAGAATTCTAATGAGTATTTTTGTTGTTTTAAATTTAAAGTCACGTTTTACAAATTTTATAAAAGATACATTTTTCTCAAAACAAAATGGTGTTAGGAACGTAAAAAAAACATTTTAAAAAAATTTTTTTTTTTTTTCTTTAAAAAAAAAAAAAAAAGAATTCTAATGAGTTTTCGCAAAAGGCAGGTAGGAAATATCACAGCATTCCTGCCTTTATTATTCCAGTCACATCGGGTAATATATTCTATTAGTGTTCATATAAAATATACATGTAAAAAATACATGTACAATATACATGGACAATATATATTGTTTATAACTGACGTAAATAAATTGAAGGAGCTTTTGTGGCAGCATGTGCACATCTGTTACCCTCAGCGTCATCAAACGTCACGCGGTGACGTCACGGTGTCTGTTTTACTCTGTGTAATATATTAATATAATAATTAATTAAATCTTGCACAGCACTCACCATTTTTAGCCTTATTTCTTTTAAATTTAAGAGAGTGTTTAGATTGTTCCTTAATCTCTTTGAAGTGAGCCTGAGGTGAGTTTTACATTTTTTTAAACCTTTATTTAATTTTTTTTTCGTTGACATTCTCTTTCTTCAGACATGTATTTATTGAGACAGCCCTGATGTCCAATTGATTTCTTTTGTTTTAAAAAAAGTTTGAAGAAACTTTGAGACTGAGATTTTATTTCATTAATTGTGAAGATGTGCATACAATTACAGGACAGTCAAGTCTTATCAATATGTGTCGGATGGAAATGATAATTTATATATTTTCTTTTATAATTTTTAATTTATAATTTTTATTTATTCATAAGCTTTTGGGGGGGGGGGAGGGGGATAAAAATTAAAAATGAATTTCTCCCCTGTCTCCAACGTTTGAATTCATTTAAGAGTTCCTTCCCATTTTTATATAATTTTCATAACTTTTCGAAATTAAATGTTGACAGAGAAAAATAATAAAATTATTTATAAATTCATAAGCTTTTGGGGGGGGGGGAGGGGGATAAAAATTAAAAATGAATTTCTCCCCTGTCTCCAACGTTTGAATTCATTGAAGAGTTCCTTCCCATTTTTATATAATTTTCATAACTTTTCGAAATCAAATGTTGACAGAGACAAATAATAAAAGTATTTATAACAATTGCATGTTGTGATTTCATTAAATATGATTATTTGTAGATTTATGTTTCAAAATTTTATAAAAGAACTGCTTCCTTTAAAAAAAAAAAAAGAAATTCAATTAAGAGTTACTTCCCTTCAATTATATTTGATGTGATTGTGTGATATGATATATAAAGATATTAAATTTTAAACGTTTCATATTATTTTAGCAGTATGATTGAAGCTCATTTTCTTATTGCCTATGTATATACATTTTTTTAAAAATGTTTAGCGTGATACAACTCATTCTTTTTTGTTTCTGTTTTAATTGTGTGATGGGATTTGGATCTGGTATTGGTATTGTGCGGTCCACACCCAACCAACAGCCATTCGGCGCCCCACCATAATGTATACTTTATATTTATACGATATCCTTCCGAAAAAAAATCATACCTTAATTAATATAATATGATGTCTTTTTAAATATATCCTACATTTTAAACTTAATTATGGCATATACGATTTTTTTTTTTCAAACTGACAATTTTTTAACCTCATTTAGACATCCATTCAATTAAAGGGGGAATTACCAGTAAATAATTAAAAGGTCAAAGTATACTCCAATATAATAATAATAATAATACCATTACTTGTGTAATTCCTTGTGACAAGTATGTGTTAAAATAAAGTATGGGATAAACCCCTAGTTGATTTAGGACGTATAATATTGTATACTTTTTATTTTTTGAGTTCAGTTATTAAGTAAATTAATATTTATTCAAATACGTTTAAGAATTTTTTCAGCAATTAAAACCAGTGTTTATATTCGTAACTAATCACTTCCAGTAGATCCAGTTTTTTTTTTTTGTTTTTTTAAAGTGAATATACAAAGTGGTGAGTTCAAATAAGTGGACGTCGTCAAATTTTAAATTATAATTTAGTAACTGAATTTTTTAATAGTCTTATTTAAAATAGGGGATCAATTGTCCAAATGAATATGCAATAGCGCTTTTACACCGAGATCACCCGGTCAAACTGTTGCAGTCTCCTCTGATAAGACTTATTGAGACAGACAATATTTTTTTTTTTTTTACTGTCACTGTTACCAGTGTTACGGTACAATCAGAACCTCATAACCTACTTTGATCACAATGACATTAACCGAGTCCAGCAGAGAATCCAAACCATCCCGGTCAGTGGTTCTTAACCTATTAGTAGGTACCGAAACCCACAGTTTCAGATGCGCATTCACCGAACCCTTCTTAATAGGAAAAATAAAATATAATTTTTTTTCTGATTTTTTTTTTTGTTGGAAATTCGCCGAACCCCTGAGACTGACTCACCGAACCCCTGGGGTTCGACCGAACCCAGGTTATGAAACACTGATCCAGGTATTATTTATTTGACTTTAAATTACAACTACAACACTGCAACTTAAATGGCAATAGTGCTACGTTTAGGGGGCGTCCATTAATTACGTCAACAATTTTAAAGCAATTTTTAACCTCCCCCCCCCCGTGAACAGCCCCCCCCGTGAACAGCAGTCAAACTTTCAATGCCCCCCCCCCCACCCTAGTAATTATGTCAACATTTTTATAACCCCCCTCCAATAAAAAAAATGAATTATAATATAAATAAATTTATAAATACATTTTAATTTGTGATGATCTATTTTAATAACACATAATTGCAGGAAATTATAGCTTGTTAAATCAACAAGTTAAAAAGTTTGTACATTTAAATTTTATAATGCAAAATCAGTGAATAGGTTGTTAGAGACTAAATTTCATTATTTGTGGAAGTAGAAATATGATTATTGTCAGTATAGCTTACAATTAATTGTAGTATAGTTTATAACTGATATCATCTTCCCAGGGAGTAGCCAGGTGTTGCTTTATCGTAACACTGGGCGAGGTGGCTGATTTATAATTGTTTCTCTTGTGGAACTGATATACCAGAGCAATAATTGCCATAAGCTATCTCTCTGTCTCCTTTCAGCTACTTGCATTAGGTGAATCTCCTTTTAGGAGCAGGTGGTAATTTCTTATGCATTGTCGGTGCTGTTGAAATGGTGCTTCAACATGACTGTGATGCAAAATAGATGTTACAGATTTTGCAAATCCGGTCAAGCAGCGATGTTATTATTGTTACCCACTTTACTTTCCCCTAATTCTCAACATATCGTATTCCTACTCTATCAATATCATTTATCTTGACTGCACATGACACTTGAACCTTGTCATTGTTCCATACCTGAAACACGATTGCAAACATACCGCCCTAGTCATTTGCGACAAACAGAATCTAAGGTCGAAGAGAGGCCAACGTTTGACTTCACTTGCACTAACAAAGTGTGCTAACATTCTTACCAGCCATCAGCAGTGCACAGACACACATTAAATAAATATTGTAATTGTATTGTTAAAATCCTAAAAATTAACGGTATATATAATATAACTATTTTAATTTACACTCATTAAATTTGTTAAAGAATGTAATAAACAGGTAATGTTTAAGATTAATTTTTTAATATATATTTTTTTAGAGAAAACTTGAATCTAAATCCCCCACCCCTTGTCAAATATTCCCCCTCCCCCCATTTTGTTGACATAATTGACGACCCCCGTATGAATTTTCCAGTGGGATCCCGCACGATCTATTTATAAATCTAGACTTCCTGGAAAAATCGACCATACCGTGAAATACCGAGAACAAACTGTTACAATACATTTGAATACAATGTTCTTTTCTTTAAAAAAAATAAATAAATAAAATCAAGTCACACATTGCCACAAGTTATCGTTATACTATAAACCTGGACCTGGAAAATCTAGATGACTGTGCTGAATTATTGAGTTCAGTAGCTCTAGTACACAGTGGTTTCAGGTCACGACCATATTTACCACAGTATAATTGGACAAAAGGGCTTCTAAATAGGATAATGTTAAGTCTATTGCTCCAGCTGCTGACCCCACAGAAATTCCTTCACAATCCCATTTCAGGTCACATCCTATGGGCTGGGACCTCTGCTCTAGTAACCTAGATTATATTCATGTTTCTCAAAATACTTTTTATAGAGCTGTGTTTTTGTGTGTTTTTTAAATATTTTTTTGAATGTTGCTTTGTTTTTTTGGTGTGTTTTTTTATAGCCCAAAAAAAACAATCTAGTTATTAGTATAAACATCTATACTACAAAAGCAAGTGTAGTGATATATCTCGCGATTTAGCACACATACACACACAAAGACGAATGAATGAACTACTTCCAGTCAACTTAGAAACGTTTGAACATGAGGCTGATACCGTCAAGATCCCTAAAAAAAATCTAAAATCCCCCCCCCTTTTTCTTCCCCAGTATTCCCTGCCAGTGGGTTTCTTGATTTAACAACAACAACAAAAAAAAAAAAAATACAAACAAACACGTCATTTTCCGTCATCTTAGAAACTTATATTCGTTACCAGAAAGCTGATATCACCACGATATCTAACAACAAAAAAAAAAAAATACAAACAAACACGTCATTTTCCGTCATCTTAGAAACTTATATTTGTTACCAGAAAGCTGATATCACCACGATATCTAAAATATATTTTTTTTTCAATTTAAAAAAAAAAAAAAAGAGAGGGGCCTCGGAGGTCAGATTGCAAACGGTGGTGAGCAGAATCATGCACAGCTAAACTGGAAAACTCCTTAGGAGAACATTTTTAAGAAAATTTAAAAAAATAAAAAATTTGTGTTTGTCTGTTTGTTTGTTTGTTTGGTTTTTTTTTTTGCACATCATTTGAGCATGCGGGTTTTTATTTTTGTGGTGCACATCGCACCAAACAAGAATTTTCTTGTCCAAGTAGTGTTCAGGTAGCTAAGGTTTAATGTCTGTCAATCGGCCTGCATCGCAAGAGTACAATTACAATAGCAGGGCACTCCGTTTTCGGTGCCACAGGAATACCACGCCACCGGTGTCCTAAGGACACCCTAAAAATCCACAAATATGAAGCTTCAGTAGGCCTCACACCTTGTGACAGTCCATCATCTATACCAGGGTTCCCCCAAATTGTGCGTGGCCCACATACCGACACCGGTCCGCAAGTCTTACGTCACCGGTCCGCCCAACATGAATATTTATGGTCAAAATAACAAAAGTTAATAGAATGAATGAATCTGGCGCCGGCCCCTCTACAATGTTGAAACTTGTCCCCTGGTCCACCAAACTTACACATTTGGGAAACGCTGATCTGAACCGCCTCGCTGCGCCGTCACGGTAAAAGCGGACAGATGGAGAATTAGTGCTAAAGGGGGCTCACGCGATAAGACAGGTTCTTACAGCATTCTAAACGACAGTGTTTGAAGCTAGGTTCAACGTGACCACATACTATGTGACAACCTAACTCATAATATATGTGACAACCTACCCCACACTATGGGACAACCTACCCCACACTATGGGACAACCTTACTCACACTATATGGGACAACCTACCCCACACTATGTGACAATCAACCCAACTTTATGTCACAACCTACCCCACACTATGTGACAACCAATCGAGTGAATTTACAAGCGGGGACTATTCGGGCTTAAAAAAAGAGGGGGAAGGGGGAGCCATTAAGAGTTCTGGCTCAATGGGGCCTTTTCCTTACGTACATACATGTTGCTGTTTAATATTTAGCTTACAACCCAGCCCACTCTCACCATCTGTTTCGCTCAGTAATCATGACGGTGATCGTAGTTTAAAACTGAATACTTTGAATAAAGAACAATCAAACATTCGCAAACGCAAAGAATGAAAAAAAAAATTGTTTCACCTTTTTTGGGGGGACGTCACATGGCTTAACCACGCTCCCAACCCCCCACCCCCCCCAACCAGCGTCATTATTCTCACAAACATTTTCGTAGTTACTATTTAATTTAGACGAAGGGTGCAAAAAAAAAAAAACGACTAAATATTAAAAAGTCTGATAATTCTGTCAGTATATAGGGCGGATTTCAAAAAGACAGAGAGGTGACTTTTTCTTATAAAAATTAAGAATGTATTAATTTTATTGCCGGCGTTCTTTTTTTAAATTTTAAAACTACTTTGCGATTCTTTCACGGCGTCTCTTAGTCTTTTAGAACGTGACGCGAGAAATAACGTAAGTAACGCGATAATACACACGAGACTTCGAGAAATTACGAGATTGTTTGTTAACCAACATGTCGAACGCCGGATTTTTTCGGGTTTGTAACAAATTTATAATAACACATCGCTCAAAGAAAGTTATTTTAAGCATAATATGAGTTTTCATATTTCTACCATGCATTATTCCTTCCTTTTGATATGTCAGTTTCATTTGAGTGTTGCGTTTTTCCTTTTAAATTGTAAAAGCTGGAAAGCCTGGGCTAACTTGCATCTGAAGTGAATGCCTGCGATGGCGTTTCATGGGGGCAATGGGCCGTACTGGGGCTGAGACTGAGGGGAGGAAGCTAATCATTTTGCACGCGTTTGTTTTGAAAAAATGTTATAGCTGTTGACATTAAGGCTTATTGTTGTCCTGTCATTGTTTAAAGAAAGCTATCATAACTTGAAAAAAAAAATAGGTATGCTTTTCTGTAAGTCACTAATTTTATTTAAATTGAAAAATTCTTGGACTAGGCTAAATTTTAAATTACTAAAACCCTGGGCCCTGGCCCTGAGCTAATTACTAATGAATGTGAAGAGTTAGCACCCTGACGGCAAACCCTGGAATAAGAATGTCCATCAGATCCATCTTATCTATCCAATTTTTAAATTTTTAAAAAATAATAAACACTTTCTCCATTAATTGATCAGAGTTATGGGCTTGGTACATTTTGTGATGTGTTCCATGAAATCATGAATCAAATTTGAATGTTAGTCTTGAACTTGAGTCTTTGTCACTGAGCTGTTGGCCACTTCTATTACTAAAGTATACTTACGCCTAGTTAGGGTTATTCATAAATGGCTTCACAAATTTAGAAACTTATTTCATCACTCAAATTGCTGTGCATGGTAGGAGCCAGTTGAATTTGAGCCCTATCAAGAGCTGGGGCTATTTATTACGAAGTTTATGGGTGGGGGAGTCGAGTAGGGATTCCCAGGGCTTAAGATGTAATTGTGGCAAAGCCCAGGCCCATGTGCAATACAGTCAATGCTTCCTGTTTTCACCCTTTTGCTGACAACACGCTGTTGTCACCAGATTGCAACTTAATCTATGGAAATTCCTAATGCTAATAAATGTCTGTAATTGGATTACACATAACCATTATTTAAAAATAAACATACTGACTACACTGATACTGCGCAGTGTTCTCTCTCTACTCTGGCCTTCTGGCATATTAAATATCTGAGTGATAGCCTAAAATACTACAATGATACTGATGTCAGTATGCTCCGTTTTGCACTCAGCACTGTATTTTGTTTATCTGCAATAAAATCTTGATGGTATATCTGCATGTAAAAATATGTAAAACAAAAAGGTCCTCATATCGTCAATGAATCTGATTTGAATAACGAATGTTCATTGGTTGATATTTTAACAAATATTGAGTTAATATTCATTCAACCTCTGCACTCTGTTAATTATTGTAATGATGATTCCATTATTTCGCTGAATAAAATACAAATTTAAAAAAAAAAAGAAAGAAAAATTAACTCACAAAAAGCAATTTTTATTTTTTAGTGTTAATATTGTAATAGCAGTACTATGTTACATCACGTAAAAATAAACAAAATGGCTATTTGTACCCGGGTACCAGAAGTGAGAGGTTGGGATTAAAACTATTTACAATTTTATTTTAGGGATTTTAAGACTAAATGAGGTATCAAGTGAAAGATAATTGGACTATATGTTTTTAAACTTAATTCTTCATTTTAACTAAAATAAACTACCACAAATGACATCCAAATAGAACTGAGTCAAAATGGACCCATACTCGTAGCGCCGCCATTCGCACCCGGGTACCAAGTCTAGCGTCCATTATATATATAGTCCATGTAAGGCAAGGCATCCCCATAAAAATAATACTGGTTTTGGGGATACTAATTATTAACTTTCAATTTTGGCACATGAATAATTAATTAAACCTTTCCCTGACCAAAGATTTAAAAGCTTTTGCACATGGCAATCTCTTTTAAATGAAACTATGAGAATAATAATAATACTATAGAATATAGTAGTATAGCACATTCTGATAGTGACTGTGAATGGTTACCCATGACGTTTTGCACACAGCAAATTATGATAATTTATAGTTCACTCTAAAACACAAGTTTTCCAAATATTTTGACATAAATAGTGGTAATAATTGAATATTTCTGAAGTATCTGCAACTTCTGCCATTAAAAAAAGAGGGTGTAATGGCTAGGGGTGTGCCGGACCCCGGTCCGGAATCCGGTTCCGCCGGATTTTGCACTATCCGGTGAAATCCGGTTCCGCCGGATTTACATGTATCCGGAACAACCGGATTCCGGAATCCGGAATATACCGGATTTCGGAATTTGCCAGATTTTGTGACTCACCGGATCATAATCTGAAATAAAAGTAATTCTCTTTCCCGAATTTCACACGATCACGATACATTAATCGATTGTTTCGAGCGTTGAGCTTGTTTAATGTTTAATATTCCGAACATACCAGAGGCTAGAGTCAGCACCGCTAATAGTGGCCAATAGTGTAGGGACTTTGATAAGAAAATTTAAACTTTTTGTAAAAATAAACCAATGGCATAGTTGAAAAGATGTAATTTTTTAAAGAATTATAACACCAAAATCATATTTTTAGCTGTTGTAGTTTTAAAGTTATGAATTTTTAAAGTACGACTTGGTTTGTCATTTTTTAACATGGACTGCATCTCCACATTCTGTGATCTCATTCCACCAATCCCGTCATGCGCAATGACTATATAGTTTATATAAGGCAACGCATTCCCTGCCTTATCACTAAAATACTGTTTAGACTTAGTTTAAACTTTCAACTTTGGCACATGAATAATTAATTAAAGCTTTCCCTGACCAATGGTTTAATAGTTTTTGCACACGGCAAACTCTTATGAATGAAACTCTGAGGTAGTACTACGATACAGTTATGCAAGTGGCTGTGAATGGTTGCCAATGACAACGTGTTGCACACGGTAAATTCTGATCATTTATAATATGGATTCTACCGGGTTGTTAAAGCTCAAATTAAAACATTCCAGTTTAAATGTCTTTAAATGCATTCTGAAACACAAGTTATCAATTATTTTGATGTAAATAGTGATAATAAATTAATATTTCCTAAGTATCGTCAACTTCCGCCATTAAAAAGGGGGGCGTGGCCAACCCCATGGCGAAATTAGGTTGAGCGAGCTGCATGACCTGCTGCGAACGCGTAGAAACATGGCGTCTCTCGTAAGACACTTATCCAAATGGAACGGAACTCAAATATATATCGAAAGTACTAATTTAATAATAAATAGACACACACATCGGAAAATTAAAAACTCGGATTTTTTGGCGCCGATTGCGAATTCCCATACACAAAAAGTAGTAGTCCACCTTGACTTACCGAAGTATCTACCAATAGTACCGGAATCCGGGAGAAACCGGAATCCGGATCCGGCGGATTTCGCATAAGAAAATCCGGATCCGGTTGGAAAAAACGGATCCGGCACACCCCTAGTAATGGCATACAACTGAAGATGGGTAGAGCGATGTACATAATAAACTGCTCAAACACAGACCCATCCCATCATGGTGTCTTGTAAAACACATAGCGCTATGAAAATTGGCACACTTGTAGATCAATATGCAACCAAGAGACATATTAAATTAAATATGAAAACTATATCTTAATGATGAATGTTGCTTTATATTTACCAAGAATTTTCTCAAAGCTGACTGATTGTAAGAGATTAAAATTTAGGCTTAAATGTCCTCCAAAGTGAAAGGGCGGAAAAGGAACGCAATTGTGGGATATAATTCTTTTATGCATGAAATAGCACCAACACAAAAAAAAAAAATTTTAAACTTAGATTTTTTGTGCAGATGCCCATTTCCCACATATATTTTTTAGTAGTCTTCTTCCCTGCTTTACCGATTTGCCTAATATGCTGTAAAAAGGGACAAACAAAAAACTCAAATTTTCATAAAGTTTTTAAAAATGCCTAGCTCAAAAACTACTAAAGCTAGTTGTTAATTTTGTTCTATAACTATAAACTGTATAATTTAAAAAAAAGAAAAATTTGTCCTACACAGCTAAGGCTTCTTTCAAATATTCTTCCTGTGAAGGAAAACATTGTGCTCAACCGCAATTTATGCTCGGGTCGCATCTCGCCTTACCCATCAACTGCCTATTTATTATTATTATGCACATGTGCAATAAATTTGGGGCTTTCTAGTTTTGCAGACAACACTTAATTGTATTCTTAAAAATATCAAAATGTCTAATTAATACCGTCAGTAACAAACTTGTAACTAAGACTACACAAGGTCGGGGGGGGGGGCAGGAATCTGATCACAGGTAATTGACAGGTCCTCAGGCATAACTGCTCTGCTCAATTTACACTCTGCCCTATGTTTTGTTTGTCTGTAAATGTCATATTTACGTGTATTTAACAGATTGTAAAAACATGTACTGTATATATACACATATATATATGTCCAGGCATCAATGAAATCGAGTAAATTATTGAAAATTATTATTAATCCAATTATTTTACTGAATACAATGCACATTTTCATAGTGTTTTTGTAAAAAGCATAAATTAATAAGTATTAAAGAAATATTTTAATAGTTAAAATTTATTTTTTAAAAAGTAATAGCAGCAGACCTATTTAATTTTAAAATGAATAGAGTACAAACAATGGGGTGGTGCAGTAAATAAGGACACATTAAAAGTCCAAAAGCTAGTTGATGGTTTCATTTTTTGAATTTGAAGTATGCTCTACACAACTGTATTTTTGGAATTACATTTTTTTGTCAGAACCTTTAAAGCTATGTTCAACCGGATTTAAGCTTATCCCTATGTAAGGAAGGAAGCATTGCGCTCTACCCAAATCATATTAAGCACACACACACTAGCCAAAAATTATTTTGTTTAGAAGGGCAGAAAGATGATTATACACAATAATTTGAAAGAATTTAAAATATTGAAAATGAGATAAAATAAAGAAAACACAAAAAAGCGCCATTTAGATACTACTGACTTTACTAGTTTGCACCATCTGTTAGATGTCACATTGAATTGAAAATGGATATAAAAGTAATGGAAATGTAATATTTTGTGGTGTTCTTTTGGGGAAGCTGCGGCTCTTGGTTCACCACAGTGTGCACACTTCAAGATACAAAGGACTATAGTATAGAAATAGAATAGCACATAGGCATAGTTAGATCATGTATGAGGTTTATTAACTAAAGTGTTCAGTTATTATCATTGTCTTGTCCTTGACAAGCCCTTTATATACTGGAGGGTTAATTAACTCATTTCATTGAGTTTTTTTCATGCTGTTGGTCTGACTTAATTAAATTCCATGGGATGAAAAAAAGATAATGATGCATGCAGCAAGGGTAACAATATATTTATATATATATATATATCCCATCTCCTACTTTTCCATTCCCCATCGAATAAAATAGTTCTTAGTTTACAAATGTTAGAGAAAAACAAGCATAAATAATGTATTTCTAGCAAAGTCAGTTGCTAAAAGTTTGCTTTATTTTTGTACATTTTTGAAACAGCTGCAGGAGTCAAACTCACAAATTAAACACGTGTTTACTGTAGATCTTTTTCTGTGGAGGTACATTTCCAACAGCAAGATTGTACTGTCATTTCTGCCTTATTAATGTAAGGGTGAAGTTGCTCTAAATTCAATTGACATCAACCTTTTTTTTCAATTATTTTTCTTATTAAGGAGCACCTAAGAATCATTATCACCTCCTGCTACTACCCTCTATATTTTAATCATTGTATTTTTCTAGCAGTTGGAAATGTAATAAATATTTTGTATCAGCCCTGTGATTCACCTGTCAAACATATCAGTATATTTAAAACTGTTAGTAGTTGTTGATAAGTAGGTTTAGTTCATTTTATGCAGTTTAAGTGCAGGGTTTTAAAAAAGTGCTTAAATGTAATTTGTAATTTTTTCAAATTACAGTACTTTTTAAACTTAAGTGGCATTTGTGTACAATATAAATGTAGCTTATAATTGTTGCTCCAACTTGTACAATTTATCCTTTACTTTCATGTTAAATCAGTTGACACTTTCATTTTTATAATGGGTTGTATATCATGGACTGCTTAAATGAAGATAACTAAACTTGTTAACAAAAATTGCAGCTCAAAATGAAATTTAAAAATGATTAACTTTTAGACTAAAAATTATGTGAGCATGCATGAACAACTAAACTTTAATATTGTAAAGAAAAAGTCCAATGAGATTAGCAAAAGATGCCCTTCACTAAGCCAAAATATGCTGAATTATAGCACACTGAAAATTATTCTTGTTTGATGAATTTGATTAATTTGAAACTGCTAATAGTAAATGTTACGTATGTCCAGGGGCAATAGTTAAATTATAACACTGTACTATTACAATTGTCAACTGTTAAAAAGTGTAAGCTTTCCACCTTCTAATCTGCAACTTGGTATTTTTTGCTTCAGTTTTGAGGCCCTATCAGCTGTTGATTGGTGTTAGTTGGGTTTTAATTCTGACGAAGGAGTTACTCCAGCGGAAGACAAGATGCATAATTATGCGGTAGGCATCATAGTTCATTCCAACAACTGAGATTTTATTACTGTAAATACTATCTCCCTTTTTCTGTCCCTGTATGTTTATTTGAGCATTGTCTGGCAAGCTTATTATGGACAGGGCTAGTTCCTAAATAAGCAACTTAGATATTCTCAAATGAACATCACCCATGTCCCTGGACATCAATAAACACATGTTTAATTATTCAGTGTGGTATTATTAAGTCTATAATTTGGGTTTAATTTTGTAGGAAGTTTTCAGCCCTTTATGCTTGGTTTTGATCTGTCAAACATTTTTATTAAAGAAGCAACCAAACTTTTTTTACAGAAAAATAATGTTGTTATTTGTTTTGTTTCAGGGCACCACTGCCCAACAGGATACTCGGTTTTCTGACAAAAAGAAAAAGCTTATGAAAACAATGAAATTTGCTGAGGGCCTGGAGCGAAAAGTAAGTTTTGTTGAAATACTTCTGCATATTGAATCCAAAATGTGTCCTCCTATCATAAAATAATTGGCAGTTGAGATTTTTCTTTCTTCTGAGCACAATGGAAATAAAAAAGATGTATACATATTCTTAAAAAATATAGTTATTTTAAGTTTAATATCTTAGAAAGTTTACTTCTAATTGCTTCACATCCTTTTTTAAAATTATTTTTTGTACTTCAAAAAGACTAGTTATTTTAGGCCCGGTGTGGGAAGCCTGTTGGCCAAATGCAGTCTGCGAAATCCTTTAATCCACCCCGCAAGATCTTTATGGAACTAAGCAGTTTTCCACAAATTATAAAAAAAACTTACCGATTATTATTTGTAAAAGTAGCAAAAGGCATTGAAAATGAAAACATAAAATTGTCAAACTGGAATATTAACATCACTGGAATTTTTAACTATATCTTTAATGATGTATCAAAAATTAATTTCCATTTTACACTTTGTAAGAAAAAGGTCTTCGTCTGCCCGTTCTTTGACACAGAGCTGGACCAGTAATAAAAAATCACCTTTACATAGCAAAGTGTTAATGTCCGATTGGATATTTCAAAGAAAGGCTTCTTTACAGGACAGTAAGACATAGCAGAGTAGTCCTTTCTGCTTTTATCTTTTTTTAAAACAAATTTTGGAAAGCATTGATTTATTAAACATATGCCCAAAGTATTTTGTCAAGCTTTGACTAATGTATTCAATTTTTCAGGTTGATATGACAAAAGTTAATGTGGACAGCCTCAAACCATGGATTGCACAACGTCTCACGGATCTACTTGGATTAGAGGATGATGTTGTTGTAGAATTTGTCTACAATCAGCTTGAAGAAAGGGTAGGGACTCTGGTCATCTGAATTCGGTTTATTTTATTTCTACATATTTCATACAATTTTTTTTTTCAAGGTATGGGTGTGAAAGCATTAATAGTGTTGAATATTTATTCTTGTCTTGGTGCCTTGTTCAGTACCAGTTTGTATCAAAAGTGCTTCTCTATAACCCTTCCACGAAAGGAAAAACCCCAAAATAGTTTTTAAACCTTTTAAGGATTCGTGTCAGATAATTATTAGCATTATCGATTTAAAAAAAAAACACCCTTGCCTTAAGGGTATATTGGATGAAAAAAATCTAAAGTGATATTTTTAAAATAAAAAAAAAAAGGTGAAAACTGCAATAAATGGGTTACCTGCTCAATAGAAGAATTTCAACAAAAGTCGTTGATAAAACGGATAGTGTTGAATGTATACTCATTTGTTGACTATTTCCTCTTATGATCAGAGAAGCACTATAAACAAAATGGCCTTCAAGCATAGTCACTCACTACAGGGCACAGATGCGGATGATACCAGTTTTCTCAATGCTTTGGTAGCTAGATACTCTTATCAGCTGCCACAGAGATAATTCATCTGCTCCGCTCAATGGTGGGTTTGTATCATTATTATCTATCCATTTGGTTTTGTGTCGGTCTAGTTTAGCGTCTGCTGCATTAAAAACACAAGACAGGTACTGCCTTACAGAAGTATTCTTTCTTTGAATATTAAAATGTCCCAATGCAGATGAGAATTAAGTAACTATCCAAGTTTCTCTTGCATCTATTCAGTTCTCAGTTAAGTATTTGACCTGTCAGTGAGTACCAAAATTTACATTTGGGTTGCTTGTTTATGTTTGATGCGACCCTCAGATTAATGTACCTGTCTTGAAATGCTAAGTTCCAGAAGCAGCAATATGATATTGACAGACTGATAGGAACCAAGTGGCCGCTGTGGTCCTAGGTGTTAACTTATTACTTGTGAAGTAATGACTTGTGTTAAAAATCAGGACTCCATTTATCTGGACCGATTTCAAGGCTTCTGTGCCTACTGAAGAGCTATGTAGGTTGACCTCGATTGCGTGAAAGCTGTTAGAACATCTCAGATACTGAGGGAATCTTCAAACTCAAGATTGTGGAATAACAAAAAGGAAAATGTATATGTATTTTTATAGAGACAAAAATATTTATTGGTACATTTCTCGCTTAAATCTAACATTTTTTGTCTAGTTATAAAAGTGTGTGAATCTGTTTGAATGCAAGTTAGCTTTTTTTGTGTGCTGGTGTTACTGATGGGGAAAATCTTTTTTGCAGAGATATCGGACATTTGATTTCCTTGGATGCCTAGGTTGACCCAGGACAGCTGCCTTGTTATAGCAGTTCTGTCCTGTGTGGTGTCGGAACACGCAGCCTAATCGTTTGCCATGAGGGCAGGTGTGAGGGGTTGTCTGGGCTAGACCATGGAAAGCAAGTGAAGCTCTGGCCATTGAGGCAGCCTTAAACAAATCTTATTTTTGTAGCAGCAAATGCATTTTTAAGAGAGAAATCATACATGGAAGCAACGTCTGCAGATCATCAGTTTATTTTGGATGTGATATTTATGTTTTATAATATATATCGGTACCTGAAAAATAGTGTTTGGGTACTTTGTATATTTTTTCCTGGATTGACGGGGGAAATGTTTTTTTTTTAACAGCTCTTTTGCAGTGCTTATTTATTTATTTTTTTAAAAAAAGGCAGAAGTAAGTTCAAATAAAAAGTCATTCCATTAATCAATTGCCAGCATTTAAAAAAAATGTCAAGTCATATGGTTTGCAAAAACCACCTGAAATATGGTGCAATTTTTATAATTAGCTACCTCATTAACAGTATTATTGCAAATATCCTTTAACAAAATGATGATGAACAGATTAGGTCATCATTAGAAGAACTGAGTTGTTTTAAAAGAGTGGTAACAATGATGTGCATGGATTTTTAATTTAAGCCATTTGTTTAATTTGAAAACGAATCTTAACTTACTGTTGTGAATACTTGAGGGTTATCTTCTTATGCATCGTATCTTCCCAACATGTATCTGCAGCACCCAGATGCCAAAGAAATGCAAATCAACCTGACTGGTTTCCTCAATGGCAAGAACGCTAGAACATTTCTCAGTGAACTGTGGGACCACTTGTGTAGTGCTCAAGAAAATGTTACTGGAATACCAAATCAGTTTTTAGAACAAAAGAAGAATGAAATTAAACAAAGACAGGTAAGATCTATTTATTTATGTACA
The DNA here is from genome assembly GCA_964033795.1 of Lymnaea stagnalis. NCBI lineage: Eukaryota > Metazoa > Mollusca > Gastropoda > Lymnaeidae > Lymnaea > Lymnaea stagnalis. The sequence goes on from CAXITT010000975.1 coordinate 82,099, forward strand.
CCTTATTATTTTTTCAATACTTTATTGGTGTCACCTTATTTTTTTTTTGATACCTTTTTTAGTCATTGTTGATAAAGTTGAAGTTTGAGTCAGAAAGGTTTATTTTATGTGATGGTGCTTAATTCTTTATTGTAGGAGGAGCAAGAAAGACTAAAAGAAGTTGTAAAGAAAAAAGAAGAACAGATAAAGGAACAGCTGGCAAGGGAGAGAAGAGAAGTGGAAAAGCAAGAGAGGGGCAGTAGATCCCCAGACAGGGGGTAAATGAAATTTTATATTACCAGACTGTGTGAAAGTGGTACTGTTAAAAGCTTTGTGAAATGACTTTGTGAAAGTGGTTCTGTTAAAAGCTCTGCATAATGACTCTGTGAAAGTAAAAGGCTCTGCATAATGACTCTGTAAAAGTGGGCATTGCTGTTAAAAAGCTCTGTGTAATTCCTAATATTTTTCTCCTCTAAATCTGGTTGATGAAGTCAGCGTAAGTCAGGGTTTCCAAATTTTACAAGACAACCTGATCTTTAAATGAATTTTTTTTAAACATTTGGTGAGATGATACGATAAAAAATGTACTTTCCACTGCTGCAATTTTTTTTAAAAATGGACTTTATGAGAGTTACAGCAAAGATGCATTTTATAATCCTGATCTGTTTTTGTCCTGATTCAAGGAATATGAACAGGGAAGGCTTTGGTTCTGTAGGCATTATGTGCAATAAAAGAACAAAACATATGGTTTTAGAACCAATGTATATCTTTGCTGAGTTTTTTAAAATAACATTTACAAAATAATAATCATTGAATACTTTTTTGTATGGTTATCTATAAGCATTATCTATAAGCAAGAATGAAACAGAATAAATTGGACATAATATTAGCAAATAGGATTGACAGCATTTGTGCAATTGTATATGCATAGAATTAACATGTTCTTTCAGTATTCTTGTAGAGGACACAGTGACACTGCCTGCCAAAATAAATATGTTTGTTTAATATTTTATTTTGTGTAAGAATTATGCCTAAAAGGGCAGTTATTTAGAGGCATTCTCTGGTAACTTTTCACAGTAAAAGCAAGGATCGAGAGGAAAAAAGAGAATCCAAGCCAATTACTGATCATGGTGATGCCACAGCAAATGATTCTGACAGAAAGAATGAAATTAAGCTTGAAGCTAAAGCAGATGGGGAACAGGATGGCAAGAGCTCAGGGTTAGACAGGACATGTTTATTTGTATTTAATCTCTTTTCACTGTTCTCTCTCATTGAAATTCTAATAGATCCACTTTGAAATGCTTAGTCTTATTGTTCTTTTAGTAAAAAAAAAGTGCAACTTGACTTGTCATGTTAATAAAAATAATTGTTACTTATTATAGAGATGGCAAAAATGATGCTAAAGAAGATGGGCAAACAAGAGAAACAGCAGATAAAGAGAAAGATAATAAAACAAGAGACAGGTCACCAGACAACAAAAGAGACAGCAGGGATAAAGATAGAGATAGAAAACGACGCTCTCGTTCTGGAGACAGGCGTCACAGAGGAAGGTCACGGTCACCAGATAGGAGCAGACCACCTATCAGCCGGCCTCGGTAAAGCTTTATTTAAATATAGAGCTATTTTATGACTCGATTTTGAAGTGAATTATTTATTTTTGTTGTGTTCTCTATATGTAAAATTGTATTAAAAATGTATTTTTTTATCCCAGGCCAGGATTTGGTCGCAGTCGTTATTCTCCACCTTCTATGAGAAGAAGGTCACGTTCACCTCGCAGATCAAGATCCCCGAGACGAAGATCACCCTCCCCAAGGAGGAGATCACCTTCACCAAGACGCCGTTCTCCACCAAAACGTAGAAGTCCACCCCGCAGATCACCGTCTCCACCACCCAGACGCCGCTCTTCACCTCGTAGAAGTGTGGCTACTAAAAAGAAAGCTAGGTGACTGATTCTTCTCTATTTATTACTTTGGTACACAATCTAAAAAAATCTGATCTAATTACTAAATAACATAAAATACATGTAGTTTTTGGGGTCTTATTTTAACGAACAAATCAACCCAACTGAAAACTTCTATTAGGCTACCAGTGGTTAAAGAAGTGATTTAGACTCAATTACTTTCCTTCCATTCATCAAAAATCATTTCATTACTGGAGAAAAAGCTGAGAAGCAATGACTGTGGCAATGCATGTACTTCCCATCTACTAAAAAATACTTGACAAAACATGCATGCAAGAAATGCATCATATAAGAATCCCAATTAGTGCTTACATCTGGGACTTTTATTTTGAGCACCTATTGAACACAGTGTAACAGCCAAAAAGATTACTATTTTTGATAAACACATCAAAAATATATAAATATTTTATCTTTACTTTTACAATCATTACATTAGTGTTACAGAAATCAAAGTTTCATTGATTATTCATTATTTATTAATGTAAATTCTAATCATGCAAAATTTTGCCCATAGGTCAAGTTCTGATGATAGTTCTAGTAGTTCAGAAGATGAAAAGCAAAAGGTGGGTTGTAAATAAAAACATTGTGATTATGATATATTGTTGTCAACTGTGATGAATTAGCCATATTATAGAAACATTAAAAATACAAAGCTTTTATTGGTGACTTACCCAATAAAGAATGTTGATTCACTTTCGTGTTTTTAATAAGGTCTCTCAGTACTCTTGGTTTTGTTCATATGAATTTAGTAAGCAGAATTGGAAATATGCCTGAAGACTATTTCAATTTTGTTTGAGAAATGACTTCAATTTTGTCAATTTACCTTTTTTCCAGAATGAAGCTTCTTCTCCTGAAAAGGCTGGAATCCAAAAGCGCAGAAACTACAGGAAACACGATGATGAAAGTGGTAAAGATTCATCAAGTTCATCATCAGGGGACTCTAGTGAGGAAGAAGGAACTAATGCACCTGCAGTCAATGGTAAACACATAGGGATATTGTGATAACAGTCATGTATCACTTGAACAGTAGGGATATTGTGAGAACAGTCATGTATCACTTGAACAGTAGGGATATTGCGAGAACAATCATGTATCACTGGAACAGCATTATTACTTAGCCGTGATATTTATCATTTGTGGACATGTTACTTCCATTTTAACATGATTTTATCTATAATTTTCATTCAACTAAGGGAGAGGACGGGAGGATGGAAGGAGAACTCCTTCACCATTTGTCCGCCGCCACAAAACCCCGGAGCCAAGACGGCGCAGTCCTAGGAGATTTTCTCCACCTATGCGAAGGGGAAGGTGAGGGTGATGTTCATTTGTAGATATTGCAAATAAACTTGTTGCTTATAAGCCTTTTTATAAACACATAGAAAAAAATCGTAACGTTCATAACAGATTTCCTTTCCAATTTTGGTCGTTTACAGGAGAAGTCCATCACCCAGGCGTAGGTCTCCACCACCAAGATATTCCCCGCCCAGGTACCAAATGCTAGTTCATGATTCTATCCATTGTATGCACTAATCTTGTATTTCTCTAGGCATCTCTGAAGAAGGGTTCTTGTATTTGTCAGAAGGTTCAGTTTACAAAATTACTGATGATGCAGATGATATTCCAACAAAAAAATTATTACAAAATGATGAATAATTAGCAAGTAAGATGTTGCAATATAAATGGTAACGCTTGATTTTCTCTTTTCTTTAATATAGGCGTCGTCGTTCACCATCACCTCCCCGAAGAAAAAGAATATCTGTTTCCCCTGTTAAGCGTCAGACGACACCACCACCGCCAAAGGGTGCCAAATATTCAGCTTCACCCTCCCCTAAAAAGAGACTGCACTCACCTGCATCTGTATCGCCGCCACCGGTTAAAGCCAAAAAGAAGCCCTCACCTCCAAAATCTGAATCAGAAGATGAAAGCTCTGGTGAATCCGATAGGGAGACTTCACCAGTGCCAAGGGGAAAACAAAATAGATCTAAAGAAGCAAAAAGATCTCGTTCCCCACCACCCAAGAAGATTCCAGTTAAGAAGGAATCCTCATCATCCTCTTCTGAGAGTGAAGATGATTCTGATGAGTCAGGGTCGCCTTCACCACCTAAAAAGAAATCTAAAATTCTATCGCCACCGCCTAAAAAGAGGAGGTCAGTCACCCCTGAGAGCTCAAAAATACGAAGTTCCATTGAAAAAGGCAGTAGAGCAGGTCGACTGCCATCTCGAAGTCCTAATAGGGGGAGCAGGACAAGGGCAGTTTCACCTCCACCCAGGACTAAAAAAGACATTGAAATTTCACGCTCAAGTGAGTCTCGTAAGGACAGGAAAGACATTCGCTCTTCCCCCAGGAGGGAGAGGAAACATTCACCTTCTCCTAAGGGGCATGGAAGAAATGTGTCGCCATCACCGAGACCTCGCGGGAGAAACCCATCTCCCTTACCTTCACCTAAAAGTAGGGGTAGAAATACATCCCCCTTACCTTCTCCTAAAGGCAAGGGTAAAATTATCTCACCTCGTAGATCTCCTCCCAAAAAATCATTATCAAAACAGCGGTCAATTAGTCCACGTCCAAAGACAGCTCGTAGACAACCATCTGCATCAGAAAGCAGCAGTGGGAGTAGTTCAGGTGATGATGATGAAACCAGGAAACCAAAAGATAAAATTGACAATAAAAAGGATAGCCGTGTAGGCAGCAAGTGGAGCAGGAGTCGTAGTCCATCTCTGCCAAGAGATTCCTCGGCTGTTAAAAGACAGAGAGGGTCATCAAGTCCTGTACAAAGATCCAGACCAAGAGATTCACGAGAAGAGGAGAGAATTATTCTACCTAAAAGGGCAAAGTCTCCATCTAGCAGTTTGTCAAAGGGTAGTGGAGACAAACCTAAGCCAAGGGAAGATAGAGAGTCTGAGAAACGCAGTGAAAGCAGAAGAGGAAGAGATGATGATGAAAAGGCCCGCAACCGAAGTGCAAGCCCTTCACGTAATGCTCGTGAGGAAAAGGAAAGAAAAGAAATTTCAGAAAAAACTCTGCATTCAGAGAGTGGCAGTGGCTCAGAGGTAATTTCTTTTTAAATCCTTTATAATAACTTCACTTTTGTTCGTTTCTTTGTTTGTGGCAAAATCTTCAGAACTTTTCATCATCATGTCGAGCTGACTGAAACTTGGCACATAAACTCTTTGCCAATGACAACACAAATTTTCAACCCAACCCCCAAAAATCTGTTTTTCAAAATACTTGTTGGTGCCGAAGATTCAAGAAAGGTAATGCAGTTTAACCCAGTGTTTCCCAATGTGAGTTTATATAGCCGATATCTTTGAACAACAAAATATGTTAAATAACCAACTTCAGGGAACAAATAAAACTCGTGTCCACACAGACGCAAAGATATTTGGTTTCATTACATTTATTGAATTATGTTAGAAAAATATTTACAACAAACATTTTTAAAAGTTTCATTAGCTCAAAAAAATGTGAAGTGACTGATACCGCTATACTTTTTATTGTCGATCATCTTAAAATTCTATCGGCCAATTTAAAAGAAAGATTTTATGATTTTACACAAATTGATTTGCCAACTTGGATGATGCAGCCAATGTTAGTGGATTTATCTGATATTTCAAATATGCAATATCAAAAAGAATTCGCGGTAATGCAAAATGATGAGTCAGCTAACACTACTTTATATAAAAGGGGCTTTATATAAAAGGGGCGATGGCATGACTTTGTGAGGTAACGGAAATCAGCTATCCAAATTCAACCAAATGTTCAAGAAAACTATTGCTACCATTTCCATCTTTATATTTAGCTGAATGTGGATTTAGTGCCATAGATAATTTGCTGCAAAAAAAAAAAAAAGAAAGCAATCTGCTGGATATAACACAACGGGGAGGCTTGAGACTGAAGCTAACTAAATTGGAACCTAACCCAATTCTCTTTTTTATTAATTGAAATAAAAAATAACTGCTTCCATAATAATAATGTTTCCTGACCCATTTCCTAGTGATTTCTTTTTATCATTTAAGTTTCTTCAGTGAACAACCCTATTTTGGAATATTAAAAATTATGTATATGATACGTAGGGGGCATACCGGCATACGAACATTAGCAAGGCTTAGGTGGGGCATGGCACAAAAAGGGTTGGGAAACACTGGTTTTTACTCTATTAGAAGATTTTTACGGCTTTACTCCCCCATCAAAGGCCTTTGCGGTAAAAAATAAAATGTATTTTTGAAGGGGAAAAGGAAGTATGAAACATGTTTTCATGAGAAGTTTACCCATTGACATAACCTCTTAATAGATGAAAATGCATGTAAAATTTATATGAAAAACTTTTTTAGGTGGTGTTTTTTTTGTATTTGATTCATATTGTCCTGTACAATATTATTATTACATTTTTTTTAATAGGACAGAGCTATTGCACATTGATTGCCAAGGCAAGCACATTACAGGCATGCCGCATCTGCTTTGCATCGCCGTAAATCAGACTTTCTTCATGGATGTCTGGAGTGTTCCCTACCCCTCCACTTGTTAATATTGCGCACTCAGCTGGTAAATGCACCATTGTCTCCGGCGCCAGTCCGCAGTTAAGCAACTCGGGTCTCAAAGAGAACGTAATCTGTTCAAATAGCAGAGTAGGGCAATGGTCTATTCTCATCTGGATGGTGAAGCTCTGGTGCTCTCTTTTGAAACACTGCCATTGATCTCCCTTTCTGTTGGGTTGTGGCATTTTTCAGTAAAGTTAATTGGCAGTTTTCCCTATTCTTTAACCACTCCTCTGGGAAGAGGTCTTTTAGCTAGGCCTTGACCCCCTCCAGTTGGGTCATTGGCCAGTTTGATTGTGGTTGAGCAGAGACTTGCCTCACTAGATGGTCAGCTCTATCATTTTGGGGTAATCCTGCATGTCCGGGGATCCACTGAAGGACCACTTTGCCTCCATGTGACTATGTCTTGGATAAAGTCTAATACTGAATGTACCATTTTTGTGTCTAATGAGCCCCTTCTCACAGCTTCCAGAGCAAGCTATGAGTCTGTAAACACTACGATGGTTGGCAGATGCTTTCTTTTAGCTAGTCTGCAGCGCACTTGTTTCAGGCCATTAGAATAGCTGCAATTTCTGCATTGATAAAGGTACTTTTGGTGCAACTTGGCCCCAAAATCTCCTTTGTTGGAGATACCTCTTTTGGGTACTGGATGAGTGAGCCATTTCCACCTTTTGTCTCGATGAGGTAAGAGCCATCTGTGTAGACTTGTACTACAGAATCCTCATATGCCTCGATTGTCCTTATTGTGGTCTCTCTTTTGACATTTTGAGGGCTCAATTTTGAAACTGTCGTATTTACAAGTGCCAGACATACATCAGGGGGTTCGTAGCATTCGTGTAGTGATCTCTCCTGGATCAGTCATAGGTTTTCCCTGTTTTCTGGTAAATCGTGCTAGTCTGCATCCATAAAAGGGTTTGTTAAGTCTTGTCCTTTTTACCCACCTGTCTTATAGCTGAAAACAGGGTTCTGTTATCTCCATTCGACGGTATCATTTCACTGTTGTCCTTCCTGATGCTGAGTGTCTGACAATATTACATGATTGAATGGAGTCTTAAATACAGTGAAGGTGGTCAAAGATTTTGTTAGTGTCACACATATCACTAGCATTATGAATGTGTGAACCACTAATGGTTGACAATATAAATAGTTAAATATTCTATATTCTTTGTGCATATAATACTTATGAGACTTATAAAGAGTGTTTGATTTGGTCATGCGGGAGCAACAGTTTTAGACTTGAACAGCCATGAAAAAAAAAAAAAATGATTGTACATAAAGATTTTGTACATCAGATTTTAAAGTAAAAGGAGATGTGAATATATTATTGGGATTTTGATTTGAGTGTAGTGATTCAAGGTGTATGTCTTATTCCTGTGTGTCACAAATGACTTGGGCAGGGGTTAACAACAGAGCTCCAGTGTTCTTCAGTAAGTTATGGGGTGTTTGGAATTTGCGGTGATTTTGGGGAGGCGCATGGGGTAAGGCTAATAGAGCCTTGCATCTTTTAGATTGGGGGGATGTTTCTTTCCAAAATATTATGTCTCGGGGCCTTTCAGACTTGGCGTGAAAATTTTGGTGTTAACGACGGAAGTTCCTGATTGACCGGAAATTAGAGGGGTATGGATGGGTTAATAGCTAGCATTCCTGGACCACCTAAGGGGGTAGAGAACTCTTTGTGACAGAGTTAGAGATTCGTGGACTCTGATTATGAAGTTGTGGGTGCAGCGGTACTAGGTATTGAAAGATAGACTTAGGGATAGACAACCAAGTGTTAACAGTTAGAAAAGAGACATTACTGAAATCATATTATATGGATCAATACATTTCTTTATTATAACTATTACTGAGGAGTTGCTAGGTCATTTATTAGTGTTCTGTGTTTTCTTTGTCATACTTCTCAACGCCCTACAAGAGAACCATCACAGAGAGGAGCGGCCCCGTATTAATCACACCATACCACTTGCTAGGTGACCATAAATATGGGCCATACCCTCACAATACCATCTCATCTGTGACACTGCCATCATATATATCTTCTTTTGGATATTATTGTGAACGTATAAATTAAAATAGACTGAAACTGCAACGTCTCGACTATTATTTTTAATATTGAAAGTTAGCAAAGCAGATAAGTTGTTGTTTTTTTTCAACCTGTACAGTTACTATTGTGTTTTTTTCATCTCTGATTTTTTTGTTAGGAATCTGATTCTGATGATGGTTCCAAGAAAAAGAAGAAGAAGAAAGACAAGAGACACAAGAGGCACAAAAAACATAAGAAACACAAGCACAGGAAGGAAAGCAGTGAATTCCAGGTAAACCAGAGCATTATTAGAATAGTAGCAAATTTATTCATAAAACTTTGATCATTAAAGTATTTAGGTGGCTGTGTTAGAGAAATAAGACGACTGCAAGACGAGCATTATGGTTGTTGACGAGCATTATGGTTGTCGCTTGTTATATTTTTCATATTGACACTTATTTTTATTTCATACACAGTAAAACCATTTGGAGACAATTAAATGAACAATTAACTTAAAATATTTCTGGTCATTCCAGTGGTGGGGATATATTGTCAATAATGTGGGATGCTTACTGTCCAGTATAATGGTTTATAAACACATGAAGTATTTTAGTTAACTGTCACACAAAGCGTGGCACCAAGAATTTCCATTTTAAAGTAGCACCATTAACTCTCAAAAGACTGCAGATTTCTTACGTGTTTTTTAATGACCTTGAATACAACTTATTATTCAAAGTGTCTCATGGCTGTAATTTTGTAGCTACCTACGAGTATTATAATTATATATCATTTTAAAGGTAATTGCAGCCTCTTTAATTGATATTAGGTGTTTGTTCAAAATATATTTGCTAAAATTGATTTATTATTATTTTTAAGCAAACAAATTTGTTTTTAAAGTCGATATAAAATAACTGTTAAATAGCTGTTACAAAGAAGGAGAAATATTGTTTCAAATTATAGCAATAAACTGATATTTTATTAGTATATATTCAATACTAAAACACAAATTCAAATTTCAAAAGAATAGACTCGTAAATAAAAAAAGTTATGGCTATTTGAAGACAACGTATCAATCAAGGAAATATTGCCCTAAAAAATTCAATTTTAAAAAAAAATGCAAACTGCATCGAATTATCACTTATAAAATTAAGTATCAATTTATAATAAAATTTAAGCAAAATAGCACATTTTAATAAGTAATATTTTGTTTACATCACCGAGACACCGATGAGATTATCTAGTCCTTCACAGAGACCATGCATATCAGATTCTTGAAAACAGTTTCTTTCTTTAATGAAACATAAAAATGTATCTCAAACAAAGCATTGGACATATACTCTGACCATTTTAACCTTGTTTTGGTAATGCAATTTACTTTTTTTTTTGTTCTTATCAGGTTGCAGTCCACGACATAAAAATTTCAGACATTACAGCAACTTGTACATTATCAAAGATGCCCTATGTTCCATAAATTATTTATTAATTGCTAGATTTTTTATGCTGATACAGTTCTTTGTATTTTGCATTAAGATCCATAGGAGTGTTCCAATTTTACAGAGCATGTCTCCTTTATTTTCAGTATCAGAAACTTTTAGGAAACTCAAAATGGCCTTGAATCTAACCCTAGTCATAATGGCCTTGCTCATGGGCCATTTTAAGGATTTCCTGGAACATGGTTAAGAGCTTGAATAAATCCTGCATTCATAATAAATTAATAAATCTACTTAGTTGATGAAACTCCTCTTCAGTGATGTTATACCAATTTTTGAAAACAGGAAGCTTCTTCGGTTGATTGTTCTTCACACATTGCTTACAAACAAATATATGCAACTAAATCTGTAGTAAAAATCTCCTTATATCTTCTCTTGTTTTAACATCAGGATGTAGTATGCTTTGTACCTCTGGTCTAAATGCAGAAATCAATTTATCAATTTAGAGCCCCACAGTCATTGTCATATTAATCATACTCATAGCCATCTGCCCGTCATAGATGTGTTTCATAACTATTAACAAGTGCTCAATAACAATGTGGATCAAGTGCAAATATAACAAAATAAAGATTTAAGGTAGCTACGCAGAATCAGATGTTTGTTCCCACAAGCCAACTTTGAAAACCAGTGCATTGGCACAGGATGAAGTAGGGAAAGAGTCATTTCATTCGCTAAGAATATTTTTCTTCCTCTTAAACAGGAAAAGGGTGAGGAACTTGAAAGACGACTACGAGAAAAAGCCCTCCAGTCCATGAGAGCTAAAGCATCTGCCTCAGAGGGAAAACAATCAAGTGATAGTGAAGGAAGCAGCAGCAGTGAATCAGATGTCCCTTCAAAGTCAAGAGCTTAGCTTTCTTGTGATACCAATCAAGTAGAAGACTAGAATAGTTCAAGTCACTCGGTTAGTACTGTACATACATTGTCAAAAAACCGCGGAGACATGAGGTTAATAAATGTCTTTTTTTTCTTGAGATTATGATTTAAAATTTTTTTTTTTTTATGCGACACTCACTTAAGTCTCATAGTTAAAAAAAGTGATTATAAAATTCCAAAAGTGAAATTGTTTTTTTCTTTTGAAAGCATTTTTTTTTTACCACTTGAGGGTCAATGAGAGATGTCAATGAATAAAATAATATATTGTATTACTGATGAAAGTATTGTAGGCCCACTAAATTTCAACTTGTTAAAATATGAAAACCAACTCCAGTTTGGCATTTCATATATCTTTTTTAAGTTAGGGCACCCTTTTCCTCCTCCACTTCCCTTAAGCACAGGGACAGTCTTGTTGAAGGTACTGGTGTATTTGTAAAATAATAGTTTTAAAAAAGCAGTAGCAGATGGGGTTTTTTTTTGTGCCAACATTTTTTTAATAAATATCCACAATTTGTTAAAAGAATTTCCTGCATTCTTCAAAGAATTCTCAAGTCTTCATTCATACTCGTTAAGGAATAATATTAAGTTAGAGGAGTAACTTATTTTTTAATGTCAACATTTTTTGGCAATGTCAGGAAATTGAACTGGGTGTTTATCATAAATCATCAGAATGTATTTTAGGTAAATGTTTGATAAACAATACAATTATAGAAATGCCATGTTTTTAAGCTCTGAATGCCCTCTTGATTGTTCTTGGTGAAATTGTTTATCAAAAGCCCCTTGAAATATGAGGCTAATTGTATTTTTCCTTTCAATGCCAGTTTCTAAGAGTCAACAAGTAAATTTTAATTGATGTATGCTAAGAAGTGTTTTTTTTTTATTTTCATAGTCCTTAATCAGTTCTACTCATTGCATTATTTTTGAGACTTTATGAATGAGAAACCATGTTATTTCTTGTTTAATTTATCCAACTGGTTTCATGGGCTTAAGTTAAAGTTCATTGTTTTTTTTTTAATCATTACTTTTTACAACCATGATTCTAAAAGGTCAATAAATGTAAGTCTAGTTTAGACATATCATAATCACCATGGAGTTTTAGAGTGGATTAAAATTCCATTAAAAATTCTCATTTGGTTTAAAGTATGCTAATGCTATGAAAATTATTAAGACATTTCCTTCACATTTTTTTAGGTTACCTGGTACTGTTTTTTTTTAAAATTATTACTAACTTTAAATTTTTTTGGGGCACAGTCCATTAAATTTATAAATTGTTAAATCCTCATAACATGTTTAAGCATCAAAGTTGCTATTTGTGTAAATATTTCATAGATTTTTATTATTCTTGAAGTTGATTGATCACACTCTACTGTTAAAATTAAGATTATCTTAGTCATCAAGCCTTGCATCACATTCAACATTACTTTTGTGTTTCGAAACCACATTCTCCTAAATTCAGGATCAGTAACTTGTGTTGTTAGGCAGTACCAAATATAAAATAAATAAGATCAAAATCAGCTGCGTTTTTTGACAAAGAAATCAAATGCAAAAATATCTTTTACTTGAGTTATGTATGTGTAATAGTGTTTTTTGTGAAAGGGGTTACATTTGTAATGGGTTTAAAAAGGTTTCTTAAATTGCTTAGAATTTTTGCTTGTCCATCCCATTCATCTTTTTGAGTGTTGAAATTATTGTTATTTGCATTATTTTTTTCTGAAATAAAAATAAAGCATGTTGTCAATATTTTAAAAGATTTCATTGTTTTATGATGTATATGAAATACACACAAACATAAATACACTTTAACCTGGTCACAAAAATAAAACAAATCCTTCCAGCTTTGCTGAGGAACATTTTATTCATTAATCAAAACAAGCTTTTTTTCCCCCACAGTCTTCAACTTACAAAACATGCTAAATAAATAGCTGATCATTTACAGATTTAAAAGTTGTACATCACACAAGCTCAGACATTAATTAATCACTAGTATTAATTTGGGAAATAAATTTGGTGGCTGCAAAAAAAAAAAAAGAGACTAGACTCACATGGAATTGTTTTTCCCCCCCTCAAGGAAAGACTTCAAAGATGCTAGCAAACATGGAAATTGAGCAAAGATGGGATGGCTAAGCAATTTTTTAAAAAAGTTAATTCAAAACTTACAAAAGTAAAAATAATGTTGACAACAATGCAAACGTTTTTTTTTAAAAATTGCACAGGTATTGCAATCAAATTTTTTTATCAGAGAAAAAAAAAAAGAATTGTTTGCTCAGTAAGATCACAAATTGGGATTATAACACTGATATAGTGATATGATTTTCCTTAAATTAACCAAACTGGCAGCATTTGAGGATCATGAAAAGAACTGTCAATCTTTGTACCCTTAAAGAGATATAAGTCACATAATACAGCAGAGCTAGAAGGTCACATGGAACAACTTTGTACAAATCACAGTAGGCACTAAAACTAACCTTTCACCTTTCTTTTACCCAGCAGTCATGTACAAGGATCAAACTTCCTCAGATATACTTTGCTCACCATTGAATTTTTTAAAAACACCTATTTTAGTCATTCAGTTTCATACATAGCTGACCATCCAATAAATTTAAATATTTGAAATGTAGTTTTAATAGAATTTCTAGAGTTACAAAAATGTTTTATTTTGACTAACTACTTGAAAAAGCAAATTCTTAAAAATATTCTGGCAATGCAGTCATCCCCAATAAGCCAGCACATTTAAGATCAACTTCTGAACAGAGCACAGGGTTAAATCTATTTATAATTTGTTACACACAGTTACATATGTCAGTCTGAGGTTTGTTCCTTAAGTTAATAAAGACGAATTACCCAAGACACAAAATCATAATTTTCAACTACAACAATTTTAGCACTGAAAGCAAAGTTAGTTTATACCAATCAACTAATTAATAGTGCAAGTCCAGCATTACCAATACATGAATTCCTCGCATTTGAAAAATTTTAATTTTTTAAATAATCTGACAAAGCCTTAGAGAACTCTTCGGGGAAGGACAACTGCTCCGGTCAAATTTTCTTTTCATAAGTCTTAAATTCCCTTTGAATGTTGATTGCTTCAGCTTTTATAAAATGATTGTAAAGATTTATCTAAAAAAAAAACAACTTGAATTGATTGCTTTATATATACTGTTTGTGGCTGGTTATAAATATCTAATTGAATCAGTATACACATTTCTCCACAAGGTTTGTTATGATAAATATGTTTGATACTTTAGTTAATAATTTACAATGCAGCTTAAGATATAGGTTCACAAAGTACAGGTTGAGAAAAACGTTAACATTTCATTCCTTGTCAAATTTATTTTAAAGATTTCAAAATTTTTATTATTATTTTTTTTTTTAATTTTTAAAAAACTTTTAAGACTTTAATAATACAACATCATTGGCCAATAAATATTTGATGAAAATTGTATGTATACATCTAAATCTGGGGAGGATGTGGATGGAACAAACAAAAAGAGTAATAATGTTTAAATACACAACTCTGCGAATGAAATGATGAAATGCACAGGCAACATTATGCACTTGACCTGTCTACTGTTCATTCTCGGTACAGAACAACATTAGTAGTACTATACAAGCTTATTTTGTTTCCCCATCATTCACCTTTAAAAACACCCCCCACCCACTTTTTTCCCCCTTCTTCCTCATATTGAATTTGTGCCAAGTACTGGTAAATAGTCTTTACAGTAAATTACATTTTACATTTAATTCTTAACTGAAACTTTAAAAATACCAGGCTTTTGTCAATGCATCAGCAACAACACATTTTAGGTATAGTCTGCAGCAACAACCATATTTTTTTAGTCTGCAGCAACAAAACAAATTGGAATGATCTTTTTTTCCCATATTTCTAAAAAAAAATTCAAACTTGAAAATTGTCTTGCAGCACCTTCCACACACTTTCCTCCTCGGTCACTCTCTGCTCATCCTTCTCTCCCCCTCCTCCAGCCCCACCTATGCCAAACTCACCCAACACCTGCTGGACAACTCCTTGTTTGGCAGCCATGATGGACTCGACCTTGCGCCACAGCATTTCCAGTTCATCGAAATGACCAGCAGATGTTGCATTTTGAACCCCATTTGGTTTCGGTACTTGTCGTTCACCATTCGAAATTGTTGGAGGAGCAGGGCCATGAGACCCGCTTAGGTTGGCGTTTCCCTCAACAATGTGAGACCCGTTAAAATCAGTGTTTCCCTCAACAATGTTAGCAGTCCTAGAATTAATAACACCCTCAAGATTGTTGGCCTGTCTTTTCTGCCTTGTGTTATTCAACACGATGGCCTCCGACCTGCCCAAGCTGAAACTGTTTCCTCTGCCCAAAAGAATGATTCCAGATTCACGAGGCACGGTTGTTGAATCTCCAGCGTTGATAGTTATGTTACCGAGGGCAACATTGCTGTTGACATCACCAATGGTCTGTGACGTTGATGGAGCAAGGATTGACGAAGATATGTGGCCATGGACAGGCATGTTATCATCTGTCGTTTGATGACAGGCAATGAAGGTTTGTGACAAATTGCTATAATCTGACACCGGATCTTCAAAATTGATTAAAAAATCCCCGTTGCCGTTGGTGTCTTGAATGTCTTGGGAATCTTCCATTTCAATAAGTAGAATTATATAAAGGTTTTAAAAAAATTATGTCACATAATCACTTTATTTTTTAAGTCTTTAACTTTAATGAAAGGCTATATTGTTTTCATAGGAAATTATTTAATTTAAAAAATGAAGAAATACAAATTATTTTCACATCACATAGGGGCCATAAACAAGCTTGTATGTGACTGACTGACAAAAATCACAAGCCAAGAGAGAAAAAAATATGTCTCAAAGATTTGTACAAAACAAAAAATGTTACACACTTGTTACTTAGTACATGTCCATATGGATTAAAGTGGCCACGTATTGTTTTCTTTAACATAGTCGTAAATGATAATCATTATCAACCCAGCTTGAATGAATCTTCCACTTGTGATGGTGTGAATGAGATGAAGAGTCCAGCACTGATGACAGTGCGTCAAGATGAAATGTCAGAAGTACAATGTGAAGAAATAGCGGGGGGCCCAGCACAAAGATGCGGCCACCCAGCCAAGAAAGTGGAGCTTTAAGGTTACAGACAGTGTGACATGACCACTTGTTTGTGTACCACATGACCCGACTATGCCACACGACCACCAGTGTGGTGAGATACTTGAGAAACTAGATCATGGCCGGCCAAAGGTCATGAGAGAGATTCTGTGGAAATAAAAATGTTAAAATTGCATTTAAAATGAGTATGTTTCTGTCCCCTAAGCTGCAAATGATTGACTACGTAAACAAAACCTTCATACAATTCTTTCTAATCTATGCTGCAAATGATAGACTATGAAAACAAAACCATATAATAATTTCTAATCTCTGCTGGAAATGGTATGATTCAGTGAATGAAGCCTAAATCAACAACTCTTTTTATTTCTCATTATTTGTTACATAATAAACCACTCCTATTTTCTTTGACTCTGCCTGTTTTTTTTTTAAAACCTATTTATATTTTGTGTGTTGGATTAGCAAAAGACAAGCAATTTTTAATTGATGTTATGTTTATCTGTTCTTCACCAACTTGGCGGTTCAGCTTTTTTACTCAGGGTTTTCTCTAACTCAGATTCCCTGCACCATATCACCATGTGGAATCAACCAAATACTATCTCACATGGCACCATATCACCATGTGGAATCAACCAAATACTGTCTCACATGGCACCATATCGCCATGAGGAATCAACCAAATACTGTCTCACATGGCACCATATCACCATGTGGAATCAACCAAATACTATCTTACATGGCACCATATCACCATGTGGAATCAACCAAATACTATCACATGGCACCATATCACCATGAGGAAACAACCAAATACTATCTTACATGGCACCATATCACCATGTGGAATCAACCAAATACTATCACATGGCACCATATCACCATGTGGAATCAACCAAATACTCCTCATTTTCCCTGTATTTCTTTTCTTTTTTTTTTTAAACCTTTGTATATTTAATTTTTTTTTTGTGTGAGTTAAAATCTTAAATCCACATAAATGATACCTAAACTCTTTTACTTCCTGTAATCTTTTGGCTAGCATACATTTCTGTTTTGGGCAACTTAACTTCTGTCAATAATATAGCACTTCGGCCTCTAACCATTTTCCCACAACACGGCAAACTACAGACACTTAATTGTTGTTTGTTGTTTTACCTGCTGAAGATGTCTCGCCAAAACGCTCTGTTTCCATTTTCCTGACCTTTCATTTCAAGCTTTCACATAAGTAGTCCAACTATTACTTCACATAGCTCAAACACAGTCCTTCATTTATAATTCCTTTTTTTTAAACTCCACCCCAAAACAGCTGAGTGATGAATCTATTTTAACCAGTTATTTGACAATTGCTTTTGGTCAATGGGAACATAATGGGAACATGACACTTCATTGTACCATTGCGCTGCAGGACTGCCTGAACATTTTTAAAAGTACATGTCAACCTTAACATTGTACTGCCCAGAGCCATTGACATTGGTACAGATTTTAGTTAATGGTTATCTTTCATTAGTAAGAAGTCACACCATCAATTATCACACAATACCTAACAGTGACAACGTGCCTTGGCCTATACCCGTGTCGTCCCTGGCCCCATCAATGACTTTGTCCCCAATGGCGCATTTCACATTGTTTGGGAAACATGCAAGAGTTGACATTTTTTAAAAATACTGTACCAACATCTTTATGTTTACATATTATTTCTTGTAATATTTTGGCCCCCCACCCCCGACCTACCAGTAGCATCCTGTCTTCTATTGTTCTCCCCAAAGGCCAGAAGAGGTGTCCCTCCAACAATAGATGTTGTTTTGGAATCTCTCAAGTCAATGAGTTCCTCAAAATGGCTGTCGTCGTCATGGTGATGGTTGCCTGCAGAATCTGGTCCAGAGTGAAACATCAAGCCAGACGCACTTGTCGACCCACTTTCATCTAAGGAGTGCAGACTGATGCTGTGGAGGTCAACAACAAAATGGACTTTTGGGTAAATGAATCTCTGACTGATAAACATGCACACATTCTACTTGCCTGTGAGTCTAGGTTGTTAATATTTACACATTCTACTTGCCTTTGAGTCTAGGTTTGTTAATATATACACATTCTACTTGCCTGTGAGTCTAGGTTTGTTAATATTTACACATTCTACTTGCCTGTGAGTCTAGGTTTGTTAATATTTACACATTCTACTTGCCCGTGAGTCTAGGTTTGTTAATATTTACACATTCTACTTGCCTGTGAGTCTAGGTTTGTTAATATTTACACATTCTACTTGCCTGTGAGTCTAGGTTTGTTAATATTTACACATTCTACTTGCATGAGACTCTAGGTAAATGAAATTAATTACCTAACATAATTTAATGGTCAAATGAACAAGTGAATGATACAAGTGTCAATGAAGAATTTACTATTTAAAAACAGCATATTTTCACATACATCTCCCACACACACACACACAAAAGCAGGGGAAAAAAAAACAAATAAAAAAACTTAACAAATACAAGTTACAAAGAGGCCTTCCCATCCCTCAGTGCATGCTACCCTCACAAAGTAGCCTTTGTAACCAGTGAAATATCCTCATCAACACCAGGCATAGAAACATTGCAAATCCCCTCGACATGAATAGAAGACAAAATGATCAATAAATTGATCGTGGGCCCTAATACTAATATATGGTATAGAAGAAGAAGAGTGAAATAAATAAATTGAATGGCAGAATGGTGTAACAATCTTGTATGAAGGATGTAAATAACGCCATTGCTACAAGAGAAGTGCCCCACTCCCAAACTGGAAGCTCCTTTACAAGAGAAGTGCCCCACTCCCAAACTGGAAGCTCCTTTACAAGAGAAGTGCCCCACTCCCAAACTGGAAGCTCCTTGTCAGTACCAGTACCAGGAACAATCTTCTATTTGTTGACAAGCTGAGCTATTTAAATCCCTGTTTGTGGTGGCTTAGGGGACGTAATCCTTCCTTCTTTAACCATGGATCATACTGCGTAACTAGCACACAACTGTCCTGTGATTACTGTCCTTGATTCGCAAACCTCACACAGACAGTAAAAAACAAAGTATTCACTGTTCACTTTGGTAGTTGTAATCCAATATTTTTTTTTTTTACCTTTTCACAAATAAAACAGGAAGTGTCTGTAAGTAATAGATTTAGATTTGTTAATGTACAGTACAAGAAGGTAGGAGGAGAATGACCATGAACTGAAATGTGTTATACATTTTAAAAGAATATTTGTTTGAAATAGTTTTCTCTTAAATGATTTTTTATATCACACAGCAGCGCAGCAAAGCAGTATAAAGTTAGGTAAATTACGAGGACGAATGTATCCCTAAATCGATCCCTATGCCTCACCTGAACCCTAAATCGATCCCTATGCCTCACCTGAACCCTAAATCGATCCCTATGCCTAACCTGAACCCTAATTCAATTCAACTATAATAATAAACACCAAAAAGACTCCGTGGCAGCCGTCCTCAGATTTAGTCCAACGTTAACTCGGTGAATTACAACGACCAACGTAACACGTCAAATTTTTGGGCATATGATGCATGTTGCACAAAAATGTGTCTCCTACATTTCCATGATAATTATGTATGCCCCAGTGTCCGTGTAAAATTTGACTCGGTTAAGAAAATAACAGAAAAAGAAACGATACCCTCTTCAACACTCGACCAGACGGCGACAACAAACATTTGAGCGCTTGTGACACAAATAAAAACTCTACATACAGGTGGCGCTCCTTCAACTTTCATTCCAGACAAACTGGCCAGAAGATACATACTTGTTTACGTTACTAGAAATGATAAACATGGCCGTCCTTGATGTCTGCCAGTCACGACATCGCCGCGCCCCCCTCCACCCTCCTTGCATACGGTCACCTAACAATCTGGCGGGCTGCATTCTACGACATTGTCACATTCCAAGACGTCACAACGAGACCGTAGAGATGCGGTGCTGGCCGTAGGTAATAAAGATGTTTGGAAATGGAAAGGTGTGGCGAGAGGGGAAATAAGTCGTGATATGAGAGATGTGTGGAAACGTAAGGTCAAGGGAATAGCCATCAATTAGACGCGAAAGCTGAAAGAAGAGGATCGTGAAGAAGCCGGGGGGGGGGGGTTTGTGTGTGTGTGTGTGTGTGTGGGTGGTGTTATTCGAAAGTTAGTGACGCCGTAAGAAAAAATAACCGTTTATTCACGTGTCAGCTCATTATTTTTAATTATTTTTAATTATTTTTAATTATTTTTTTACATTCAGAAAATGCATTTTAATTAATAATGTAAAAATAATTATGCAATAGGGATAAAGGAATTTGTCCTTGCACACGACGATGAGATAAAGGAATTTGTCCTTGCACACGACGATGAGATAAAGGAATTTGTCCTTGCACACGACGATGAGATAACGGTAATCTAAATTTACCAGTATCCGGAAATTGGATAGAATGAAATTTCGTTGACGGAAATTTGATCCAACGGAAATTTGGTCGAATATTCTTTTCAGTTGACACGTTAAAATTTTGCTTGAAATTTCTTTTTGAACGCATTATTTCGTTTTATTATATAGTATAGTGACCAAATGTACCCATTGTTTACTTTTCGGACCAATTCAGCCTGTTACAGAGCTGGACACTTTTCTAGCTAAGGTCATCGACCACCCACTCTGCATACGGTCAGAAATGCACCACGCAGCCATGGATCCATTATCGTTGCGAAAATATTTTGCCCCCTTCAATTTACCCACGAGTTATGAGTTTCTGAAAAACAAATTATAGGCACAAAGAAGTCTGTGGGGGTAAGTAAAGCAGTCTGTGGGGGTAAGTAAAGCAGTCTGTGGGGGTAAGTAAAGCAGTCTGTGGGGGTAAGTAAAGCAGTCTGTGGGGGTAAGTAAAGCAGTCTGTGGGGGTAAGGAAAGCAGTCTGTGGGGGAAAGTAAAGCAGACTGTGGGGGTAAGTAAAGAAAAGAAGACTGGGTGGAGAAGTAAAGCAGTCTGTGGGGGTAAGTAAAGCAGTCTGTGGGGGTAAGTAAAGCAGTCTGTGGGGGTAAGTAAAGCAGTCTGTGGGGGTAAGTAAAACAGTCTGTGCTGAAGAAGACCAAAACTAGTACAACTAATGTCTCTTCTGTGTGACATGAATGTTTGAGTTAAGACTATTAGATGACGTTAGATGACGTTAGAGGGGTTAACACAGAGATATGGGCGTTAAGATGGTTGAGGGTAGGGTCGTACTAAGGGCGAGGGGGGGGGTCCCACAAGTCCCTGGCGCAAACATCGTGGGGGGGGTGGTGGGGGGTTAGGAGTCCCAATAGTCAAAAGTCTAAAATCGTCCGCCCTTTATATATCTATCTATCTATATCGCTGGCTGCCGATTTCCTTGGCAAGCCCCTGGCTGTTTTATCAGATGCCATTAGTTTTCTTCACTACAATACACCAGGCGCTTTATTTTTTAAAAAAGGCACAAGACATCTCTAATTATTATTTCTTAAAAATGCGTATGACGTATGATGATTGACAAAGTTTCAAGCCACGCCCACGCTTTTGTCATGCCACCTGCACCAACCTCAAACCGCTATTGTTTTGTAAGGCGCGTGTTTAACATGCCAAGAGATACAAGTCTGCAGTTAAAACATTACAATGGCATGCCTAGAGATTCAATTCTGCCGTTAAAACATTGAAAGTCTTGTCAACCCGATGAAACATTCATCAACCACGTCTGCCTATGATTCCAACTATGCAGTTGGCCAAAAATGCCGCCCCTCTGTACAAATAATAAGAAGCAGCCCGGGGCTGACCGCCCCCTCCACCTCCTTCCTAAGCCACTGCAATAACGTGACAGTCAGAGATTGATGTAACTACAGACATGTTCGGTTGATGGTCAGTAAACGGGGAGAGTCATTGAGCCAGGGGTCAACAACCTTTCATGGCCTAGTCAATGGTGTTATGGTTAGGGAAGACACCTTTCTTAACGTGTCAACATCGCTGTGTGACATCACTGAGTTACATTTATTTATTTATTTAGGTATTTTTATATAGCGCTTACCTTAAAGCTCTAAGCGCTTTACAATTATTAAAAACATGTAAACTAACTAAAATAAAAATGAGACATTAGGATAGTAACTACTATACTATAGAAACAATTAAAATGGCTATAAAACGAGGACACTTTGGCACGTTTAGGCCTATACTACAGGATCAACCCGAGACAGAAAATGAGACAGGGCAAGGAGGGTGCATCACAGGTCATAGGCGGACCTAAACAGATGAGTTTTAAGGGACTTTTTAAAAGTGGACGAGGTTTCACAATGACGGATATGGAAGGGGAGCTGGTTCCAGAACGTGGGCCCATGGAAGTAGAAGGAGCGTTCACCGATGGTCTTAGTTTTGGTTCTTGGGATTNCCTAAACAGATGAGTTTTAAGGGACTTTTTAAAAGTGGACGAGGTTTCACAATGACGGATATGGAAGGGGAGCTGGTTCCAGAACGTGGGCCCATGGAAGTAGAAGGAGCGTTCACCGATGGTCTTAGTTTTGGTTCTTGGGATTGAGACGGTTCTATTCTGTCTGAACGACACCAACAGACATAGTAACATAGTTCTATCGGGTCAGATTATCTTATTAACCACAGGTCACATTCTGTCAAAACACAGGGCAAACAAAGGAAAAACCTCCAGCAGCAAACCTTTGGCAGTTATATTCCAATTGGCCATATGTCATATGAGATGGACCTTTGACAGATATATTCCAATAGATCATAGGAGATGGACCTTTGACAGTTATATTCCAATTGGCCATATGTCATATGAGATGGACTTTTGACAGTTATATTCCAATAGATCATAGGAGATGTACCTTTGACAGTTATATTCCAATAGATCATGTCATTTGAGATGGACCTTTGATAGTTATATTCCAATAGATCATGGGCGCTGGACCTTTTACAGTTATATTCCAATAGATCATAGGAGATGGACCTATGACAGTTATATTCAAAAAGATCATAGGAGATGTACCTTTGACAGTTATATTCCAATAGATCATATGTCATTTGAGATGGACCTTTGACAGTTATATTCCAATAGATCATGGGCGATGGACCTTTTACAGTTATATTTCAAAAGATCATATGAGATGTACATTTGACAGTTATATTCCAATAGATCATAGGAGATACACTATCCTCCAATTCAGCCAGTGTTCCCAGGTCTCCATCCAACTGTGTTATGACCTTTGAACTCTCCCTTCCAAAGCTTCGTCAATACAATCCCAGCAGACGGGCGTCCCGCAGATTTTATCGACAGCCAACAGTTCTCACTCTGAGCCACGGGGGACACTTATTTTTGAGATTGAGCTCCAATATGACACTCTAAAAACGGTACCAAGTTCTCTGTTAACTTTAAAATTAACCTATGATACCCAGCACGTCAGACGGCATTTCATGTGCCAACTGGTTTATTGATAGATTATGTCAATATCTATAGACGGTCACTCATATTTCGTTAATATGTGTACTTTGCACTACTCCCGAATGACAGTTAAATCTGTATTAGTGTATATTAAATAAAAATAACAACTAGTCATCAAAGCTAGGGCGGGGATTCTGAACCATTTTTTTTGGGCACCACCGGCCCCCTCTTGATTTCTAATAACCCCCCCCCTCCCCGATTAAAAAAAAATGGTAGTAAATCTGTTTTTCTGGGTCTTCCGCATCCCCTGGCAGTGCACGCCACACCCCTAAGGGCTAGGAGCACCCTATGTTAAGAACCCATGCGCTAGAAAATACAGTTAAGGGACCAGTGCACTTTCTTTTTTTTTAGGACTACTTGCGACAGTGTCAGTGAATGGAAGAACCAAAAAAAAAAAGGGGGGGGGGGGGGGGAAAGTGGGGTGGAGCCAGAAGA